>OY101448.1:110480766-110702167 GCA_956483635.1 Panzeria rudis | reverse complement strand
ATATATATATATATATATATATTATATATATATATATATATATATATATATATATATATATATATATATATATATATATATATATATATATATATATATATATATATATATATATATATATATATATATATATATATATATATATATATATATATATATATATATATATATATATATATATATATATATATATATATATATATATATATATATATTATATATATATATATATATATATATATATATATATATATATATATATATATATATATATATATATATATATATATATATATATATATATATATATATATATATATATATATATATATATATATATATATATATATATATATATATATATATATATATATATATATATATATATATATATATATATATATATATACATATATATATATATATATATATATATATATATATATATATATATATATATATATATATATATATATATATATATATATATATATATATATATATATATATATATATATATATATATATATATATATATATATATATATATATATATATATATATATATATATATATATATATATATATATATATATATATATATATGTATATATATGTATATATATATATATATATATATATATATATATATATATATATATATATATATATATATATATATATATATATATATATATATATATATATATATATATATATATATATATATATATATATATATATATATATATATATATATATATATATATATATATATATATATATATATATATATATATACAGTCAAATCGCGATAATTCGTAATCGCAAGGGACCGGCCATTTCTTACGAATTATAGGGGTTTTCGATTTAGCGGGATTTCGTTTTAACGGGATTAAAATAAAATAAATACGAATTAACGGGGTTTTTCAATTTATTTAATAAAACGATAAAAAAACATAAAAAACAATTGTTAAAAATAAAATATAAAATAAATATATAAAATAAAATAGCAAATTCATTTACTTAGCTTAAAATAAGTACATATATGTATGTAAATTCAATAGCAAACAAAAAATAAAACTGACAAATTCATTTTCTTAACTTAAAATACATAAGATAATGTAATCTAAAATTAATTTTTAAAAAAATGAGTGATTTGCATTTGTTTCAGATTTTTCTCACGGAGGTTGTCCAAGGTATTTTCTATTTTTATTAAGGAACTAAAAATTTCTTCGTTCACAGAATGATTGGAGACATAAAATCTTAGATTATTAATTGCCAATTTTGCCTCTTTATTCGTCATTAAGGGGACTTCGTTATTGCCATCAGCGTCTTCGTCATCACTTTCGATATTGTTAGCTGTAACTTCTTCTAGGATTTCGTCATCTTCCAACGTACCTGCAACAGCTAAGTCGTTATCAACATTTATGTACTCTTCAAATGAAACAGCATTTTCAGAGTTGAAAGGTATGCGATTCCAGTCGGACTCAATATTTAATTGTGTGTCTGCAGATAAATCGCAGTTTAAATCCTTGTTAAAAGCACAAGCACGAAAGCAATTTTGAATGCAAGATTTGCTGACATTTTCCCACGCTTTATGAGCAGTATGCATTGCTGTAAGCAACGTAACTTTGTATTCTATTTTATCGTCTATGCAATTTAACATGTTTACAACAACTTCTTTGCGGTATAATGTTTTAAAATTTTGTATTATTCCTTGATCTAGAGGCTGCAGCACAGATGTAGTGTTGGGAGGTAAAAATTGTATTTTGATGTTGCTAAAGTTACGCTCTCCATTGTGGGCAGTACAATTGTCAATAAACATTAAAATCTTTCGATTTTGACTCATCATGCTATTGTTCAATATTTGAAGCCACTCGTTAAATAAGTCAGTTATCATCCAAGCCTTCTTGTTGTGCCGGTAATCCATTGGAAAACTATGTATGTTCTTAAAACACCTCGGTTTTGCTGACTTTGCTATAAGAAGGGGTTTAAGCTTTTCTGTACCATCCATGTTTACAGCAAATAATAATGTCACTCTTTCTTTACTGCGCTTACCCCCATGACATTTTTCATTTTTATAACAAAGTGTACGATCTGGTAAGCATTTAAAAAATAAGCCAGTTTCATCTGCGTTGAAAATGTCACTTGCATCATAATCTTTTGTCAAATGATTAAGTGTTTCTTTCCATTCTGAACATGTTTTTTCATTAACGGCCGAACTTTCACCGCAGATTTTTTTAAATGTTATGTTATTCCGTCTTTTAAAGCGATCGAGCCAGCCACAGCTTGCTTTAAAATCATTTAAATTTAACTTTTTTGCAAAACATACTGCTTTTTCCGAGAGTAATATATATATATATATATATATATATATATATATATATATATATATATATATATATATATATATATATATATATATATATATATATATATATATATATATATATATATATATATATATATATATATATATATATATATATATATATATATATATATATATATATATATATATATATATATATATATATATATATATATATATATATATATATATATATATATATATATATATATATATATATATATATATATATATAATATATATATATATATATATATATATATATATATATATATATATATATATACATTCATATTTTATGAATTAATTCAAAAATTATATCATTAAAAAAAATTTACAATGAAATGTTTTTAAATTAAATGTTTATAGTATTACTCGTTGACAGTCGAAAACAACGACAACTCGTAATGTCGCTCTTTGTTCTGTTTTGCTCAAGCACTTGCAAACAACTAAAAATGTCTTCCTTTAATTGAGACTAAAGTAGTTATTTTAAAAACACAAAGAGAGTCATAACTGTTTTTTCACGGAAGAGAAGACCAATCAAAGGCAGATTTTTACAGTGGGTAGATATGACCTCTGTGGTTTGGTTTCTTGCAAAAAGTGAAAATTTTAAATTTTTGAGTTGTTACGCTTTTGAGGAACAAGTGCGATATCATAGATACTTTAAAATAAAAATTTGTAAAGCAGTGTTATATGTTACGCTTTCTACAGGCGACAACATACATAGCTTTAGTACCAACTTTTTCTTTATTTTCGCTGCTTTCTTTCAGGTGCTGAGTTGTCTCCTTTCATGTTCTTTCCATAGTTAGTCTCACTGACTCAGTTTTTGTAAAATAAAACGAAAATATCGTGTGAGAATTTATGTTGAAAACAACAATAATATACGATAGTTTGTTTTTGTTGGAAATCTAATATCTCACAAAAAAGTGTTGCTTTATTTTACAAAAAGTACTCACGAAACTTTGAATTTTATTATTTTTTTTTTCAAATTTGATCGCGAGTAAGACCTTCTTTAGCATAACATTTAATTTTAACTCTTTCAGCTTCAGATGAGATTTTCGCCGACCCCTATTTAAATTTCAAATTGTTTATTGTTCATCACAAAGGGACCAAAGGACCCAAGTGGGCCGGCGTTTAGAAACCGGCAGCCTGTTCAACTAACCTTTATCGACTTAGAAAGATCAAAAATGTATTCAAAACTAAGAATTCGCGGGGAAGTTATACTGTAAACTATTCTGATTAGGCACTGCTCTTGGACAAATTTTGTTTTGCAGTAATTATATGATAATGGTACAATATTTCCGTTAAATTTGTTGCACATATTTCTCGTAATGCATATTATTTATTAATAAGACCAATTTTATTAGTAGTTTTTGATAGAACTGCCAAAAAGTATTGCTAAAATGTTAAACCTAATCAGATGAGCGGCAGTTTATGTTTGCTAACCTTTATTCTTAAAAATTAAATAACTTTTTTTCATATATTTCTTGTTATTAAAGGTGCCCCTTTTTTTCGCAGAAATCCCCTTTTTCTGCCCCTTTTATTTTCAAAATCCCCTTTTTGTGCCCCTTTTCGAAAAATTTCAACGGTAACGCTGATGGGCTGCTTAAACGAACTTCAAGTATTGCTACACGTAAACTATTCATGTTCGTGTACCTCACCAAATATTAAAAAAAACACATTCATGATTGTGTTCGCCACCGTAAACAATTTAGAGACACACATACATAATTGATATGAAAATAAAAATATGTGTTGGTTGCTTTGAGCTGTGTTCGTTTACATTTATGTACGAGATTTTTATTGAATGTGTGTACTTTTCTGAACGCTGGTTTAATTTTACAGACCTTCTGTTCGCGGGCGATTTTTTCGAAAAATAGTATTTTTCAAATTCTTAAAATAATATACCTATATATCATCTCATTTTTGCTTTAGCGCATATATCAAAAAGTCGGACTGGAGAAACATGAAAAAAGTTTTATATCAAGTTTTCTCAAAATAACCCGAAAAATTTAAATTTTTGTGAACTTTTATGAATGCATTTAGAAGTTAATATCTTTTTAATGAAAGTAAAAAATCTTGTTTTGTGCTGCATTATCCACTTTTTAATATTTTTTTAAGTAGTTTTTTGTGCTGCACGTGTATACTAACTGCTGCGTATTGAGTAACTTTTTTTGAGATGAAATTTCCTACTGTTTAATGCAAATAAGCGTATAAATGTTATACATGGAATAAAAAGTCAATACATATTAATGAAACTTGGTCTTTTACTTGATTTCCGTATTTTATTTTGTTTATTTAAAAAAAATACAAAAAATGTATTAAAATTTTTGATATCGAGCACAATGAATGCTTTATAACTCAGAAACCAGAAACAATTTCGAGTGGGTCAAACTAGGGCCTATTCACATACTACGTACCGCTATTTTGAGGCTTTATTTTTGTTGTATTTACTTTAAAGAATCAATTACTTACAACTTCTTTATATAGAACGCACTTTGTGAAAGAGTTATGGTATACAAAGATTACAAGTACAAAATTCTTTTCTATTTTTTTGTCATGAGTTTTTTTTATCGCTTTTTAATATACTTCGTGCCCTAGTGTTTATTTCTGGTTGTTGTTAATTTTTTTTAATATTGATTTATATTGATGTAACAAGAATTTTCCATATATTAATTTAGCTTAAGGGAAAATTATTATTCTCCACACATTTATTGAATGTGTAAAACAGTTAGTTTCCTAAGTCTTTTGTTTAAACTGAAATCAATTTATTTGTTAAGATTTCAAATGAAAAATTTATAATAAAATAACTATACAAAAAACCGAAATTAAACTTTTCAACTTTTTTCAAATCATTAACTATAGTAATCAATGTTGTCATATCGTACGCATTTTTACGATATGAGAAAACGGAAGTAGCCATCAGCGATCCCATTCTTAGCCTTTTTCTACGATATCACAAAAAATGATATGAAATACCGTGTTATCATATCGTAAGTTTTTCCGATATGACAACACTAATATAGCCATACACGGTGTTGTCATATCGCAGTGTTGTCATATCGTAAAAAACTTACGATATGACAAACACAGTATGTCATATCGCAAAAAAAGGCTAAAAATGGCATCGCTGGTAGCCATACACTGCATTTTTAGCGATGCCATTTTCAGCCTTTTTGTACGATATGACAAAAATCGCTATGACATACTGTGTTGTCATATCGTAAGCATTTTACGATATGAAGCCACCGTGTTGGAATATCTTGGTGCTGTCATATCGTAAACAACTTGATGACAACACAGTATGTCATATCGTTTTTTGTCATATCGTAAAAAGGCTAAAAATGGTATCGATGTCATGCACTGTCGTCATATCAAAAGTTGTTTACGATATGTCAATACTGATATATCCTTACACAGCGTTGTCATATCGTACGCGTTTTTACGGTATGACAAAACGGAAATAGCCATAGTGTCATTATATCGTAAGTTTTTTATGATATGACAAGACAGAGATATCCATAAACCGTGAATTAATATCTCAGTATTGTCATATCGTAAAAAACTTACGATATGATGACTGTGTGGCTACTTTCACTTTGTCATGTTCGTACACGGTGTATGGATATCACTGATGCCAGAAATACAGATTTGTTACGATATAACAAAAAACGATGTGACATATTGTGTTGTGATATCGTAAGTATTTTACGATATGACCACAGCGAGGTATATCCGCACACCAACTATGGCTATATCAGCCTTGTCATATTGTAAAAAACTTACGATATGACAACACCATATGTTATATCGTTTTAGTTATGTCGTAAAAAATCTGCATTTCTTGTACCGTATCTTTCAAACAACTGAACCGATTTTAGTTTTGCTGATTTTGAAAGGCAATTTGATCCATCGTGATCTTAGCTATATTTGAAAAAGAATTGGTCCACCAGCTTAGAAGTTATTTGCTGTATATATGATATACTGTGTTGTCATATCGTAAGCATTTTACGATATGAAACCACCGTGTTGGAATATCTTAGTGTTGTCATCTTGTAAACAACTTACGAGATGACAACACAGTATGTCATATCGTTTTTTGTCATATCATAAAAAGGCATCGATGTCATGCACTGTCGTCATATCAAAAGTTTTTTACGATATGTCAATACTGATATATCCTTACACAGCGTTGTCATATCGTACGCGTTTTTACGGTATGACAAAACGGAAATAGCCATACAGTGTCATTATATCGTAAGTTTTTTATGATATGACAAGACAGAGATATCCATACATCGTGAATTGATATCTCAGTATTGTCATATCGTAAATAACTTACGATATGATGACTGTGTGGCTACTTTCACTTTATCATGTTCGTACACGGTGTATGGATATCACTGATGCCAGAAATACAGATTTGTTACGATATAACAAAAAACGATGTGACACATTGTGTTGTGATATCGTAAGTATTTTACGATATGACAACAGCGAGGTATATCCACACACCATCTATGGCTATATCAGCCTTGTCATATCGTAAAAACTTACGATATGACAACACAATATGTTATATCGTTTTAGTTATGTCGTAAAAAATCTGCATTTCTTGTACCGTATCTTTCAAACAACTGAACCGATTTTAATTTTGTTGATTTTGTAAGGCAATTTGATCAATCGTGATCTTAGCTATATTTGAAAAAGATTTGGTCCACCAGCTTAGAAGTTATTTGCTGTTTTCTAAATGATTCCATTTCTGATCTAGTCGAAGTTTGAAATTCTGCTACTTCAGAGATATTAAACTGACACTACAGCATTCCAGGTGTCGGGTGTTTTTTTTATTTAGAATTTTGGTCTATTTAAATTATAGTGGAAACACTCCTAAATTATAGTGGAGAAACTCTTGCGAGTTTTTTCCCCAATGAAGGGAACTAATACAAAAATTTAAAATTCAAATTAAAAAATGTTGTGAAAAAAGGTATAAGTATTTATTTAGGACAACAAGTTTAAATAAACACCGAAATTTTTCCTCTCTTGTTTATGGTTTTTTATCCACGCCGTGCAAACAAGTGCTTCCAAAACATGAACTACTTCTGCCTTCGGAAGAAAGTTTTAAAACACAATCAATCTTGAACGCCTCCTTTAAGTTCACATAATGGGTAAATGGGAGATTTGTTGTGGCTTTAAATTTACAGTTTCCTTTTTACACACAATCATTGGGGATCTAATGCATCTGGTTCTGGGCTGGTTTTCGCATCACTTCCTCAGCATAAAGTACTTCCGAAGGACTACACTGTACATTTTACTTTTTATTTAAGCTAAAACAAATATTTATATTAACACACAATCTTCAAAATTATCAATGAAAACAAATTTTTTACTAATTTCTAGAGAAAATCACCCGCGAACATAAGGTCCATAAAATTTTACCTCTGAATATTGCAAAATAAAATGTCACCTTAATGGAATATTTAAGTAGTTTTAAATATATACTAAAGACGTGCACCACTATACCACAAAGTATTGCTAAAACAGATGTAACAGATACATACCTGTTACTATAAGTATAAATGATGGAATAAGTGTAACTGATATTGTATGACTTTATTCCACGCACACATTCTACGCGTATTAAACAATAAGAGTAACATAGTATTTTGCAATGGATAAGAAATTTACATATTTTTTGTTTTAAAACATCTGTAGTACCAATGATATTTTAAAATAATTGTTAGTACAACAGATAATGTGCGTGCGTATGTTTCATACATATAAAACATATTCACATACTTACACTTCATGTGCAAATTTATTGGTAGCTTACAATAAGAGTTAATGCTTGTTGAAAGGTAAAGCACAGTGATGTGCTTTGTTATTGCTGTTTTTGTTGTCTATTTTGATGTTCGTTTTGAATAGCCGACCAATTGCGAACAAACTTCGTTTTGCATGACAAATTTGCCTGTTTATACAATAAGTTACTTATTGTAGGACATCAGTATCTGTTTATCTGTTTGGGCGAAACATAGGAAAACAAATGTGTTTCTCTTAGTCTCTCTGTATCCACTCATATCTACTATACTTCAGCCAATAAAAATACCACCTAATAACAGAAACACTACATTACTTATCAATATGCACTCATAAGAATTAACATACAGAAACTGATACAAACATCTGTGCACGTGACTAATATATATAGATAATTTTAGTCAGTCAGTTCAGCAATTTTTTAGATGAATTTTTCCATTTTTTAAGTCGCGATATTTCGCGAACCCGGCGAAATATTTTGCAGTAATAGTAGTTTTGCCGGAGTCTTCAACCGTACTAAACTTTATCAAAATCTAGAGGGGTAAGGTCCAAAATGTTACTTTTATTGGTTGGTTATTCACATACATTTTAAGAATACATATAAATTATTTATTTTATATACCATGAACTATTTAATATAAATACATTAAAAAACCGGTACATAATATTATATGTATGAAACATATATTTAATAGTAGTAACAAATAAAATCATGAACAAATTTTTTTTATGTTAAAAATCACACGTTTAAAATAATAAAAAATACAAATACAACTGTAGTATTGTTTTTACTTCGAAAGCCGTATTAAATATTTAAGAAAGCAAATAAACTGATAATATATCCGTGGCCACAGGGAATAATAGCTAAAGTCGGTTTAGGACAAAATGTATTTATCATTATACTTTTGTTTATTTCTGCTAAGTTAACTGTTGTTTCATTATAAATTTAATTACAAATTAATATATCATAAATTTGCTAACATCGAGCATGCAAAGATTAGCTTAATCTAAATTCCCCGATTTTAGATAGCGATTTTAAAATTATCTTTTGGCCGCTTGCCAAAATCGAGTTTAGTCGTTATTCCTTGAGGGAACAGATATGTAGTTGGAAAAAAGGAAATTTAAATTTGGTAACTTCAATACAATGCGTTATGTAAATGATTATACATATTAATAAGCTTTTATGGCATAATTTTTTTTATTAAAAAAATTAAATAAATGAGTAGCAAACAATTCAATCATATGTACTAATGCAATATACATATATTAGAGCAAAATATTTTGAAAATTATGTGGTTTTTAAACTTATACATATTAAATTTTTCTTTCGCAATTATTTAATCATTTGAGCAAGTGTAAACGTTGCTGAAAAACAAGTGGTGGTAGATGCGAATCATCAAATTTTAAGTAGTTTGGCATCGATTTGTGGGTGCATATTTTGGTGGTAAGTGCATGTTTTCGGATATTTTGGCAATAAATGCATATTTTTGGAGTAATAAAAATTTTTTAATGCAAATGATACTACTGATAGGTGTTAATTGCAGTTGCTATTTAGTGCCTTTTTGTCAACCATTAATTTTCAGTTGCCGAGCGTCAACGTAACTAAAGTTCGGTTGCATTAAACAATAGACCCAATTGTGTAAAATATAAAAAAAAATATATTTTCATATTATTTTAATTTTGGTACTTTGTTCGTAGGTAAATAAATGCATATTTTTAATTTTTAGGTGCACTTGTTAAGCGCTTAAAATCAAATTTTAGTTGCATGAAAGTCCGAGCTCTAGTTATTATATTGTCTCTGAGAATCCCTGAGAACTCTAAAAATTTCTAAGGACATGTCTTTCGAAGTAATATAGAAAAATTAATAAAACTCCGACGTAGAATTTTTTTGTCACATGGGTTATCGTTTCACTCAACGATATGTATCAATTGTTTTTTTATTCCTTCAGTGAAAATCCAATATTTTCAATAAAGTTACTTTTACACCATCTGTGCCTCATTTTTATTGAACGACTCAGACGCTTTCAGACAGTTAATTCAATTATGAAATATGAGGGCAACTAAAAGTGTGGTAAATATACATAACTTAAGTGTTGTGTTTTTCTTCCTCGGGGTTTGTTTGAATTGGGAACGATTTTCCGTCATCCCACGTCTAATTTGGTTGATAAACAGCCCGGTTTATCAGCTTAACTTATTTGCAACCAAAAATAATATTAATTGTTATACTTCTAAATAAATAACGAACGACTTTAGAAAGCTCTTTGATGTGGAAGTATGTATCTATGTATGTATGTATGTATATTTTTCACTTGCTACATTTTGTTTTATATGCGAAAAATTTCTAATTAAGTTTATTAAATTTTATTTTTCTTTTTATTTCCATTTTTCGTTGCTCAAATAATATTGTAAACGTTCACAAAATAAAAAAAATATTATGCATTTGTTATAACAACTTGAGATGTTAATATGTAAACAATTTATAAGGAAAATTTTATAAAGTTCTATTCATAAATGTATATTAGACGAGAATGTCATTATTGGTTTATTGTATGTCTTTACCTACTATAAACTTATAATAAACTAATTTATTCAAAATGCCATTTTTAACTTAGCAGTACATGGCAGTATATGGTATATGTTGTTTAAAATAAAGCTTAAAGTCTTGGCTATAAGCCCCGAATTATGATTTTCTTTCCTTTTGATGGACAATGCAACTAAATTATACGTCCATGTTCTGGAAAACGCAGCGTTTTCGAATCGCTTGCGGCAGAAAAACGCATTTCAGCATGTTCTGAAAACTAGTTTCCGAAGTTGTGTTCGAGCAATGAAAATATATTTTTTTATCATAAAACATAAACAAACAAATGTGACCTGCTCCACGAAAAGGGACCTCTGCGCCGAAAAAAATTTTTTTTACTTTTTGAGTGATTCTTATAGGAAAAAAACGCTCTTTCAAATGCCGCAAACCGAAAGTTTCAAAGTCTTTTAGTTTTTTTACAAATCACCTGTAAAGATGAACATAATTAATGAAAAAATTGAAAAATGTGATATAAACAGATAATATATGTATATAATATTTGAAATTTAAAAAAAGTTCAATATCAAAGGTACAAAATTACAAAAATATCAAAATTTTACTTTATAGGCGTCATTGAAATCGTCATGTCCTTTACCAGACTGAATTTGGCTAAATCTTGTTCATCTTTCTGCAATTCCAAAAAGTTATTTCTTGCAAAAAAAATTCGTTCTTCCGGAATTACAG
Organism: Panzeria rudis; assembly: GCA_956483635.1. NCBI lineage: Eukaryota > Metazoa > Arthropoda > Insecta > Diptera > Tachinidae > Panzeria > Panzeria rudis. Next base: position 110,690,717 of record OY101448.1, on the reverse strand, counting down.
TATTGCATCCATTCCTACAGCAAGGTTTTTCTAAAAACTGCGATAAAGTTTGCTCTTCCTCAATATCTTGAAGAGATAATAGCAGCGCTTCTGAAACTTCTGGCGATGAAAATGCATCCGACTCATCACTGACTATAGGTAAACATTCTTCCAAACAATCTCTGAAGTATTGTTCTTCAACACTCTTAAATTCGTCTTCCAGACACATTTTCTTACGTTAATTAAGATTTATTTTAACCTGAAGTTAATTAATAATAATAATAGGTTTTTAACTGTTAGAAATATTTTTCATAGAGGCAACACTGCATAGTGAACATCGTACAAAGTACCAGAGAGTCGAAATACATCGCCAGATGATCAGGTTGAAGGAAGAGTTGCATAACCATGCGCAAAACACGGAAAAACGAAGCGCTTTATTTAAACGCATTTTTCTCAATAACTTCTTTTCGGCGCAGAAGTCCCTTTTCGTGGAGCAAGTCACAAATAAATTTTAAATTAAAATGCCTACAACGTTCTTGCTTGCTGTACTGGCTTTAAAAACACTACAGTCATCGCCAGTTCATAAGTAAAAAATTGAGACAGACAATTGATAAACTCAAAGCAAATTTTTAAATTGCATGTTTTTAATTAAATTGGGGAAAAACGTTACAAATTTTTCTTCAAATGAAAAGAAAACATTAAATTTAAATTGTGTATCAGTATACTCAAGTAGTTTGAAAACGACAAATTTCTAGCGTTTTCATCAGTTACCCGGAAACTTTTTATTTTTTATTTCCATATCAATTTTCATGTTTTTTGAAGCACTAAAGAAATAAAGCACTTCATAATTCGCTTTAAAATATGAGCTTGTTCAGAAGCTGATTTCATAGCGTCACAAAAATGCAAGTTTTGAAGCGAAAAAAGTATTTGCTTTTTACTTATACAAAAGCTTCGTACACAAGCTATACAAAAAAGCTGATTTTATAGTGCTGATCCAAAGCAGGTTTATAAGCGAGAATGAAGAGTAAGTTTATTTGAGTTTCTTAATACCGTTTTGCAACAGTGTTTTTGGTCGAGTGATTGGTACGTTGGACTTCAAACCTGAAGGTTCTTAGTTCGATACTAGTTGAAGTTAAAATAACAAATATTGAGTAAAAATATGAAATCAATAAAAATAAATAAAATAACGAAATAAGAAAAATTCAAAATGGTGTTAACGACGGCATATCGAACCATTTTTTTCATATATTTTCAGCTCTAGTGCTGAAAATTTTGATGATTTTCAGCGCTTCAAAAGCGCTTTTGTCAGCAAAAATGTAGTACTCCAATCTGGGAACTCGCCATACAAAAATCAGCAGCGATATCAGCAGGTTTGTCAGCGCTACTTTTATTCCATAATAGTAGAAACCTGCTTTATTGGAAGCAAGTTTCTTACTGCGTATGTTTGTTGATGAAAATTTATTTTCATTTGTACAAAAATATAAAATATTTATTATTATTTTCAAATATAAAAATATCCATCATGATGAACAAAATTAAAAATCTTTAGAAAAGAAAAATTTGTCAAATGATTGTTTTTGTTTTCAAACTCTTACTATACATTGGACTCTCCGCGATGTTAGCAATTTCTTCTGAGATTTTGTTATTCTTTACAATATTAGTGATTTCTTCAATATTTTTTAGCAATTTTTCATGAACATGCGGCTTTGACGGTTTCTAATCAATGTTAGGGCTTGTTTTCGATTTTGCAAATTCTCGCGAATTTTAGCAATGTTCGGGATAGGAGCGACTTTTTGCAAGTTGTTAGGCTCTTTACAGCGATTTTTAACCCATATTAGGCTTTGGTATCATGCCGCTGTTAGCAAGGTTTTGAGAATTTTCGCGATTTTTTTCAAAATTTTGGCATTCCTTACAGTTTTATCAATTTTGAATAAAAATTATGGCTAGTTTAAAGTTTTGCAATTTTTCGCTATTTTCGCGATAGGGGAAATTTTTCCGAAGTTTGTGGGTTTCTTACATTTTTGGAGCATTTAATCAATCGTAAAATTGTAATCTTTCATGTACAAGAAAGGTTTTGTAATTTTAGCGCTTTCTTCCGAGTCTAGTAATTTTTTAATTTGGACCTTAATTAATCTCTCTGCTCTCCTTGTATTAATTATACAAAACGTGTTCTAAATGTGCATATAAACATTTTATTGTTTTCCTTAAATGATTTTTTCTTAAAATAATTTTAAAATTTTTTAATGCGATGAAAAATGTTGAAAATATCATAAGCGATAAATAATAAACGATTTTTATTTTATTTTCTTTCGAAAAGAAAATAAAAATGTTTTGTTTCAAATAAAAAATGGATAAATATAATTTTTCAATCACAAGTGTTTGTTTTTTTGATATGAAAAAAAACAAAAAATATGGTTTTAAAAGTATTAAAATACGGTCTCTGGTTTTCATTAAGAAGGTTTTTTTAATTATTAAATTACATTAAATTTAATTTTGTAACATGCTTTTTCCCAAATAAATATTTTACTTTTAAGTAAAATATTAAAATTTTATTAAAATACATTGAAATTGTCACCTGTTTGGCGTTTGCAAATCGAGCACGCGAATTTTAAGCGATATGCGTTTTACAGAACATGGGCAACTGCCATTGGGCAGTATTTTAAAAAAATTCATAAAATGAAAATTCATAAAAACTACACAAACCATACAAAAGTGAACGAGAATTGGTAGTGATGTACATACAGCCATAACTAATAAAAAGAGGTTCGCTATTCGAATACCGTATTCACAATTCGTATTAATTACTTTTTACTTTTTTTTAGTTAATAGAAACATTTTTAAGAATGAAACTGAAAAACTATTAAAAAGAGAATTAAAAAAAGTTTAGTATAATTGAAAACAATAAAATGTTATTCACAGATTAGAACATCCCTATAGATTTATATTCGCTGTATTTTAGCATTAACCATAAAAAATTGTGGTATTGCCATTATCGGAGTATAAAATTATATAAAAACACAAAAAATGTCAATATGCGTTTATAAATATGATTTTTTTAAATGAACCTTTGTTAGCGTAAAAATTGAGGATGTAATGATACGCATTTTTCCCGATACGATACTGACACCAGTACTCAAAAAGAAATATCGGCGATACCGATACGCATTTTTAAACTGTATTCAAGTTAAAATTAACAAAACTCAAGTAGAGAATTTCTTTTTATTATCCAAATTATAGCGTAAGAGATTATTATTTAAAACTGATATCAACCCAGTAAAAAAATTTAAAGCAATTTTTAAGGAACTACATGTTCATTGCTTTCATAGAATCTATATTAAAAATATGCAGATAATTAGTAGAAAAACAACTAAAAATTTATTTAAATCATACAAAAATGTTTAATGCCTTTATAACCCAACAAAAATGTACTTAACCAATTCATCAAAAAAGGAATTAGAAAAAAATGTAAACAGTTATTACTAGAAAAAGTACATATTTTTGTTCTAGATGTCCAAAAACGAATCCACTATACTTTGGATGTATACATCCAAAATATAAGTATTTTTCTTAATTTGATGATAATTTTTCCCTAGTTCCTTGGAATATTAATTATGCCCAATTCTTTCTGAATTAAACGTTACGAACCTTAGCCTAAAAAATAGTTTGGATTCATAAGTCCTTTTCTTTTTTCTAGAAAAATTCCTAAAAATAATTAAATTTTTTAATGTCCATCTGCAAAATAATAAATTTTACATACCCAAATACATATCTATATCGTCTTAAACATTAGCGGATCCATCTCGAGCTGTTTTTACATGCATACCAGAGAAATGTATGAGTTGAATCACTTTCGCTTTCCACTTACATTTACAATGCCTTTGTAACGTTTTTTTAACATCAATATGTGCTAATGATATTGCTTGCAGTGTTATTAAAAAATTTAACATAATAAATTCAGATATAATAAGAAATGTAGAAAATGGAGTTTATCGTGTAATAAAAATTAAATATAGCAGACGCAAAATATTTTTGCCAAATTGAAAAAGACTATGGTAGTGTTAACTTTTTTAAGAAGCATTCAAAACAATCATACTGATTCATTGCTTTTATGAATCACATGAATAAACAGACATTGTAAACAGTGACAGGCATTTATTAACAACAGTCTCGTTGAATTGAATCATGTATTAGCATCATTCATTATTTTAATGTTAAGTGCTACCTCAGTATTCATTTTAGAAAATGCAAAACTATGCCGTTTGATCCATAATCACGCAGATCACTGATGCATACATACATGCATACACAACACTAAAGCTGAAAGTCCATAACACGCGTTTCGTGCGTTGCGCGTTTTGTGTGTTTCATACTTTAGACGCCTTTCTAAATTCAAGTTACATGCAACGCTTTTTGTTCGCCAATGATTATGTTTTGATCAGCTGTATTGTAAATACTTTTATTAAATAAAAATAATTTTTGCAAAAATGTTAATTGAAATGTTAAAAGAATTTGTGGAATTTATTGAGTTTATAAATATAATATTTTGTGCAACAAGGGCTACTCAAAGCTCCAAACGAGACGGTTTTGGGTGCGTCCCTTGTATTTGGAACGGGAAATGAGTGGTTTCTTGAACTCAGCGAGAGCTATTCCAATAGATTGTCGGCTCTTTTTGTAAATTTAATTGTGTCAGTACAATTTTGAATAAAGTATAAAGATAAATTGATAAAATGAATAAACATAACAGAGATGAAACTTATTACATAAAATTAATCGATTAATAAAATGAAAATTTTGTTGATGAAAGAATTGTGTTAAAAAATTAATTTTAATGTATTTTATTCTTGAAAACATTTGTAAACTCTATTGCGATAGGGTTTTTTTTATTAAAGACTTCTTTTTTGTAAAAAATTAAAAAAAAATAATCCACCTTTCAAACATATTTATCGATAACATTGAAAATATAATATAATTTGTCATCCCTGGCTATCAAAAACAGCTGTCATTTTTTCATGGTGCATGCGACGCATACAAAAGTAGAAAGTAAACCTACTTTTCGCGTCAAGCGTTTTACGCTTTGTGCTATGTAACTCGTCACATACATTTACACTGATTATTCTTTTTTGACAGCCGCTTATAACGCGCTATGCATTAAACACATTCACCACAGCAGGATACCGGCTACAAAATATCAAAAATAGAATACATGTGTGTATACGAAAATGATTATTTTCACGGCTACACGACTACAGGTTGTTGTCCATGCTTACTTTTATCGCGAAGTCAAATTAAACTAATTTCTATTTTTGTTGGCTACAAAACAAAAACAGTGTTGACAATATAACAAAATATGCAAAGCAAATGAGTGCTTAGAAATACTTTTTATTATAAAATAAAAATTAAAATTACAAAATCTAAATGTTACAATATATGTACATGTTTTTAAATAATTAAATTTATATTGTTATACACATGTCAAAATAAATAATTGTATATCTGTAACATTGAGTTAAATTCATGTACATGTCTGGAATCATGTATATTTTTCGGCTTAAGTCTCGTTTATTTACTTTTTCACGATCATATTCGAAGTTAATTTCTATTTTTGTGGGCTACAATGAACAAATTATTGCTGCTATAATGAGAAATATGCAATAATTAGAAGCTTAATAAAAATATTCTGAAACAAGTCAAGAATACCAACATTGTTAAAAATAAAATTATGCGGTAATAGCACTTTTTAATGTAAAAATTTTAGTATGATTTCTTTTGGAATCCGTTCTTGTTTCCGGAGTTCCGGCGTTCAAAACCTTAATTTTTTATTGATCATAGTTCCTACAATATAGAACAGATATAAACGATATAGGGTGCCTCGGTAGGCTAGTGGGTAGTGTGCTAGCCTATCAGTGTGGAGCTTGTGGGTTCGATTCCCACCAGAGACTCTGGTCTGTTTCACTACAACGAGTGAAGGTCTTTGCTACTATTCTCGTTTAAATTAAGTTATGATATAATTTGTAATTGTAGTTGTAACATTCAGTAAATAAATAAAAAAATAAACGATATAGGTGTCATTACAAAGAGTTTTGAAATATCTTTGCACTGGTCTACAACATTTTTAAATCAATTAACTCATTGCGAGCAAAATGGAATTTAAAATAATTTTTATATGACTTTTCTCGTAAAAAACTGACCGATACAACGGTACTCAAGCGTGTATTTAGTTTAATATAGAACCTTCCAAGCTTTAATTTGATGTGTAATTGGAAGGTGTCATCAAAATAATTCGTAAGTTATGGCACTATAAAAATGAGATTTTAAAAATTATTTAACTCATAAAATCATTTTTAAAGTACCATAACTTTCGTATTTCATTGGTGACAGGTTTCAAAAATACACCAAAATAAAAGCATGGAAAGCTGTCTATAAAAGTGAATGAATGGTTATGTGTCGTTGTATCGACTAAATCTTAAGATAACGGTGATTCTGCGTGAGATATCAAAGTCAGATATCAAAATATTTAAGTTGCATTTCACACACAATGGTTTAATAGATTTCAGAAATGTATACACTAGTAGGAAGGTATTTTACAGAACTTTACCGTGATACCCAATCACTTATATATGTTCTTAATTCTAGGAGTTATGACTAATAAAAAATTAAAGTTTTGAACCCAGTAACTCCAGAGCCAAGAGAGAGAGAGAGATCCAAAAAAATCTTAAAATTCTCTGGTTGAAAAAGGCTACTTCGTCATGACTTTTTGCCGAAAAAACGTGACCAACAGACAAGCTAAAATTGCATTTTCTTTAATTCCAATATTTTTTAAATATGGGTTCGCATTTATTAAAAATAATATAAAAATAGCATTTTCCACATATTTGACTTTATATTGTGATATAAAAACCAAGTTAAATCACACTAACCCTGGGAAAAAGTAATGGTTATTTTTTTTTTGGGGTAAATATTTGCCAAGTGTGACCGTGCCTTTAGTCAATATTCTATTTGATTTAACAACGAGAACATCGAAAATGTAAGTACTAAAAGTGCAATAAGCGCTTTTATTTTTATACACGTGAAACATTTCAAAGTGGCACCACTGAAATATGTACTTCTAAATCAAGATGTCAGCTGGTAAGATGTATCTGCCGCTTTCAAAACAATTAATTAGCTGGCTACACGGCGACAAATGAAGCTACCGACATATGAAGTCGTGTATTCGTGTAGCCTGCGGTGGTGAATGTGTTTAATGCATTACCGTGTGTAACGCGTGCTATGGACTTTCAGCTTAAGAGATTGCTTTTACCAGCGCACGAAAATAGCACATATCTCAATTGAATATGTATTTTGAAAGTGGAATGAATGTCGGTTTGCCCTTTTTCTGGATCCACGACACGTCGTAAGACTTCTATTAATGCGTGATGATTGATTTTATTTTACGAAATATTTTCTCTAGAAAATGTTCTAATACATACATTTTGTTTTAGTTTATGTTTGTCATGTTTCAAGTTCCAAGTTTTACATGATAATTGGTTTTACAAATTTTAATTTGGAAATATTAATTTAAATGTGAATAAAGCTACAAAATAATGAGTGTAGGAAGTTGGCCAAATACGGATTGTATGCTAAGTTTTTGCTGGGAATTTTAGAAAATACATACAAACAATGCTTTTTAAAAAATCGGTTTTTTAAAGGAAATTTATGAACTAATATTCGTCAAAAAGTTTATAGCTATTCGCTTAAATTGACATGAAAAACTGTTTTGTGTTTAAATTCGCATAAAAAGCAAGAAGTTGCGAAAATGGGTAATTTTTTGCCCTTTTTGTTAGAGGAAAATATCATTATAGGACGCCAAAAAATAAATTTTTAATAACGCTTCCAAATATGTAAAAATCATTAGAAATTATCCAAATTTGTACTATTTCAGGATCGCAAATTCTACATTCTCATGAGTTCTTTGGATTGTATTTCATTGCAGGGAATAGGATTTAAAAAATAACGAATTTAATTTAAAATCATGGTAAATAAAATTAACCAAAATTAATTAATTTTTTTTCCTAAATAAAAGCATAAGATACATACATATTTCGGCAATTCAAAGCAGTGTTATATCAGTCCTATTTTTCATAGTTCATATTATTTTATGCATACATAAAATTTTATTTAAAATTTTCAAACAAACAAAAATCATAAAATTTTACACATAAATGGCGTGTGTTTTAAAAAAATTGTATTTCATATTCTATTATTATCTTTAAAGTTTTGATGTTTAAAATAAAATAAATTAAAAGAAAATGTATAAAATAAATAAAGAAAAGTTTTTGTGAAAAATAAAAGCGTTAAAGACATCGCAATTCAATACGGGTCGATTTTAAAACGAACTTTTTGGGAAAAATAAAAAAATTATAACTGTTATGAGACATAAGCTGTTCAAAGTATAAAGTAATATTTAAATACAAAATACGGGATAGAACAATATGGATGCTCGCTTTGAATTGTCCAATTATTAATATATAAAATTTATATTAATACGATTTAAAACAACGATTTGAATTCATGGTAAAATTAACGAAAACTAATTTTTTGTTAAAAAAAAACTCAAAAACAATCTAAGTAGTATCGATAGTAAAATATCGCCGATGCTGATATATCGGCAAAACTAAAGTATCACAATCGGTTACATCCCTTGTTACAATGTGCAATAACTATTATGTATTTAAAGCTGTATATCAAAACAACTTACCCCAGACGACGGAGCTGTTTTATCATTTTGTTACTTTTTAAATGTACAAAATTTAAAATTTTTGTACGATACAAGCCATACAAATTGGAACAAATGGTGTTAGGTCTAAGTTACACGATCAATCTCTTTCTGATTATTTTTTAATTATTGTTTGAAGTTGGTACGTATTTCACCGTGTGTTTATACTTTGAAATGTCCATACAACTTTTTTTTACAGTTATACAATACAAAATTGTCAACGATTGAAATGTTATGATATTTAAGCAGTGTTGCCACTTTCTGTACTATAGTACAAAACTGTACTATTTAAAAATGTTTGTACTATTTTTGTAACATTTATATTTTTTGTACTATTATTGTACTATATAACTAATTGCTGAAATATAAAAAATAATTAGTAAACTAGCAAATTTTGCTGAACGTTTCATAAACTTTTCTTTGACAAGATACCTTTTTAAAGCCTGCTTTATTATTTCTCTGCATTGAGAACATTTTGCCCACTTTAAAGGAGTTTTTATAGATTCTGAAATATTAAAAAACGTAAACGTGAACGTAAAAAACTAAAGCAGCAGCGATTATGAGTAATGTATTAGGGCCGAGTTTCCTGCGGCTGACACGTCGACCGAAAAGCATTCAAAGAGAAACAAAGTCCATAATAACGATGACCGAAGCGACAAATTTCTCATTACTTTTATTAAAAGTTTTCATTTTATTTTTAACCCCGACCACAAAAGGGGTGTTATAAGTTTGTAGTGTGTATCTCTGTGTCTGTACGAGGCCACGTACAGGTCAAACGGCTGGACCGATTTTGATTTAGTTTTTTCTGCTTGAAAGGTGACTTGATCAAGAGTGTTCTTAGCTATGTTTGAAGAAAATCGGTCCAGCCATTTAGAAGATATCACATCTTTTCTAGTTGTATTCTGTTGAATCTGTGTGTCTGACACCGTAGCTCCTAAACGGGTAAATCGATTTTGATTTAGTAAATTTTGTTTGAAAGGTGACTTGATCTAAAATCTTCTAACCTATGTTTGAAGAAAATTGGTCCAGCAGTTTTGAAGTTATGATCTATTTTCTTCGGGGGTTTTAAAATTTTTAATTTAATGTTATTCTTTACTCAATTGAAATTTCAATTTGTACGGAAAAAACACTAATTTTTCATTTACATGAAAAACTCAAAGTGTAATAAAACGGCGTAATTCTTGTCATTTATATTGATGACAACTATTCTAAATTAAAACATGCATGTTTCTATTTGGAAGAATGTCAAGCTTTAACCGCAACGGAAATATACACGCTATTAAAGCAAAATAGTATGGAAAAAGCAATCCCATTTAATAATCTTATTGGTTTCGCAGCGGTCACACCAAGTGTCATATTGGATAAATATAATTCAGTTTGTACTAATTTAAAAGACCTAATTTTTGTTGTGTTGAAAAACTGCTATCGTCCCTTAGTACATCTATTAGCTTCCAAATATGTATATTCCAGCTTATTTAGAAGACTTCTTGAGAATGCTTAGATCTAACTTTGATTTTTATTCCTTACATAGCTAGTTCCTTTTGTCGAAAAAATTTTTTTATACTATTTCATTTGCTTTTGTACTATTCTTGCTTAACTTCCGTACTATTTTTAGTTTCTTTGGTGGCAACACTGAATTGAAGTCATGCCATTTTTCCTATCCCGTTTGCTTTTCTACGCCTCTTGCCAGCAAAACAAAATTTCATCGTGTAAGTTCATTCTTATTGTATAGAATTTGAAATAAAAATAACTATTTAATATAAAACTAAAAAATAAATTTTTTTTATAATCTCAGAACTTCCAAATTAATCTTATAAATTGTTTTCCTTTTTTATGTAAGTCAGTCTTCCCTATTTGAAATATGTATGTACTATTTTTATTTAATTTTAAAAACTTTAAATTTAATAAAAAATTTGGTAAATTTCGTTTTAGCATTTCATTAAAATTACGATCCTATTGATTTTCATTATATTTTTTATACATTTGTTTGTTTTCTATCGAAAAATTTTAAATAACTATTCGCAAAAATATCTTCATAACTTTTATTTGTTAAAAAAAATTATTTCATTTAGATTTAGCAGTAAAAATATGTATAATGCAAAGTTTACTTAAGATTATTTAATTAATTAATTAATGTGTTTTTGTTTGGAATATTCAATTGGATTTATGTAATAATCAATTAATCTAATTTGAACATACATATTAAAATGTTAAACATGTCTAGTACATACTGTAAATCATTCACATTGTTTTAATACGTTTCGTATTCTTTATATAAATTTTAAGTTTATACATTTTTGGTACAAAAATATTATTTTGAAATAAACAAAATTACGGATAATTATTTTGTATGTGCATTTCTTATTTTGGTGCAAAGTTTTATATAAATGAGATGACGTAAATTTAGACCACTTGTCACATTAAAATACTCTGCAAAGAATACAACCGTGTCAGTTTCGTCACTGAACGTAGTACAAATTAGAACGAAGCTTTGTTTTTTTTTGTTAAGTCCCGGTCTACACGTGCAATTTTTTGCAGTAATTCTGCTTTATTCAGTGAAAAAGAGCGAGAGAGGAATAGACATGGTTTACATTTCTATTTCAACTCGTTCCCACAAATTCAAGAATTGCTGCCGGCTGTAAAGGCCCAAATATAATATGACTAAGCTACCTTAAGTTAGGTTAGGTTGTACAGGCTGCCAGTTTAAAGATTTAAAAACCAGCCCACTTGGGTCCCTTTTATGACAACTTCTACAGAAATCATTATAAGGTAGATTCAATCTCCTAGCGTGCGCACCAATAAAATAGTGCCCTGTAATTACCGCCACAAGTGTGCGTATTTGCCCCCGAGGGATCCCCTCCAGGATTGCAGATCTACTACAATCATATTGGGGCCATATTAACCTCGAAATCGAGCAGGTGACCTCGTTTGACCATCTGGTCTGCGCGATCCCAAAAAGTTCCTGCTGAATATGAGATTTGCAGCAGTTTAGCTGTACGCCTACCATTTGATCCGTGTCTCGAGTGTGCATTCGAGCCCCGGATTTGGCTAATTCTTCCGCAGCAATATTTCCGGGCACATTGCTATGCCCTGGGACCCAGAGTATCTCTAGGTTTGAATGTCTCGCTATCTCATTTAGAGACATCCGGCATTCATACACCAAAGTGGATGTCGTGTAAGCACCCGATAGAGACTTAATCGCAGCTTTGCTGTCCGTACAAATTTGGATATCCTCGTCGTATATCCTATAGTACCTCATCCAGTTAGCTGCTCTTTTTATGGCTGATATTTCGACCTGTAGCACGCTACATTTATACTGTAGCTTAAACTTAATTCTCTGTAGATAACGGGGAATAAAGACGCCGCCACCCACTCCCAAGTCCGATCCGTCCGTGTAAATCTCCAGCACGTCCCGCTGACGAGGGGAGGACGTGCCCGAGAGCATCACGGCAAATCTTTTAGCAGGCAGAGGAATAGGTGAGCAGTAATCAATGTTTTCCGGCAGACCGTATAGGAGTTCCAAAATGTTTGCGTGTCCCTTGGGTGCCTTTTTCCATGCACCTGTTGCCTCGAGCCTGATCGTAGAGTTCATGGCCAGTTGTCTGTCCATGAGATCCGCTGGCAGCCAATGCATAATTGTGAAGAGAGCTTTTGATGGAGTGGTGCTTGGAGCGCCTGTAATCATCAAAGCTGATGTACGCAGGATCCTTTGTAGGATCCGACAGTAGGTGATCTTGTCTAATGTAGTCCACCATACTATCGCGCCATATGTGAGTATGGGCTTTATTACCATGTTGAAGATCCATTTTGAGTTCTTTTGATTTATTCCCCAGTTCCTCCCAATGGCCCTTCTACATGTATATGTGGCCACCGCGGCCTTATTTGCCCTTGACTGGACATTTCGGTGCCATGACACAGACGAGTCAATCACCCCTTTATTAATGACGCCGACGACGCAATTCACGCCGACTGCACCATATCTGCATTATCGTAGACACTATTGACAGATATCGGTTACTATTGTCGCCCACTTGGTATTTGCAAGGGCGACTTTCAACCGGCGTTGCGTTAAAGTGACTCTTTTTGTCGACACAATCTCTGACGACTCAAAAAGAAATTTTAAGTTGTCCAAAGATGGTTTGGACACTTAAATTATAATTTAAGATCAATTATAATTTTTATATTAATTATCATAATTAATATAAGTTGTTTTAATTATAACTATTATTAATTTTTACCACTATAGAATTTATAATCTGGCAGCACTAAATTTAATACGCGGTAAAAAAATATAAATGTAGTCCACGACTAATCGTTCGTAAAGAAACGATCTTTTTCTTCCTTTTTATCTTGTTTTTTATATACTCACATACTTTGGAACTTTTGAGCTACACATATCGCTACTTGCTAAATTAACTTAAAATTATATTCTTTTCCCTAATGTTATATACATATCTAACTAACTCTATATTTACAAATTATACCTAAATTGTCTTAAAACCAAATTTGTAAAATAAAATAAATTTAAATTGATTATTTGAAAAAAAGAACTAATTACCTAAACCGTCTTTCATTCTCATTGTATATCCTACACAAAGGTGAGCATCAATATCTCATACTTACATTGCTAATAAAAAAACTCAATTCTAATACTGGTTTCTTTTATTCCCTATTTATAATTACTTCTGGGAGTAATTATAAACCCAAATCTCAACCCAGGAGTGGCCCCTGTAATAAGTTAAGTTCTACTCTGCCACAACTAAAGGGAGATTTGATATAAAACAATAATCAAATTGTTTCATGGTCCTTCGAGTCCACGGTATTCATTCGGTTAACCGTTAACCGGTTAATGATTACCCGATTAACTGACCGGTTAATTTAAAATTGGCTTTTTTCGATTAACGGTTTAACCGGTTAATTTCAGTCGATTAACCCATTAACCGACGTAACAATTTTTTTCGTATTTTGTAGTATTATAACGTATTTTTTGGGTGTTTAATTATTTGTTTCGTCTCATATACAAAATGTATGTGTTTAGAAATTACTTTTCATGCAAAGAAATAAGTGTGTTCAGTGATTTTAACTTAAGTAAAACATTAAAATCTTTGGACGTACCTATAAAAGAATTTAGTTATTTCGATCAATTCTGCTCGATATCGCATGCGGCGATTAGACCCCAGGACTCTAATGGTAATTTTATAAGTTTAGAAAAATCCAGGAAAATGACTGAGAAATTAGATGTTTTGTATTATAGATTGCTTTCGATTTCTTCAACATCTACGATAAATGAAAGGATTTTTTCAAGCCAAGTTTTATCAAAACTAAAGAAATTATTTTTCTAAAAGATTGTTTTAGAAGATCTCCTTAAACTATTAAAATAAATAACTGATATAATGATCTCACAAACTTGTTAATTTTTTAATGAATACATATTTATGATTTTTTTTTGCTTGATTAAGTTCAAGAATTGTTATGTTTGTTATGTTATTGTTTTTTTACTAATTAATTCAAAATAAACGATAATTTATGCAATTTTATTTGATAAAATTACTTGATTTAAGAAAAAACTTCATTAATCGGTTAACCGGTTAATACCACAATTAACCGATTAAGCCAAAACCTCGATTAATTAATCGAGCGATTAACCGATTAAAGCAAAAACCCGATTAAATGAATACCCTATTCGAGCCGGATCAGAATCATCTCTTTAATAAAAAATAAATGAGCGTAACAGAAACCATCACCAAAAGATGTCAACGAGGTAAATGGTTGCCTTCCTAAACGCATGTTGCGTTGCAGTTCAACAATGTCACGTATTCCCAAACGCAACCGTGCAAACTTTGACAAAGTACTGCATTCCTAAAGTCATTTGTTTGCAGCTGAAATGCAAATAAACACAACTGGCGCATTATGTAAATTGGCAATGCATTTTATTTGCAGTGTTGTAAAGTATAATTGCTTGATTTAAACACTGCTTTGACGTTGCATACAGACGTTTAGGAAGGCAGCCAATCATACAAAAACCAAACAATCTCATCAGTGCTAAGAAATTCCTCAAGAAGTATGTAAGTACAAAGTGAACATAAATTGCATTAAAAGAAACATTCACACAACTCATACAGAAAGGCAAAACATAAATACATAAAAAAACATAAAATTAGATGTGGGTAACAATATAATATGTATTTGCAACAAATACAAAACTAAAATAATTAAAACAAATAACAGTTCTATATTTGGCTGTGCCGAATCTTATATATCCTTCCCCAACGAATGGAGTATATAACATCGAAAATATAGAAGCCTGACTCTTAACAAGTTAGTTCAGCTCACAGACCCTAAATCTGTTGTCAAAAAATCCAAGTCTAGAGGTACGTTCACACTTGCCCAAAAAAACGTAACCCCAACCTTTTCTAAGGGTTAGTCTGATTTAACTTAATTTTTATATCACAAAATAAAGTTAATTGTGCTGCAAAGAGCAATTTTTTAATTATTTGTAATAAATGCGAACCCATGTTTAAAAAAATATTAAAATTCAAGGAAATATAATTTTAGCTTGTCTGTTGGTCACGTTTTTTTCCGCAAATATTTGCCAATTGTGAACGTACCTTGAGAATGTGTTGGTAAAACATTTTGTATTAGTATATGCTTAAATAAAAATTTCTTCACAGCACCAAAACTATACTTATGCTGACTTTAGACGACATGTATTTTACATCTGACTTGTCAAATTTCCCACTGCAAAAGTGATACATGCCGTGTGAAACATATGAAACATTGTCAGATGACATATACATTAGAGCGTGTTCTATTTTCATCTGACAAGGTATCTGACATCAGCTGTATTAAATTACCAAAAGTGTGGTTTGGCTGAAAAAACATTAAAAAGCAAAGAGCGTTTTATATATTTACGAAAATTGTGCAAAAACTAAGCTGTTGTGAACACTCAGAGGTTATGTCAGATGTAATTGCACATGTACGTGTAAAAGCATATATTATAAACCGTCTGCAAATTGACAATTTTGACAAACATACGAAGTTACATATGTCTCACACACCTAACAAGCCATATGTAAAAAACATGTCGTCTAAAGTCAGCATTAGTTGTACAAAAAGTATTTTACAAATTTTTTAGACATTAATTTTTAGGCTATATACAGTTAATTTTGCATTAATTTAGAAAAATATAAATTTAGAATCATTTGAGTTCAAAAATATTGATTTCTAAACATTTGATTGTAATTTTTCTATTTGTTACCAAAAAATTTTGTCCCAAATAACTATTTTATTAGTTTTACTTATTTACTATTAATTTGTTTACTAAAAACTATTTTTTCAGTTCCTTATTCTAATATAATATATAAAAGTTAATGTTTGTTTGTATTTTTATGCGCGGTCAAACCGCTCATCCGATCGCGATGAAATTTGGTGCACTTAGTCTGTGCAACTCCGGGAAGGTTATAGGGTACTACTTTTTTTAAAACTATGACCATGAGGGCGATACGAGGGAAATTTCTACCCCTCAGAAACGTTAAAAACCAGGACCAGGAGGGCGACAGGGGGCAATTTTTCGCCCTTCCGAAACGTTAAAACCGATTTTAATGAAATTAAGAACAAAGATAGACCAGTATCTAAGAAGTCACGTAGGCTATGTACATTTTTAAAATTAGGACCAGGAGGGCCCCTCCGAAACGTTCATACCGATTTTAATGAAATTTAGAACGTAGATAGATTTGCGTCTCAAATTCACATAGCCTATGTAACTAGGACCAGGAGGGCGATGGGGGAATTTTCTGTCCCTTCGAAACTATCAAACCGATTTTAATGAAATTTTGAACATAGATCTGCGTCTAAAGTCCCATAGGCCATGGCCATTTTCAAAACTAGGACCAGGAGGTAGTAATGGGGACAATTTCTGAATCTCAACTTAATTTTGGTGAAATTTAAAATATAGATACCCCTTCGTTTAGAAGGAGACATACGCCATAAATAAATACGTAGATTTCCAACTCTCGGCCTGTCAATAAAAAATTGGCAACTCTCTTCACGTATAGGTCCTGTGTATTCAACAAACTTGAGAAAGGCAACTCAACACACATCAGCGAGCGTAATGTTTGCACTTTAAAATCCGGTAGAATGTATTATTTTTGCACACACAAACATTTTTTTTATTTAGTTACATTTTTTTTATTTGTTTTATGATATACATACAAAATATGTTCTACCAATACATTCTTAGACTTAGGTTTTTTGACAACCGACTTAGGTTTCTAACAACTATTTGCTATCAGTCAGGCTTCTATATTTTTCTATGACATACGCTATGTACCTTCTCAAAAGTAAGAGAAGCAAAGGGGCAGGGGACGAGTTCTGCTCCTCCGAAACTTTGAAATCTATTTTAATGAAATTTAAAGCAGAGGTATCCCTTCATTTAGAAGAAGACATAGGCTATGTACCTAATTTCTGCCCCTCCGATACTTTCAAATCGATGTATACAAATATACATATAGGCTACAAATATACATATAGGCTACGAATATGGGCAATTTCTACCTTCCTGAAACTTTCCAACCTATTTTACTCCAATCTGTTTGATTACACTGGTTCACAAAAAAATGCACCTCAAAAATGTGATGTTTTTTAAGCTAAATTGGGGCTGCTGAACACGAATATGACATTAATTTATTTTTCTTAAGAACCGTTTTCGAGATATTCGCGAAAAAGTAGTTTTTTGCAGTTTGTAAAGATATTTCCAAAAATCTTGAGTACTGTTTACTTGAATTGAGCAAGTTTGGTATTGTTGCATAGATATGTTTTTCCTCTTTCACTTCATATTTATACTGTGTTGATTAGATAAAAATTCACTGAATTACAAGCCTTTACATTTGAAAAAATTCAATTTTTTCCGTTTTTTCAAAATTCATCATTTTGAAATGCTCCATTAAAGCAAACAAAAAATTTTAAATTTTTGTTTTGACCCATATCTTAAATAAAATTTTGTTCCCAACCTGCAAAAAGTAAAATTGTTAACATCGGGCAAACACTTAGAAAGTTACATAAGATTTAGTGAAAACATCAGAATATGAATTTTAATAGAAAAAATTTTTGTATGGAGTATGAGTATAAGAAAAATGCCAGTGGGGCAGAATTAAATATTTTGGAAATATATCAACCATTTCTAACTCTTTAGTCCGATCAGTATTAAATTTTACATGGAGATGTCAGAGGAGTGTTCTTATTTAATTTAGGAAGATGAACTCATATTTCTCAGGTTCAGAGGTATGAAGAGCAAAGTAGTGCACTTCGGTCATGTAAAATTTTTCAACGCTTCTAATTTTTCTGTTTCTCACTCGATTCCAAACATTTGTTGTGTCCTTATATACCTTGTAAAGTTCTAAAAAAGTCTTTGGTTAAGCAAATATCTTGTATAGTTAGTGAGGTATACTTATTTTAATTTTAAAATTTCTGAATTTTTCAAATCCTTGGTCCAGTATTTTTAAAATATCGGGTCCAAATAACAACCGATTGTCACAATTATTTCTTTGTTAGTTATATGACCAAATTTCGAATAGCAAAAAAATAGTTGATGGAAGTATTCTTTCAGAGTGGGAAAATATACAATCTTTAATTTGAAAATTGAAAAATTTTGAATTTATGACAAATTTTGCCCTAAAAAAGCACCATAATTGTTTTCTCTATAAAATTTTTTCTCAAGACATGATTCAGAGACATGATTTTAGAAAAACAACTTAATCGAATTTAAAATTTTTGATGGGCATGCACCCATTTGAAATCGACTTATTTTATAGATTTATTGGAACTTTCTTAGGAATTCTAATGATTGTCAAAAACAAATCATAGTTTTCACATAAATTCCTATATAACTGCATAATTTCATTGAAAAATATAAATAATGAACGATTTTATAGCATTAAGAAAAAATTTAATATGCACAAAACACCACATAGCACCATTTTTCCACTTGTTTTGCCGTAAGTCTTTCATAAAGATTTTAATTATAAAAATCTGAATACAGTGTTGAAAACTACACATAATTTTGGTAACTTTGATATGCGATATGTCGACCTTTCTTTTTCAAACGAGTAAAAGTAATGGAATGGAAGCAAAAACTCATACTGACCTAAGGACCAACGAATGAAAATTAAAATTTTGATGTGTTCACTAAAAGTGTTGTAACTTTCTCATATTTGGTCCGATATAACTAAATTTACGCTTGCTATATTTGAAACAAAATTTTCTTTAAGATGTGGGTCTAAAATAAATTTAAAAATTTTGCCTTACTGGAGCGACTTAAAATAGTAAATTTTAAAAAACGTGGAAAAATAAAGTTTTTTCAAATCTAAAGACCTGTAACTCATTGAATTTCGATCCGATCAACACATTTTGAATATGGGCTGAAAGAGAAAAAACATATCTATGTATGCAACAATGCCAAATTTGCTCAATTCAAGTAAACAGTACTCCAGATTTTTGGAAATAGCCTTATAAACTGCAAAAAAAACACGTTTTTCGCGAATATCTCGAAAACGGTTCTTAAGAAAAATAAATGAATGCCATATTCGTGTTCAGTGATCCCAAATTACCTTAGAAAACATTTCATTTTTGAGGTGATCGCAAAAAGTTGAAATTTTGTGAATCGGTGTTATCTAGCACCAGCAACGGGGTACTTTCAAATCGATTTTAAATAAATTCTAAGCATAGGTGGCCCTTCATTTATAAGAAGACACTGGCTATATACCTTAATGATTTGACTGAACTCAAAGCATTAACAGATTTAAATTGAAAATAAAACAGTTCGGACGCTTTTTTAAAGTATACATCTAACAGATCAGCATTTTGTGATCTTACTTATTGCTATAGTTATTTGATACTGTTTTTACTATTCAACATAATTTTAAATTGGAGTGGAAGATAATAAACGAATAACGGTACATAATTCATAATATGTTAAGCAAAAAAAAATTAGAATCATCGATATACATATTTAAATCCAGGTAAGTAAAATTAAACAGATTTTATTAAGTGAGGGTGCTTATTTTTTTCGTTTTATATATAAAGTGTTTTAATCAGTGTTCGAAAATTTACCTTATATAATGTACTTTAATGTTCTGTACGGTAGAATATTGTAATACACAAACGCAAATAGTGGTTGTGTAGAAAATACACAAAAATAGAAGAACAGTATTTCTGTTAGTGATCTTGTACCCAACGAAAATACTGTTTTTAACAAACTCAATATAAAGATAAGAACATTTAATAGTGTTCTGTTTTCGTTGAAAAACTGTACACTTCGTTGTGTTTCTTAATGTATATTTTGCATTAGTATTCGCTTGGCTCTCGTGCATGTATACTTGAGTGCGTAGTTGTATATGATGAAAAAAGAACACTATAAAGCGCTAAAATATAATTTATGTTGTACGCAACCACCACAATTGTACTGTTTTTTGTCAAAAAAAAAAAACAAAACGCTACATAATGTTTGTTACTTGCATTAAAAAATCGTTATGTGTTGTGTTCGGGTTGTGTAAATATACACAAACACTAAAACAATAGATATCGTTTCTGCTTCTGTATACAGTACACAAAATACCGTTCGGTTTATTTTCGAGCACTGCTTTATATCCTAGACGTGCACCAGGGGTGATTTCCGCTAATAACTACACACAAATATTTATCTCAATTGCATTTCTTTGTAAATATTTCATTTTGATTTTGACAGTTGATAACATAGTACCAGCGTTGTCAACTCGGTGCTTTTAACACCGTTTTTAGTGTTTTTTCAACATTTCGACGCAAAAGATTTTCAAGTGTGCTCGATGCTTTTTTTATTTACAGCATGTTTACAGAACGCGTTGCAATCAAGACGTGCGCGAATGGCATATGGACGATTACGTAACAATTTGCGTCTGTAGAAGACGTTCCTTATTTTTCGTCTGGACTTATGTACGTAGTTTCGCGCATATAGACTTGCGCATTTACAATAAATTTTATTTGTTTACTTTTTCTCATAGAATATTATTGTTTTTTATCCAAATAATGTGAGCCCTTTTAATGGCGTACTCTTCTAAAAGCTGTTGCTTGTGAACAAAAGAAATAGATTTTAGCTAAAGATTTTCATTTCATAAAGACAATTATATGGTAAATTGCTCAACACAAATAAATGAAATAAAGTTGTTTAGTTCAAATAATGGTCGTTTTCCACTTTTGTGATGTTATTTTAACATTTAATTGTTAAGACGACTGCAATTTACTAATTGGCTGTTTTTGGCATCAATGGCGTCACTTTTCGTCTTCTAAATACCAAAAAAATTACAGGTGTTACGTTTTTTTACAAATGGACAATGACATTCGGGATATGAGCATTTCCGTCAAAAGGTCCACCGTGAGCAAAAAATTAAAAGTTATTAAAAAGTGATTATTTTACGATATTGCTATAGAGAAATATTTATATTTTACTAATTTTATAAATTTACCCATAAATTCGTTCACTAAGATGAACAAGCAGACTACAAAGGTGCACAACCGCAATTTCTTATTTGTGTTAATGTTGTATTGCATGTTGCTTTAATATTATCTTCTTTAAGAGAGGTGATATTTGATATCAATTATTTCACAAAATATCTCTTACAAGGTCTGTAATCTCATTAAGAGTTGGAAGAGAAATATTTAATCCCGATTAACGGTACATTTTTATCTTGTTTTTGTCTATTTTGCAATGTCACCTTCAACCTTGAAAAATATCGTTTATTACACCTGCGTCACAACTGCAAGTAGGAGGTATGTCAAAATATTAATTTAAAAAAAGTTTTTTATATATTATTACACAACAAAAAGTAAATTGCAAAGAAATAACATTTAAATTGTTTTTGTCCATTCAAAGTTGGTCACGTTCGACATCGTAAGTATCAAATTAACTTGTTAAAAATAAATTCTTACTATTATGTATGAATACACGTATTATTATTTGCATATGTACATATAGATGAGTGAAAAGTCCACCGAAAATAATAAAGAAAAATTCAAACAATGGAGGGAAGATTTGAAGAAAGACCCATTAACCCTTATGTGAGCGGCAAAAAAAACACCTTATAATGCGCTGCAAGGTACCTGGGTACCTATATGAAAGTTACGTAGAGAACAAGCATTTTAGCACTAAATATCTATATATAAATATATTACATATTTTTTTTAACTCCTTAAGGTGTGCAACACATTTCATTGAAAATTCTAGATACACATTTTAATTTATACGTAAGATTGATTTTAAACTTAACAGCTTCTTTCTGGTATATATAAAAAAGCTGAAGTTTCTAAATAATACTTAATACGAATATAAAGTTGGTGATTCCCCTTTGAGAATAAAAACAAAACTTTATGTAGTATTGTGCTTATTATTTTTAGTTCGACTTATCTTCTGAGCGGTGAAGTTAACTTTTTTTTGCGTAAAACAAACGAAATGAATTCAAACGTAAGATTTCGTTCTAAAAGATTTAATTCTTCTGATATAAATAATATATTAAATGAAATAGAAAGCGATGAAGAAGATTTTATTCACTCTGATGGCGATGAAGAATATCTTCCACCGTTAAACCAAAGACTATAGATTTATAATCTATTGTCTTTGGTTAAACGAAGTAACATTGGAAGCTTCAGACACTGAAGTAGCAGGTACTATAGAAGTAAATGAAGATTCGTTTGACTCGGAGGAAAGCGATGATTGTGAGAATGATGAAATTCAGACAAGAAGTGAACTATGTGGTAAAGACGGAACTTGCTGACAACTAAGCCCATTTTCAGAATCCCAGACTGTGAAAAAAAATATTTTACGACAACGTGCGGGAGCTGCCCAAAAATTTAAGTTATTATCAGCCAAAGAAATATTCAAAAGTATTTTGTCAAGTGAAATTTGTGACATAATTCTTAGAGAAACAAATCGTAAAGGACAACAAATTACAACAGAATATAATAAAAAAACGGAACAAAAACAAAAAAAATATTCGTTCCTTTTAGAGAGGAAGAACTCAATGCCTTTTTTGGTATTTTGATTTACTCTGGTGTTCACAAATCAAACAGAGAACATGTATCTGAATTGTGGAAACCTACTAATTTACCATTGTATCGGGCAGCAATGTCATACAATAGATTCAGAATGATTTTACGCTGTATACGTTTTGACAACAATGTAACTCGGGATATACGTTCAAAGTCTGATAAGGCCGCTGCTTTTCGAGACATTTGGATGATGCTAAACGCCAATTTAGGTCAAACTTATAAGCCTAGTGAATGTATAACTATTGATGAGCAGCTATATGGATACCGCGGCCGTACCCGCTTTACCCAGTATATGCCGTCAAAACCTGAAAAATATGGCATAAAAATATTTTGGGCTTGCGATGCAGTTAACTCTTACCCCTTGCATGGCCAATTGTATACCGGCAAACCACCAGAAGGTGAGCGTCAAACTAAAATAGGTGAAAAAACTGTTTTAGATCTGGTTTTTCCCTATAAACACTCTGGAAGAAACGTTACTACAGACAATTTTTTTACGTCTTTGGACTTAGCAAGAGCTTTAAGTAGATGGAACCTGACACTTGTCGGCACGGTACGAAAAAACAAAAGGTTTTTGCCACCTAATATGCAAGCAAGTAAGGAAAGGTTAGTATTATTTTACACATATTTCAACACAACATACTTACATATATTATTGATTGGGTTATATGGTCTAAGATAAACTTTATCTAATTATATACTTTTGGTACATCGTTTGAAATATATTTCAGATCATTATACTCTACAAATTTCGCCTTTAGTAAAGAGGCAACTTTATGTTCATATGTGCCAAAAAAGAAGAAGGCAGTAGTTATGCTATCAACCATGCATGCTGATTCTAACGTGGAATCGAATACGTTTGCAAAACCGGATATTATAACATATTACAACAAAACTAAAGGAGGAGTTGATAATATGGATAAATTATTGGGTGAATATACGTGCAAACGCGGAACAAGTCGATGGCCGTTGGCAATATTTTTTAATGCTATTGATATAGCAGCTTTAGCATCATATATTATATATGGAATTTAATACCCAACATAAATCTACTGATCGTCGTAGAAAATTTTTAAAAGATTTAAGCGTTGATCTTTGTCAGGAAAATATAAAACAACGTGCTAAAAATACAAAAATAAGTTCACAGTCATCGACGGCATCCGCAATACAAATTTTTTATACACGAGACTTCGAACCTCTAACTTCACCCATGTCCAGTTTACAAACAAAGGACAAAAGCGGTCGTATTCCTGTAGTAGGAAGTTGTCACGTGTGCTCGCAGCTACGTATGAAGCAGAGAAAAACTCGTAAGGCTTGTATCGGCTGTTCAAAGCCAATTTGCAATGAACATTCGATCAGTCGACCAATGTGTACAAACTGCTCCAAAGATCTGCACTAAAATTTTATATCGTTTGTTTTTATTATATATTGAATTTTTGTTTCTTTTTATGTTTTTGTTTTCTTATTTCACGAAATAAATTGTTTACGTTTATATTTTATATAGACTTTTATTTATTTATGCAGAGCTATTAACAACATCGAAAAAGATAATTGCAATAGCAGCATTCCCATATAAAATACGTACAGGTACCCCGGTACCTTGGTGCGCAGTTAAGGGTGTTAAGAGTAAATTGGTCTCTCACGCAAATTAAAAAAATAAAATTATCTGTACGGCTGCAAAAAAACAAAATTTTTTGAAAGTTGTTAGTTCTCAAGAAGTTTCAGATATGCAAGTTATCAATTTCAATGATAAAATTTTGGTTGAAAACACCAAAGGTACCCGGGTACCTAGGTGCGCAAATTTGGCAAATTACCAAATCTAAAAATATAGTTTTACCTGATGCTTTATCGTTTTTCGAATGTGCTCGGCATAATGTTCATGGTGTAGATATTTATTACATCTCGTCCGACCAAATAGAAGAGTTTTCCCTTCAATCCATATCCATATATTATATAAAAATGAGGTGTATGTTTGTTTGTTTGCAGATTTTTGTTACGGCATCACGCCTAAACCGCTAAACCGATTTAAATGAAATCTGATACACAGATAGACATTTGGCCCACAATTAATATAGGCTATATCTTTTTCCCGGATTTTGGACCAGGAGGGGATAAAATGGGTCAAAACCACCTTCTACGCATTTGGCATTTGTTACGGCATCACGCCTAAACCGATTTAAATGAAATTTAGTACACAGATAGATATTTAGCGCACAATTAATATAGGCTCTATTTGTTTCCCGTATTTTGGATCAGGAGGGGACAAAATGGGTCAAAACCACCCCTACGCACAACTCTGTCATTTGTTACGGCACCACGCCTAAACGGCTGAACCGACTTAAACGATATTCGGTACATAAATAGATATTTGGCCCACAATTAATGTAGGCTATATTTTTCCGGATTTTGGACCAGGAGGGGATAAAATAGGTCAAAACGACCCCTTACGCACAACTCTGTCATTTGTTACGGCATCACGCCTAAACCGATTTGAATAAAATTTAGTACACAGATAGATATTTAGCGCACAATTAATACAGGCTGTATTTGTTTCCCGGATTTTGGATCAGGAGGGGACAAAATGGGTCAAAACCACCCCTACGCACAACCCTGTCATTTGTTACGGCATCACGCCTAAACGGCTGAACCGATTTAAATGAAATTCGATACATAAATAGATATTAGGCCCACAATTAATATAGGCTATATTTGTTTTCCTGATTTTGTACCAGGAGGGGATAAAATAGGTCAAAACTACCCCTACGCATTTGGCATTTGTTACGGCATCACGCCTACGCGGCTAAACCGATTTAAATAAAATTTGGTACACAGATAGATATTTAGCGAACAATTAACATAGTTTGTATTTGTTTCCCGGATTGTGGACCATGAGGGGACAAAACGACCCCCTACGCACAACTCTGTCATTTGTTACGGCATCACGCCTAAATGGCTAGACCGATTTAAATAAAATTCGGTACGCAGATATATTTTTGGCCCACAATTAATATAGGCTGTATTATTTCCCAGATTTTGGACCAGGAGGGGACGAAATGGGTCAAAACAACATCCTACGCACAACTCTGTCGTTTGTTACGGCATCACGCCTAAACGGCTGAACCGATTTAAATGAAATTTGGTACACAGTTGGATATTTGTCCCACAATCAATAAAGGCTGTATTCGCTTCCCGGATTTTGGACCTAGAGGGGGCAAAACGGATTAAAACATCCTTCTTCGGATAACTGTCACTTATCAACAGATTTTTAAATTATTTTTTATTGGTTTGAATGGGGTGCTATAATTTTTTTCTCAAAATCTGTAGGGATTTTTGACCCCCTCCTAAATGCTTAACTCTGTCATTTGTGAACCGATTTTCAAAATTCTTTTTTGGTTTGAAAGGGTTTGCTTGCAGTTAGGTTCCATAATTGTTTTTCCAAAATCGGTGGGGGGCTATGCCCCCCTCTCCCCATTACTTAACTCTGTCATTTGTCAACCAATTTTTAAAATTCTTTTTTTGGTTTGAAAGGGTTTGCTTAGTACCATAATGTTTTTCGAAAATCGGTGGGGAAATTTTCTCCCTCCATCTCCCAACTCTGTCATTTGTGAACCGATTTTCAATTTTTGTTTGTCTAAAAGGGTTTGCCTAAATTTTAGTACCATAATTTTTTCTCGAAAATCGGTGGGGAAATTTACTCCCCACATGATTAACGCTGTCATATGTGAATTGATTTTCAAAATTCTTTGTTTGTTTGAAAGGCTTTGCATGCAGTTTTATTCTGTAATTCAGTATAATTCGTTTATAAGCCACACCGCTTATAGTAGAATTAGCGATATATTCCAAAATGTTAGTTTTTCTGTCATCTATAAGTAAAATACCTGCAAAATATTTTTTATTTAGTCCATTAGTCCTATATAGTCCATTTTCGCTTATACGCCACCAAGATTTGGTTTGATATATCTTAAATATATGCAAGTTATGGAAGATATAATCCAAAATGCAAAAGTCAAAAATAATATATTTTGTAATCATCATTTTATGAAAATATTACTGATATTGAAGTCGAAATTGTTTTTATTTTAGCAATCTTAATTGCAATATTTGTGAATTGAGTAAATAAGGAAGTAATTTCTTAACGTCAGTTTTATGTTTCTTTGTTAAAAGAAATAACTACACTCTAAAACACTTTTGTTGAAAATTAGGTCGATAATAGTCGGCAACACTTTACGGATTATTATCGACGTAAAACTACACACGCGTTATTTTTCAACAAAATGTTTTTACTAAAAAAAGCGATTGGCTACGTGCAGCTTAGAACCGCGACCTCCTGACTGATAGTCTGACGTATCTACCATTCAGCCATAGCCGTATTATACTTTATGTTACATTTTTTCCACTTGGACTAAATATGCTTAAATTGAAAGGTTTTTTCTTTAATAAAATAACTACAAAATCGATGTAATTTTACACAATTAGAAATTTTTAACACAAATTTAGACAATATATGATCGTAAATTTGAAGTAATGTTTTAGAGTGTATATGGGGATTCGCATATAAGCCACAAATTGGCTTATATAAAAATCAGAATATAGTCCAATTCGCCTTATAGTCCACAAAAAGGGTGCAAATGAGGCAGTGGACTATAAACAAATTTTACTGTATTTTTCAAAAATCTATGGGGAAATTTGCTCTCCCCCTTGCTTAACTATGTCATTCGTTTTTGGAAAAGGGGCAGGAGGGATGAGGGAAGGTTGGTCTTCCACACATAACTCTTTCATTTATCAATCGATTTTTTAAATAAATTTTTGGTTTGCGGTTTAGTCCCATATTTTTTTTATTTATTTAATTTTTTAAATCGATGGGGAAAATTACTCGCCCTCATGCTTATCTCTGTCATTTGTGAACCGAATTTAAAAATTTTTTTTGTTTAAAATGGTTTGCCTAAGCTTCAGGCATAATTTGTTTTCGAACAAATTTCGGACAAATTGGTATCCCGATATATTGATTAGCGCATAACTATGCCATTTCTTGACCGATTTCAAAAATTTTTATTTGAAAGGGCACAAAAGGTTTGGTACCATAAAAAATTGCGGACAAACACACAATTAGTAGCAGGATATTTGACCTAACGCGTAATTGCGTCCGTATTATAATCATCATTTCGAAATCGGGTTTTTCAGAGTTATTTCGTCCATATTGATAAACCAGATAGACGCATTAAGGACTTTTCCTTAAAACGTTTAAAGCCCGTGCATCGCCGGGTCGAAAAGCTAGTTAGTTAATAAATGGAAGGAAGTGAAAAAAATTCCTGGTATCCAAAAACTGCACTCATTTTCATGCGATGGTGATCAAATAAAAGCAGCATCGGTCAATATATTAATTTAATTTATGTTGCTAATATCTATTTTCTACTATTAAGAATAAATTTGTTTGAAAGTTACTAATCATTATTCAGTTCAATTATTATGGAAAAAATGTCACGTATCGAACCAGATTATTGGTTAAAAACATACAGACGATTTTAGAATCAAACCAAAAACATTTTAAAAGTACCGTTGTTACCTAAAATTCTGAAAGAAGTTTGAATAAAAATTGTGTCAGGATTCGCTGAATTACGCCTAGTTGAGCAAATATTCCGAATGGTAAGCGCGTATTCAACGATGCTGTCGAGCATATCCTTAAGCGGTGGAATTTTTGTAGCTTTAGCTATCATGCTGTCTAAAATATGCCCTGGGTGACCGAAACACATTTCCAGAGTATGTATGATTTCATTCACCATAGGTGGAGTAAGCAATTTTAACTAATTCTCTGGCACGAGCCCGAAGACAGGCCTGCAACCGCATTAAATTTTCTCCTTTTGTCTAGCCCGCTATCTCTGTGCTGTTTTTATAGTTGCTTATAAAAGCGGCCAATCTTCAGGGTAGCCATCGAAAGGTGGTAGCTCTTTTGGAATCACCTATCTTGCTGATATTTGCGCTGCATTGGGCTGGAAGGATGAAATATTAAAAGGGGAATATGAGCTTTTGCAAACATCACCTTGTGTGAGGATACTGTATTTGTTCTCCAAATATAACCTTTGAAGTTCTTTTTCTTCTTCTAGCATCTGCAATGGCATTTGTCTTTATTTTTTCATTTGCTGCAATTAAAATCTATTGTTGACATAATTTTGTGGTACGTGTGTATGTCATGCACAATTGAATTTATGAGCAACAAGTAGTGGCGTTTTTTTATTTTATTATAAAGCTCTATTTTTTATTTAGGTTTTCACTAAATCTTTTTATTTATTTCACAATTAATAATTATCCCGTTTAATTTTAGAAAAGTTTTTTTAAGAAATGTTGGCTTCAAGTTTGTTTTAGAATAAATCAAACAAATTTCATGAGCAACGATTTTCATTTTTATTTTCTTTAATTAGAATAATTAAAAGTTTTTTTTCTCGGTTATATTTATTTATTGTATGTTCAATAAAATTGAACTAACAATAAGTTAATAATTAGAAGTAAATTACTTTATTTTAGATCGCGCTTTAAAAAACTTTGTTTTAACTCCGTCACAAACGTACTCAAGGCGAATTAATTTTACAAGGTGGTGTCATAGGCGAAATCAGTTCGCCTTATGGGATTTTGTTTTTGTATTCGAAGCTCGTTACGTTAAAAGCAAAGCGAAACAACATGAAAAATTGTTGTCAGTGTGACCGTTGAAAATGTTCAAAAGGTGGCAGAAATAGCGGATTTTGAAGAAAAAAGTGGCACCAAAGTAGAGATTTTTCAAACGAAGGGGAAACATCTTTTAAAACGAATTAACTAAACCAAATTATTGCATTTTTATATATTTCGTAGGCATTAAAAATGTTTGTAGCAAAATTAACCAATTTTAAAATTTTTTCTTTCTAAAAATACAAATTTCAACACTAAAGAAGTACGTCACAAATAACTTAAGCACTTTGGCACATACATACATAAGTTCTCACATATGAACAATTGAAACAAAAATATGTACAGGTGGACAAAAAGTAAAAACAGGTATTGCAGCCAATACGGCTTTGTTCCGTTTTATATCAAATAAATATTTTGCAAATTAGTCGAAAAATGGCGGTGCTCTGAACCCAGCAAAAAATAATCTAAATTTTGGAAGCAGTACAAATTTTTCATGTTATACAAATGCGCTTCACAGTAGCGACAAATGTATTGCCTGAATATAAGCAATAATTTATGGCAAGAAATGCTTAAGCTTCTTATATTTTTCTTTTTCGTCCACTTAAAAAACAAATTTTTGCACATTCACTTGCAGTGGTGCATTCAAGGAAGCGCTACTGTAAGGTAGAGATTATAAAAATCTACATTTTACGAAGAATGACGATGAGTTACGAACCTAAAAAGAGAAAACAATAGTATGATTACATTATATATGCGCTGAAATCAGCGTTTAACAAGAAATGCTCCAAAGTGCGACATCGCGAACAAATATCATGCAATACGTAAGCATGTTTGTAAGCTACACCAACAAAACTCTCCTTTACAAATCTGCTTATCGCGAAGCTCTTTTTTTTGCTGAGAAGGAACAAACATAAAAAATACAAACGAGTTGAAAACCTTCTTCTTTTAATGACGTGGATTAAAAAGAACACTGTACAACAAAATCTAAATTTTAAAAATAATAGGCTTCTAGCGAATGATTGTGGTAGAAAATATCAAAAAATAGATATTTGTCGGCGTTTTGAAAATCTACGTCTGTCCTTTATTTAAGGAGGATGTAAAATCGTCCCCTTCTTTTTGCACATTGTTATAGTGAATCGGGGTAGAAAATCTTGTAAGCTTTACATTTTCGGCACATTTTAACCATATAACTAACTCATCGACTTCAACGGCGCACACTGGGGGAAAAGGCTAATCTAGCGGCGGAAAAATCATATCTTCCAAACTAATAGTCTGATCCACAAAAAATGTATTGATGAATTATAGGGAAGGATGTGTGTAGTCTACAGAGCTGTGAAAGATTGCAATCAATTTGATTGCAACCACATGATTTCAAGGTAATGATAGCTAGTTTTTGATTGCAATCAAAATATTAAATTTGATTTCATGATTTCAATTTGAAATCATGAAATCAGTTCAATAAAAATGATTGCAATAAATTTTTTGAAATTAATTTCTATATTAATTGATTGCAATCAAATTTGATTGCAATCAATTAATTGCGATCAAAGTTTTCAAAACAAGATTTTTCTGTATTTACGCTTCTATTCCTTAACTGAAATAGCAAATATATATACGTTTAAAATAGCTGATATGGCACTTTATCAAAAAAAGTTACTTTGTCCGAAAACGTCCATCATTACTTATTCAATATACCAACAAATTTGATATAAAAATCAATAAAGAATTACAATACAATTTTTTTCAATATTTAAAATGCCCTATATTCTGAACCAGGTAACTTAGTGATAAATAAATTTTATTTTTAAATACACTGATTTGTCCGCTGTGATGCTATGTTAAATAATTCAATATTTTTGGTTTACTTTTCCGCCGCTAGATTGGCTTTTACCCCTCTGTGCAGCGGGCTGAAATGTCTTAAGAATATATTTATCACAAAATTCTACTATATGTAAGACTTCAAAGACACCAAAGATCGAAACTCAACTTAAACACTAGAAATCATACAAAACTTAAAAAAATGTGCTTAGAGGTTAATTTCGAATTTATTTACAATTTGTGCTAAAACAGTCTACAAAACCGGAATTTGCAGTCTAGTTTGTATTAAAAATATGGCTTACGTAAAATTTCACTAGAAATCAAAATGCAAAAGAAAGCTGTAGATATACGGCTATACGTTTTTTTTAATATTATCGTACTATAGAAAGCTCTCATAATAACATAAAGTACCACTTTAAAAAATTACGAGAAGGAGCATAATTAATCAAAAGATTTATAACGTATTCAGTATCTCCATAAAATTTACGTCTACAGACGGAAAGCACTCACTAATGCAATTCGTTATTATTTTTTCGTTTGAGTTTCGAGGTTCTTTCTTGTCTTGCCTACAAGAAATTGGAAATAAGGTACTGCCACGTCAAAAACCATAATAGTTTAAAAAAATATTTGGCCTGTATTTTTTGTTCAACTTATAATTATTTTAATGTGGCAATTCAAACAATTATTTTATTGGACGCAATAATTTTTCATTTTCAGAGACAACGACCTAAATATGTTCTAAACTATTTAGCGAATACAAAACAAAGAAATCTGTCAGAAAACGTGTAAAACCGACATAGTGAATTGGGCTATAAATTAGAAAATAATCGGTATTTTCGGTCCCTGGTATTTATATATTAGGAAAACAGAATTAATAAAATAAAAAAATAGAAGTAAATAACAAATTTTAAATTTGCACAGACAAAGCGCCAACTTTGGGCGAGTATTGATCGGTTCTTTCATATTCTTATAGCATAAATTCTCCAGTATTAATGGTAAACTTAGTTCTAAAAAACATCAACTCTTTTTAATAATAGGCTTTTTACATCTACCCACATCTTTCATCAATTCGCAAAGATGTTATCATCTTCCCATAAGAATTGTATAGGGCTAAATATGTACATCTTTCTTCATCTTTCAAAGATGTTCATATCTCATTTTGTTTCATATTACATCTTTCGATAATTTTAGTGTCATCACTAGCAAAATGACATTAGATTGGAACAAAATGAAAAACAAGTGTGTGAGTCAGTGATGGAAAAGTTGATACGATCGTTCTTTTTTATACTATTTGACATTAAAAAGTGGTGGCATGCAATAACGTCCATGGAAATAGTGACCATGGACGTTATTTTCACGTTGCATTGCAAAAAATCTTTACTCAGCGAAGCCACTATTCGACATACTCAGACGAGAAAATCCTTAAGACGGGCCGAAGGCGGGCTAGGAAAAAACATTTTTGTCTGCGAAACCAGTACACCGGATATTATATTCTTTTCGAAATGGAAATAATGCCCATGTACATTTTTCCTTTTTTATGTGAAAAAATGTCCACGGACATTATTTCCATGAACGTTATTGCATGCCACCTAAAAAATACCATGTTATTCCATTGACTCACTTGACTAATCTCCAAAAAATATCACTGCTGTATATAAATTCATTAGCTTATTCCATATTTTCTATTTTTTTAATACAATTGAACATTATTGAATGCCTCAAATTCAATATCGCCCGTTAAAAAAGGTAAAAAATTGAAAAAGCAAAGATCCTACTATCGGCACAGTGTACCGCTTTTCGTCGGCGCCCGCAATAAATCCATCTGTAAAACCCCCGTATGATCTTTTATACCAACTAAGACTGAGGCAACACTTGAGTTTTCAAAACGCACTTTGAGATTTTTAAGCCTTATCAGCTGGTTTTGAGGACTACATTCGCCTCTCTCATTCTTATCTACAATAGCATATAATGTCCAAAAACCATAAATTAAGCTCAAAAATTCAGAAACGTGCGTTTTGAAAATGAACGTGTGACGTCAGCCTTACAAAGAAATAAGACCGTAATACCTCTGCACTGATAATAAGGGCATTTTAAATTATTGCGCAATTATTTGAGAAATAAGTCCATATTGCTTTAATAGATATGACCTTACTTGCGCTGGCGAAAATCGGTACGTTGCTACTATAGTGGGATGTTCGCTTAAGTCTTTGAACTTGAAATAAGAAACTGAAATTTTTTATATACTAGTATGTGACGGAAATTGATCGATTTAAAATCGCGTGATTTCACAAATCTAATAATAGCCAAATAGGTGTTCTGTAAATCACACGATACAGTGAAATCGAATTTAAGTTCAAATAAAATAGTCTGAGCCTCGAAATTTTTTTATAAATCAGCGTGATTTGAAATTGATCGATTTCGATCACATATCAGAAAATGTTATCTTCGCCTTGTATAATATGTCTCCAAAGTCTTACGTAATCTCCTGTACGGATTACAAAATATCAGAAGTCAATGGCCGCAAAAATGTGATTTTTATAAAAGCTATAGAGAATACAATTTCCTACAAATTTTTGATACAGTTATATTTTGTAGGATCAACCGTTTTTGAGATAAATGGCAGAGTAGAAAACGCTGCACAGCATTTGCATACACCTAGGATCACCTCCAAACCTCCGGATGAAAATTAAAAATATATATACATGTACTGATATAAGTTCATAATTTCTAGTAATACTAACAAATATGTAATTTTTTATCTAACGCTTTGTTTTGGTGTTACGGTGTTCAAAACTTTTTTAAATTGGTCATAGCTATCGTAAAGGTGGGTCCACATCTAAAAATATTTGCGCCGAACGTGTTCGCCGAAAATATTTGTGGCACGAAATTTTAGCTAGTACATGTGGACGAGCTTTTAAATATTTATCACACAAATATTTATTCACGAAAATTTTTACGTCCACGCGCTCAAGCAAATGAAAAAGCAATAAAATTAGCACTATTTCTACAAATGCGTACATACCAGAACAGCATGCGGCGAAAATTTTTGCGTTGTTGGTTCGTGTGCGTTGAGTGTGACGAAAATTATTGCGTCATTTCTGTGCGCCGCACACGTCCACACCAACTAAAATGCGCCGCAAATATTTGCGACGAACGCGTTCGGCGCAAATATTTATAGATGTGAACCCACCTTAATATGAAACCTGTGTTCAATACATCAAAGTGTATTAAAATACGTTTGGTCGAAAGTATGTATGACCATATACATAATTTGAGCTCTTTTCAACAAAAATTCTAAAAAAAAGATTTTATTCTTCGTGTCGAAAAAGTAGTCTAAAATTTTTTTTTGATACTGAAAAGAAAATATAATTTCCCATCCCTGGTGTGAGCCATTTTCATATGTACATATGTATGTAAATTTATAGACACATAATTCAAAATTAGTGGTATATGAAATAAATATTTATTTAACACGAGATTTTAGTAACTAAAAACATTGCATTAATTATTGTTTTTGTTATGTTAAATCGCAAACAATTAATTTGTTGTTTTTCTTAATAAACTTAAAGTATTACCCCCATATGCAAAAATATAAAGTGTGTTTGAAATGTATGCTAAAACCGGTTTTTCTATGGAAATTTTGTTTTAACATACATTTCAAAGACACTTAATTTTTTTGCATATGGGGTTAATTTATTAAGCACAATAAGACTTTTCACCAAACACGTGAAAATAAATATAATGACAGATGGAAGATGAAAGATGTTTTTTTCATTTTCAACATTTTCCATGCATTCCTCTAAGATGTGGGTGAGTGTAAAAATGCTATAATTAACTAAATGCAACCAATCTTGCATCTAAGCGTGAGTACTTCTCTTTTCTCTTATACGGTTATTATCTAGGCGCACGGTAATTCGCCAGGCCAAGTTTCGGCCACACAGTGTGTATTATTACACGAAACCATTCGAGCTATTTTTACGCCCCTCATAACTTCGCTCCGCTTTTTCGTAACTCGAAACATTAGGTCTCCCTACAGAGGTAACCTCATAGGCAGTGTTACCATATATGAAGATTTATTTTTGAAGTTTTTTAATGGGTCAAAAAGATATTTACTCTTAAAAAAAGATTTTTAAATATTAAATTTTTTTTATTTTTTCTGCCTTAAGTGGAGTTAATTTTAGAAGAGCACTCTGATAATACATCCCTTCGTAAATTTTTGCGGTATATAAGCTGTAGAATTATATCGACATAGGTACATATAAGTGTTTTTATAAATCGCAATATACACATAGGGAGTACAATTAAGTTCAGTCTTTTTTCAAAGAAAGACTTTGTGAATAGGTCAGTTTTTCTCCTCATCTGGTACTGCATTAGATTGTTTTGAATGTTTCATATTGCCGGTACATTCAGAGAGGTTGCACATCTTTTAAAAATATTTATATTTTTAATTTACATTTTTACTGTATTGAATATGTCGAATTTTTGCTAATTAAGCAGAGACAGCAACTGTATCAGGAGTTAGCGTGTGAAAAATTGAACTAAAGGCAATATGCAATATATCTAGGCTCAGGTGATTTGTTATCCATAAGAAATTTTTATGAGATTTTAGTGGATTCTCACAAATAAACTACGTTAAATCGGACCCAGGAAGAACATTTTGAAGACAAAGTTTCTCCATGTTTTCGGAAGCTATTACATATACCCAAACGATCGTTCATAGTTTGTTCACAAAATAAATTCTTTGAGCTTTCTACCTTTCTTGAATTTCTCATTAAAAAAGATAAAAAAATGTTTTAGCTACACGATCGTACTTATGGGTATATCGTTTAAATCATGAAAAATCGGTACTTATATTCTACTTTTACAGTCTAGCCATGTCTGAACTTGATATATTCGTTCCTCAGTGTTAGTATAATGTTTATATATTTCTCACATTGCGTCTTAAATAATATAAATTTTAACTCAAAGATGATTTTTGATTGAAAAATAAGATTTTTATTTTGCGTTTAAACGATTTTCGAGAAAAAAATATGGCAACACTGCTCATAGGCGAAAATTCAAAGTCCTACCGTAAAGCTTCCCGCGATATTAAGGTGTAAAAAGTGCATATTTTAGTACATATATGCCTCTGACTTGCCGGTAAGCAGTAACATACACATATCGCTGATGATACAGCTTTTCTAAATGTTCACAAAAGTCATCAAGAAGCTTCCCGCAAACTGCAAGATTATATACCCCAGTTGGAACAATAGCTAAAACAATAGCGGATAAAAATTAACGAACAAAAATGTCTACACATTACTTTTACATTGTGCAGAGAAACGTTCCCACTTGTACAAATAAATAACCAAAATAAACTTCAACACACTGAAGTAAAATATCTCGGTGTTCATCTTGATCGTCGTCTAACATTAAAGTCCCACATAAATGCGAAGGTAGCCCAAATGAAATTAAAAGCAGCTCAAATGAATTGGGTAATTGATAGGAACTCTACTTTCAGCTTAGATTGTAAGCTTCTTCTATACACTCCATTCTAAAACCAATATGGTACTACGGTATCCAGTTATGGGGCACTGCCTCGGCATCAAATGTAGAAAAACTTCAAAGGCGACAAAATAAAATACTCCGTGCGATTACAGCAGCCCCATGGTATATCAGAAACAAGCGAATTCATAAAGATTTAGATGTGCCGCTGGTTAAGGCAGTGTTTTCTAAGCACGTGACAAGATACATCAAAGAACTTGAGTCCCCTAGCCCGAAACATCATTAACTTTAGATGCCACACTCGGCTTAGGAGGGACATTCTTGCTCTCAGCCGAACACGAGTGACGTAGACAACCACAGAACCAACCGCTGAAACAAATATTTTTGTCTGGCATTGGCTGGACTTAGTTCAATTTTATAGAAGATACAATATATATATATATAACCGAAAAAAATATGTTATATATACATAAATAAAAAATAAACATATCGAACAATTTTTTTTTTGCAATTGGATAAAATATGTGTTTACGTTAATAACTATTAACATAAATACTATGATATTACATGCATGGCACATGTATAGAAATAAAACAAGAAATGAATGAATTCTTATAAAAACATTCTTTGATGCGGCAACTCAGTTCAACTTTGTCCGGACAAAAATTAAAATTAAACCAATTTAAGCTGAAAATGTTCCGAACAAAATTATTTATCTTCTTTTCTCTCTCTCTCTCTCTCTCTCTCTCAAGAAGAGAGAGAGACGTCAAACTACATATAGATAAAATTTTGTCCGGACAAAAATTTTGTTCGGAAACAATGGGTGAACCAGCTCTAGAGACTTCGTACAGGTTTCTGTCAGACATTAAATATACCATTTGTCTGACCGCTTTCTGATCGATTTCGTATGGATATATCGGAGAGATATTATTTTCTTGTGTGTACCGATAAATCTGATAGATTTCTGACTGATTTCGTACATATATTATAATTCCCTTTGATTGTTTTCTTTTGAATTTTGTTTTTTCATTAATGACAAGTAAATAAAAATGCATTAATAAAAAATAATGATAATTGAAAAATAATTTTTTTTATTTGTTTAAATTGTGTGCCAAACGGAAGCTAAAAATTAAAAAAAGGTATTTATGTAAATATGTATATAATATAGCATATATAATAAAATATTATAATAATTATTTATTTTGTTATATCTTGCTTGGAGAATATTGCGGGAGTTTGCGCAATGTACTAAAAATGTTGACGATGTACAACCCAAACGAACAACATATTCCGATTCAGCGCGTCGAAATACGTTGCATATATGTATGTACGTATATAGTTGGGTCCGGTCAAACGTACAGATCACTTTTTTTTCTGTGCCGGTGTTATTAAAAATTTATTTTATTTTATTTTTGTACATTTGCATGTATGTGTGTATGTACTTTAAAATTTTTGTAATAAATAAAAGAATTTTCCAACACTTTTCATCATATTTCTGTCAGATATGTCGACGAAAAACTCAGAATTTCCCACGACACTTCTTACGTTTTTAAGTCAGAAATCTGACAGAATTCGTATACGATTCTGACTTTTTTTGTCGACGTTTCTCTCAGACATCTTACAGACGTCGGACTATTTTGCTGGCTGGGTAATGATAGAAATAATAAAATATAATACAAAACATAATATATTAAAACGTATGTATGTATAATTCTATATCGTCATATGATTTCCAAAAAGCCCCAAGTTACAAAAAATTCAAAACCTATTTTTTGATTTATTATGAAGCACCGTATCAAAATAAATGTTACTACGACTCTCTTCCCAAGCTTTACTCCTCTCTTCGTTCATGTTAAATAAGTACTATAAGTATTCATGACTTCTTCATGCGCTAATTTGTCATATTAAAGAGTTTTTGTTCTTCTGTTAAATTATTTCAATGTAACTTAGGGCTTTTATGAATTTATATGACGATATGTATAATGACACAATTAACTAATCAGTAATATATAGAGCGAGAACTAACAGTTGAAATAATAAGCAATATGAAGTTGTAGAAAATAAAATGACATAATTAATGTTCTTTCGTTAGTATATATGAATGTACGGAAAACTTCGTTACAAAGTAATATTTAGTTTTACCCCCTTCCTGTTGACCGATTGATCTGAAATTTGGTAAGCACATGTAATTTTCATGACCCATTGATCTGATGACGTTACGGTTATGTGTGTTCAGCGTTATTGGAAATCACAGATGGCCGCCTACAACACTCATAATAAGGCCGATTTAATCAAAAATTATTTCAATTAAATTTGGTACACAAATTTAATTGATATTAACAATTTGTTTACTGGTGGACAATTGACGGGTTTTTGCGCTCTTCTAAAAATAATGGATGGATTTGCTTAACTTAACATTTTTGAAAACAGAGTTGAAAAGAGCACGGAAAATTGCGCATAAAATGTAATAGTTTTTCCCAAGCTTTGGCTCGACCATAAAAATACGAAGTAGCTCAAACATTTACGCCAATTCCCTGGCCAGAATGTCCCTGGCCAGAATGAACACTTGTGTGAAGAACTAGCGTTTGAAGTTTACCAAAACGCTTTAAATAATGAAAGCTCCACAAACATACTATTTCCAGAGACACAGAAAAAGTAAAACGTAATTTCAATTAAAAATTCGTTGTGTGAATTAATTAAATTTGCACCAGTAAACAAATTGCTAATACATATCAATTAAATTATTGTTTAATTGATAGTCCGATTTTTTTTCAATTAACGATTTACTTAAGAAAAAACTTTAAATATTTTTTTATCTGTGCAAAAAATTGATGACATACCAGACTAAAACTTAATCACTTCATTATTTACCCTTTTTAAAATAACTTTTTGGTGACACCTCAATCTTAAAACGTTGTTCGATTATACGTTTGAGTTAGAAAACTTAGTTAATTTACTTATTCCTAATTTATTTAAAGAAATAATTGATATTTTTAAAATTTTTTTCTAATTAGAAATATATATTTTGCTATATATGTATAAATGTATACTCGTTTGTTTGAAAAATTAACTATATACTTCATAATATTATTTATAGGTACGTTTGAGCCACTGTATATTTTTATTTATTCATCCGATTTTCCTTTCAATTTCTTTAAAAACAATAATTTTACTTATGATTTCACACACAACAAAAGAATAAATATCAAATAGCCGGAAGTGAAATGCTATGAAGCCAATTTTTCTTTTCTTTTTTTTCCTGCGGAATTTATAAGAGGGGGAATTATTTCTCGAGAAAAGTGTTTTCAGTGGGAAAGAAATTCCAGGGGAATATTCATGATTGGGATGTAGTATATGAATCAATGTTTTAAAATGAATTGACCTTAAATAATATATATCTATATCCTTTTATACTTTTAACACTGTCTCGCAAGCCGTTAAATTTTTGCGGAAGATACAACCCTGTAGTGCAATTCACAAACTTATTTTAACGCCAATCAAGGCATTTAAAGAAGTTAACACCAAAACTATTGCTTTTACTACTCGTTAACACTTTTAAGCACTGGTATCTGCGTTAACTAAACGGCAATAATTTGTGTGGTGTTACTGAATAGACAAAAGTCAGCTGTTCAGTTAAAGCACGTT
Organism: Panzeria rudis; assembly: GCA_956483635.1. Taxonomy (NCBI): domain Eukaryota; kingdom Metazoa; phylum Arthropoda; class Insecta; order Diptera; family Tachinidae; genus Panzeria; species Panzeria rudis. Next base: position 110,650,312 of record OY101448.1, on the reverse strand, counting down.
GTCTTTTGGCAAAACTCAAATAGTTATACGGCAACAATATACACACATATGAAATCTTTTATATTTAAATAACAATATTTATATTATTTAAACAATTAATTTAACTTTTATTTCTCAAAGTTAAATAAATTTATGAAAATATGTTTGTGTGCAAGCATAAATTCATTTGTTTTTTTCTATTCCTCTTTGTGCTTTTCGTTTATTTTAATAGTGTTGGAAAGTGATATAAAATTTTAACAGAGAGGCCTTAACACGAAGTTAACGAATCAAATAAGTGTTCATGCAAACAGTAATATTGGAGACAAAATTACATTTTATTTAAGCGTTAAAAGTTAGTGAATTTCACTACTGATCTAATAAGTTTATGAAAAGATTTAAAAAACCAATAACTACTCATTATATCAGGTTTGCATTATCTATAGAAGTCGAACCGCTTGTGAGATAGTAAAAAACTAGCTTTATGAGCAAAGTGAAACACTAAAAACATATAGAATTTCAAAAAACATTATTTGTTTTATTTAAGTTTTTGTCACCTAGATATCAGTTGGAGTTTATTTTGGATAAATTTAAAAAATTATATTTATTTATTATTTTAGTGTATTTACAGACTGACTGCCGTATTACTAAAAAAATAAAATAGGTTTTACGTGTACTTATTTTAGAACAAGGTTTCCATTAATTTATTTTTTTGAAAATAGTACATTTCAAATCCATTTAAATTTTTTATGACTACGGCAGTGAGAATATATGTATGTACATTAGGGTAATGACTAAATTTGTACAACAAATTTACCTATCAACATAACATAAAAAAATCGTGATTGCGTGTCATTATGACAGAAAAACATCCCGCACCAAATGCAATTTCTAAAAACCCACAGATATTTTTTTTATTAAATTAATATACAAATACATATTTAGGGAATTCACAACAGCGTTTTAAAATGTGTCTTAATATAAAGACGTTTTAATTTTACAGCCACATGCATAAAAAATTTTATTTTAGTTTTAAGACTCACGATTGTTATTGAACAGTTTCACGCTAAAAACTGTTTAATATAAAATTGCATTCATAAACACTACAATAGACATTGTGTGCTTTAAGGAATTTTAGGTTTAGATAGTGGCAACGCCACATGTTTTGTAGTTAGTGTTGCAATAAAAAGAATATGCTTTCATTCGGATATTAAAATAAATGAATAGCTTTTTATTGTTTTCGTGAAGTTAAGTTTTGTGAACTATTTTTATAATATGTGTCGTTCATTGTAAGAGTGAATTAACTCCTTGTAATTAAATTTCGAGAACACGAGCCTTTTATAGTGAATATTTTGCAGTTTTACTTCCGCGAGTAAACAAGTAACGCAATCTATAGGGTTTTGGTGCAAATATTGGAGTTGCTTCACTGTAACTACGATAGATATGACTAAATGTAATACTATTCTACAAATATATGTATTTATTAAATATATGGAGTTACCCCACTTTTACAATAAACGACACATATATTTCTCAACTTATTTAATACAAGTTTTCTATGAAGTAAAATCAATAATGTGAAATGATTACAAAAGAATTCACACGACTCTACATCATATGAGGAGTATAGAAGCAAAGGCTGCAATCTCCACATTTATTGTTTTCGTAATAAATAGTAAAAACCTGTAGCTCAAAGTATGTTCATATTTATTTATTGTATGTTTGCTATTCAGTAAATAAGAATATGAGAAAGATATGACACAAGTTTCAACCAAATCGATATAGCGGTTTGCTTGCGATTATAACAACAAAATTGGAAATTGCTGTGTTTGCTCTAATCAAATGGACATTGCTGCTTTTGAATTAATCGCATATGGATTTTGTATTGTTTGATTTGATTTGAGGTAAATATGTAATACAGTTTTGTTTTTAATTCAAGATTTTTTATTATAGCCTGAACTTAAAAAAATCAATAGTTATAAAATTCTTAAATAATTAATTCAACCTTTTTAGACTTTTAAGCAAAGAACTTAAATTATTATGAAATCAAATTTTTAATAATGGTGCTTCTTCTATGAATTCCGAGCAGTATTCCTCTTTTTGGGTGTTATCTTCCGCAACGATTTGATCTTGTGAGTGATTAACAATGTCTGTATAAAATTTAAGACTTTCATCATTCTGCCAGTGCTCCCCAAAGAGTTTTTTCCATTAAACTACTAACGTCCCTAATCTTCAGCGAACTAATTTTTACAGAGTATGGTTGTATCTGTCCTGGTTGCATGTTTCCCAATTTAAAATTTTTTTTAAAGATAGCGCGAAAATTTTTTTGATTGGAATAGTTCCTGTAATTTTCTTCACCTGTAATAATAACTTGTCCCTGATTGTTTTTCTGAGAAAAAATTTTTTTGCTGTGGAGAATTTAAAATGCCATTTTCCAGGTGGGACTCATTTACAGGACAAACATCTATAATTCTTTCAACGGTACCAAAGTCTGCTAAAACTTTTTCATATTCTTCAGGAAATACGATGTTTTCCATTTTCTTTATTCGTTTCTCATTGCCGAAAACTCTGTCAGCCGGTAAGTACGATCAATTAAATTTTTTCAATGAAGAAGGAGCTTGCGAAAACCATTTTGATAACATTCCAATCATAATAGAATTTTTATTTTGCCCACCACAGCCGTCTGCTATAAGGCGTAATGTAGCAATGTTGTCATTAAAATGCGTATTTTGTAACCGATGATGAATAGCGGATGCAATTAAATTTGAATTTTTTAAAAATTGATTTTCAGTCCATGTATAAATGAAAACATTATTCCGGTTGAGTTTTGCCGTAGACGGTCCTTGAACAATAGTGAAATTTTGAAAGTAAAGTTGTCTACTGTAATACGCTGCTTGATCGAAAACTTTAGGAAGAACTTGATTTTTCTGACAGTCGAAACTCAGAATTAAAACAGGACTTTCATCTTTTAAAAATTTGTAAAACTCCTTGTATTTCAATGTATGTATTCGTTTTTCTGCTATGTAAGTTTGTGTAAATGTTCATCTTTTTATATCTAAATTGATTATTAGGCTAAGGTTCGTAACATTATATTCAGAAATAATTGAGTATGATTAATATTCCAAGGAACAAGGGCAAAATTAACATCAACTTAATTTTTTAACGCACACAGCAGAACAGAGTAGCGCCACTTTCGGAAGCCGCTACACTTCCATCGTCAGTGCTCACGTGTATTTGCTATCACCACTTGTCAGGTGGCTCTGTTGAATGTGATTTTCAATTCTTATATATACAACTTGTTCGTGAAAATTGAATACGAGAATTAAATCACTCTCAAGCTGATATTAAAGTGCACTTTCCCAGCGTTGCCATCGGTTTATTTTTCTTCATTCCCATTTTTCTGATTTTTGTTCTACTCAAGACAAACTTTTTTGGTTTGATTTTATACTTAAGTATATATGAAAATGTAAACATGTGAAAAGCTCAAGCCAGTAGCTAATTGTTTATTAATATGATTATTTCGAACGTATTTGCTTTGTGAATCTAAATTGATTATTAGGCTAAGTTTCGTAACGTTATATTCAGAAAGAATTGGGTATGATTAATATTCCAAGGAACAAGGGAAAAATTAACATCAACTTAATTTTTCAACGTACACAGCAGAACAGAGTAGCGCCACTTTCGGAAGCCGCTACACTTCCATCGTCAGTGCTCACGGGTATTTGCTATCACCACTTGTCAGGTGGCTCTGTTGAATGTGATTTTTAATTCTTGAATACGAGAATTAAATCACTCTCAAGCTGATATTAAAGTGCACTTTCCCAGCGTTGCCTCGGTTTATTTTTCTTCATTCCCATTTTTCTGATTTTTGTTCTACTCAAGGCAAACTTTTTTGGTTTGATTTTATACTTAAGTATATATGAACATGTAAACATGTGAAAAGCTCAAGCCAGTAGCTAATTGCTTATTAATATGATTATTAATATGATATTTGTTTTGTGAATCTAAATTGATGAATTGGGTATGATTAATATTCCAAGGAACAACGGAAAAATTAACATTAACTTAATTTTTCAACGTACACAGCAGAACATCTTTTCATCTTTTTATTTTTTCACACAACTCCGTGCAAGTTGAACAAACGTCTACTCTTGGAACTTTGAAACCCAGATTGAATTTTGAATTAAATATTGAACAAAAATAGCTTGTCTTCACTTTTAATTCATCCGATATTTTTTCATTATATATTTTAAATAGTTTGCTTATACTTAAGTCACTCGAAAGTTATAGTCTTTTAGTCTGTGCTCGACAATAGTGGGACTCAACACATTTTAGAGATCCCAAAAACTTCCTATAGCTGATTTCTTCGCCTCATATTTACAACTCGTACGATCTCCAGCACGTCTTTCCGTAGATGGCTTTCCGTCTCTATGAAATATCTTCATAACGTAGCTTAATCTACATCTTGTAATGCCAAGTATTGCTAGGATACTCTTTTGACAAACAGGTACCATACGATTACCACTTATTTTACGAACAAAACATTTTGTTTGGAAGCTCTTTGGAGCTCTCTCACATTTTGTAGGTCTTCTTCTTTGGATTGGAGAATAAGAACAGTATTTTAGAATAAATGCGTCTTGATAAGACTTGGATTTCTTCGCAAAATATGTATTATGAAAACTTTGAATGTCCACTTCATTTAGTGACTTACAACCGTAAGTTTTACTATTGTGGGTACAAACTATTTTCGGCGATTGCTTTGATGAATATCTTTAAGCCAATTTAAATGTTTTTGAATAGACGCGACACGGGCGAATTGAAGAGAATTCGCCCGTATAAATGTTGCGATAGAGATGGCAACATTGGAGAATTTTTCTATATTTCTCTCTATCGCACCAAGTATACGGTTTTGACGTTTATAAAATTTAGTGTTTACAAAAAATAAAATTTCTTGGCAAGATTTGGCGCAAAGTGGAGAAAAAGTGTTATTGCGCCAAAATCCTGCCCAAAGTTGGTAATTTGTGGACAAAATTGATAGTTTATTTTGTCCACTAATTGCCAACAATGAGAAAATAGCAAAAAGAAAATTACGTTAAAAATAAGCAATTTTCTTGGAGCAGCAGACAAACAGGTAAAGTGAAAATGTAAGTATTTTTAATTTTTAGTTATTTATAGGATTTTACTAATATATTCTTCTTTTTCCAGGAGCAACAGATGCATTTTGGGATGTCCTGAAGGGGAGAAACTACATTTGTTCCCGAAAGAACCAAGGTTACTAATTTGTGTGAATACATTGTGTGTAGTGATTTTTAGACATTTTGTACATTGGATGGGAAAATTATGTTATTGTCCAATGTACAAACACAAACGTAGGTTAATATGTCGCGGGAACAACATTCCAATTGATCTTTGTGTGATTACTTCGTACGTAATGTGCATGATGTTCTTGTCCAATGTACAAATATGTATGTACATACATACGTTGTTCAACATGTCGCGGTAAAATGAAGTAGTCAGATCAATTGGAATCCAAATATGTTCACTTTGTTTTATATTTTCGAAAATTGTTCATAAAAAAAGCTTATGCTTTTGTGTAATGTATATAAATGAAGTGCATTTACTTTAAGTGTAGAATCTTGTACATTGGAATGGCCACCGGTGCTCCTCATCAATGTACAATGACACATGCTAATAAGCAGAGGAATAATCAAGTGCTCAAGTGCCACCAAGTGGATTCCAAGTGATATGTTTTTTTTGTGTTGTTTACAAATTCTTAAGTAATTTGTACGTACCAACATAAAGTGAATTTGATGTGATAAATTTGTAGATTAGATAAAACAACAATGTTCTTATCAAATGCACAAGTATGTTGGTTAACAAGTTTGTGTAATATAAAGCATTCAGTTTAATTGGAATCCAAATCATATAAAAAGCCCTTTTCAATACTACAGAATATTTTCCAAAAGAGATAAAGTTTTGGCTTTACTACTAAATATACAATTTTAATGATATAAAAATTCCAATTTTTTTTATTTTTATTTACATACATATGTACATATGTGAACACCAACAAGGAAACTCAGAAGAATCTGGAAGAAATAGCTGTTCAAAAACAAGTACTTGAGACAAAAAAGAAAGCTCTTTTCATTAAATTAAAAGAAGTTTTACGGGCTACAGAATATTTTATAAAAGACATTCAACTTTTATTTTATAGATACATATATAACCTTAGTACAATAAATAAAAAGCTCTTTTATTTTTTCCAAAAAAGATCATTTTTTTTTAACTAAAAATACAATTTTACTAATGCTATTTTTTTCATTTTTATTTCATTTACATATGTGAACGGCAAGAAACCTGGAAGAAACTAAACGAAATATCGCTCCTACAAAAACCATTCGACCCCTAAAAACTAAACTGGGAAAAAAACAAGGATGAATGTTTGAAAGGAAAACAACTTTAGGATTTGGTTACATAAATAAAAGTAATTTTATTTCAAGTTATTGAAAAAAATCAATTAATTATATTAGTAAATATTCTTGTTTTGTTTTTGTTTACAATGTGTGTAGTGCAGTTCATGGTAGAATTATACTACAGGTAGTAGCGAAGCTACAACAACCCAACAACAGCAAAAACAACACGGCTTTTTATTGTTGTTTATGTTCGAGGTTGTCAAAAAGCACAAAAGAAAATTTGAAAAAAAATTTATATGTTCACATGTGTGTGTTTACCAGAGACTTGCGCCGAGACGGCTGAGCCGCGGCTAAGCCGACCCGCCGACTAATTTCCACAGCCGCCGCCGATTTATCTTGCGGCTAAAATCGGCCGCCACCGACGATCGTTTTTCGGCTCAAAAACGGCTTAAAATAATCCGTCGATTGCTTTTTTTAATTTCCACTTCTACTTTTTTATGTTTTTTTTCATAATTTTTGTTCAAGCATTATTTTAGTAATTTGCAGTCTACACCCAACTTAACATTAACTTCAAGTTAATGTTAAGTGTAGACCGCTCAAGTTAATGCTTTTTTCAGGGTATAACATAGTTGTTAGTGCAATTGTTTTAACAGCGCAGTAATAACTTCAAGTTACAACAGCATATCAAGTTAGGAACAGAATGCTCACTTTTGACAGCTAAAAGAGGCTGTTGTCATGTGTTGTGCATTTTTACATACAAAGTGCTCTTACTAACATAATATGAAGGACATAGTCAAATTAGAAACCACATTATAAAATAAGAATTACGTTCCCTCTCATACAATCTTCGTAATGTTGTTGTATAGTGACGGGTCTAGTTAGTAGTCTATGGTTAGGTGGAGACGTAGAGTAAGATAACGAAAAATATTTTTGTATGCATTACTCTGCGACCTAGGCTTGCCAGATCAAAATTGTGAAAAAGCTTGACATTTAGAGAAAAAAAAGCTTGATTTACTAAGACGAACTGCCAAAAACTGTCAAAAACTATTCAAAAGAATAAATATTCATTATCCGACTTAAAAAAGGAGAAAATTATCAATTCGTTTGTATTTCTTATGTGTTCCTTCAGGGCTCTGCCATATACGATTCGAGTTGAAATTTTTTTTCTTTATTTGGATTATATTACTTACTTCCTAATGGGTCCTGTTTTTTATTTCATAAGAATTTTTATTTTTCCCCACATATATTTGGTATTTCTTTACTTTAATTTGTTTGCAAAAAAATACTGAAAAAATTAAATTTCCATTAACATTAATTCTTATCATTAATTCGGGAAATGACATTATTTTTCTTTCTTTACAAACGCATTATTAATAGTAATCGAAAATACAAACGAAGTTAATTTATGAAGATTTCCTCTTCGTCCAGTTTTTAAATTAGACCATAATTAGTCATTAGAAATATCTTTGAGAAGAAGCTCTTAATCTGTATATAATTTATTATTTTCTATAGACTCGACGAATTTCCATTGATAGTTCCCAGCAAACAGCTTTTTGCAAAAGTGAAAATTACATTTAAAAATTTATTAGAGAAAGACTTTCATTGTAACCCAAAGCGTATTAATAGCAAGTGGCCTTATTAGTACGACAACAACTGGACTTCACCTATCTGTCATGTGAAATGCATATATAAAAAGTTTTTATTTAGTTTTTTTCATAGAGTTTGACATTTTGGTAAAGTTCATTTACAATAATAAGGCCACCTGGTATCAACTCGCCTTGCTTTAGCCTATGTCTATACGTGATAAATTTTTATCATGACAAATGTCAAACTTTATATTGAAAAATAACCTGCTTTATCTTATCTGTTTTTCCTATATAGAATTTGCCATTTATCATGATACAAATAAATCAGGTATAGACGTTTGTTTCAATATACATAAATTATAATGTATTATATATCCGAATAATTCTAGCATGATTCATGAATTAGATTCCAACGGTAAAATATATAATTGATGTTCATGCATAAAATTGCGAACAGAGAAATTCATTTTTAGCTTGACAAATAGCTTTTTAGGTTGAATCTGGACAAGCCTTAAAAAAGTTTGACAATCAAGCCTTTGCTTTATTTTTCATAACAATTTAAAAATTTTTGAGAGGCAAAGCAATGCTTAATTTCTATGCATTTTGTTTGGTGAAGAATTGGTATGAAAAAGAAAAACTAATTTAACAACAAAATGAAAATTTTCACTTTTATTAAATGTCCATGTGCATTTCCAGCTGAGTTTCAGCCGAATTTGAGCCGCCGCCGACTATTTTTTCCCAGCCAGCCGCCGCCGATCAAAACCCTTCGGCGCAAGTCTCTGGTGTGGGTGTGTGTTGGTATAACATAAACAACTTTTGACAGAGTCGAACCCAAAAAAAAAAAGTTCGTTAACGCTTCACCACTACCTGTATTATTCTACCATGGTGCAGTTCTTTTTGTAACAATTTCAAATGATTAAAAATTATATATTTATGCAGTTACTAAAAAAATTTAAAATAAAAATAAGAAAATTCCAAAATTGAACATAGTCAGGGCAATTATGTAAAAAATTTAGCAGGAAATTTCTCCCACTGAACAATTCCAACTAATAGCAAATGATAGGGAAAACAAAAAATTCTATTTGGAAAAGGGAGAAATTTCCTGCGGAATTTTTTACATAATTGCCGTAAGTATAACTTATTTTTTTTTAAGATTTTATTACTACAAATTGAGTTTAGTATACGCTCAAGAAACGAAGACTAATCCAATTCACTTTTGCGATGTAAATTTCTGTAATGATGTGTGCATCTGTAAGAAAAAAAGTTAATTAATAAATGTACATTCATGTATATTAAAGTAAAAAATACCTTGACCTCGAAAAAGTTTCTCAAATTAATATCGTGTACTTCTGATTTCAATTGACCCTTATGATTTTGTAATCATGTTATTCAATTTCTAATTTCTCTATTTATGGGAGCCGTCTACTACTACTGGATGCATATGTCTGATTTTTGGGTATAAATGTTCGACCAGTATTTGTTTCTGATCTTCTTGCATTTACCAACAAAGAGGCCTAACGATTATCTGAAATAAATGATGACAATTAATATTTCAAATAATGAATTATTTATTTATTTATTCAATGGATGTAATAATTATTGTTCAAATAAAACTTACCGTTTTGATGTATAGCACCAGATTTTACATGTGGCCCGGCCAAAGCAATATAAGGTGCTGGAATAGTTTGCTGGCCAGTTATATCATATCCGCACATGTGCAGGTCAGCGTGGTGTTATACGTATTTGTGTATACACTTGCGAATCCAAAAAAAAAGTTTGCCGGGCCCCATGTAAGGCACAAAAAAGCTCCCAACAGCATTATGTTCGATTACTTGGCCAAGTTGTTGCATGGGCCGTATACCGCACTTGTGATGCACATATTGTGAGTCCAGACGAGCTTTATTTTCGTGAAGCTAATGCTGATTGTGTTTTGTCAATAGTTTCTTGGCCAGCTTTTATTTCAAGCAACATATCATTGCTCTTACTAGCCAAAAATATTAAGCATAAAAAATAGGTTTAAATTAAATTTATTTTGTGGCGATGAAAACTCATGGAATTGTTTTTGCAAATATTTTTACTTTTTCACATTATTTAGATGGCAATTTACAATCACTAGTAGAGGAACACCACTGGCCTTTACTTGAACAATTAAAAACTCTCAAATTACAAACATATTGCACAATTATTTAAATTTGATTAAAAATACTTGTAAAATAATTCACTTTTGCAAAATTTTATTTTATAATTTTTCATAATCATATGTTCACAAATGCTATGTATAGCCATTGCTTTTTATACATGTAAAAAGCATATCTTTTTTCTCCCTTCTGCCATTTATACATCAGCTGATACGACGATTTCGCTTAACTCAGAAGTGAGGATTCTGGTTAATATTCTGTGCTTATGTATGTATATACTTAAGAAATGTCAACGCTTATGTATGTATATATTCCAGAAATTTTACATATAAGGCGAATTGATTACCACTTGGTGTTACTACGGCAGGTACAACAACATGGCGAATTCAAGACAAAAACAATTCTTCTCGTATTTAAAACATTTTTAACAAAGTTTTGTTTCCATCTATTTTACGTAATTTGATATCTATGCATTCCTAATAAAACTAGAAAAAATAGTGAGCTGTTGTAATACCACCGCCTGGTTTTTAATTAACCTTGATACACACCTTTTTATCTTTTCTAAATTCTTTTTCCATTTGTTGGTGTCTTTTGGGTTTTTTCTTGCTTGATTTGAAGGAACTTCATAACAACTCAGCTCCATAATTACGACTAATGTCAAAGTTATAAAATCTACATTAAAACTAACTGTTCCATATTGAAAAGAAATTTTTATTTTTTAATATCCTTTCACTTTTGCAAAAAAAAAAACAATAAAAACAAATAGCATGCATTTTCGAAAATAGTTGAGAGAAAAACAGCTTATGCTGACTTTAGACGACATGTTTTTTACATATGGCTTGTTAGGTCTGTGAGACATATGTAACTTCGCATGTTTGTCAAAATTGTCAATTTACAGACGGTTTATAATATTTGCTTTTACACGTACATGTGCAATTACATCTGACATAACCTCTGAGTGTTCACAACAGCTTAGTTTTTGCACAATTTTCGTAAATATATAAAGCGCTCTTTGCTTTTTAATGTTTTTTCAGTCAAACCACACTTTTGATAATTTAATACAGCTGATGTCAGATACCTTGTCAGATGAAAATAGAACATGCTCTAATTGAAAATTTTTCATCTGACTTTGCTTCTGTAAATGTCATCTGACAATGTTTCATATGTTTCACACGGCATGTATCACTTTTGCAGTGGGAAACTTGACAAGTCAGATGTAAAATACATGTCGTCTAAAGTCAGCATTAACAAACTGTGATCATAGCAAAAACGACAATATCCAATGGACATTGCCGTTTTTGCATCAATTCGTAATTTTTGACCATACATTTTTATGAGATCAAAGTGTATCTGGCAAATCCATATTCACTAATCGGTAGCCTTTATTAAACACAACTAACGGCCCTTTTCACAATGTACGATTAAAAGCTAACATGGACTTTAACGAAAAGCTCGGTATACAAAACATGCCGTTAAAGTCCACGTTAGCTCTTAATCATACATTCTGAAAAGGGTCGTAAAAGGTATTATTAGTTACGTTTGTGAAAAAAGTGAAGATTGCAGCCTTTGCTTCTATACCCCTCATATATGAAAAAGGTGCTCGAATAACGAGCCTATTTTTATTTGGGTTGATTGTTTCTACATCACTAACATTTCTTTTTGCTTTTATGTGTTTTGATTGTGTTTTTTTGCTAATTCTGATGCGAATTTTGTTTAACTTAAATAATTTAGTGGCATATTCTATCAAATTAAAAACATACTTAAACGCTTATAACGAATATTTTAAAGTATATAACGATAATAATAACGAATAATTTATACCTATGTGCTAAATTTGCAAAGATATTTGAAGTTAAAATTGATATTTCGATGATATGAATTTATTGAAGGTTTATAGTAAGTGCATACCATCTTTAAACCTATTTTAAAATTTTCATGTAATATACATTTATGAATGCAATTTTATGAAATTTTGCTTAAAAGTAGCTTATTACCCTGTTTTAAATATTTATAAATATGCGATTAGTCTTTTATTATGGGTTGCCAAGTTTGTTGTTTTTGTTATGTGTGTAAATGAAATCTACCACCAGATGACAAGTTTATAAGTCCTACAAGCATGTTTTTTCAATGCGGTAATATTTTAAATAAAGAATTTGTGTGTGGTTTAAGTGTGTTGGTGTTTCTTTGGCTTGTTGATAGTGAGAAATATTCAGCAAACTTCGTCTTTACTTTTATTACTTTAATATGCTGTGCTTTGTATCGTTGCTCACAACGATATTGCTATTTTAAAATTTTAAGATACACATTGTGAATTCCCTAATTTTGTTTATCGATAGTAGGAATGATGCCTCTAGCAAAACAACTATCAGTGCAAAATCTTAGCTCACTAATTTGCCCAGTTCCCGAAATATCGCAACTTTAAGATAGGAAAATTCATCAAAAATTTACAAAACATACTTTCCAAAATTATGTATATATTTAAAACAACTTATCCTAGATATGCGATTAAAGTGTCATATTAAGGAGCACAAAATGGCCGTTAAAATGGCATATGCTTTGATTTTATTTTACATTATTCAGAGGTAAAATTTTACGGACCTTATGTTCGCGGGCGATTTTCTCGAAGAATGGTATTTTCAAAATTCTTAAAAGTATTCATGTTAAGGGAAATTTTGTGCCCTTTAATATTACACTTCAATGCAGGGACTAAAACCATGAAAAAAATGGGTTCAGGTTCGGTTTAATCAAAATAAAAAGGTCGGGTTCGGTTCAGTGTTCGGGTTTAAAACCAAAAATTTAAACACGCGCAATTATTTTGTTTAATAATAAAGTATATAAATCAATTTTACATTTACGTTTATACGTTTAAACAATTGTTCAATTCACAAGCTCGTATTAATGTCGTATGTGTTGTGTAATCGTCTAATTATACAATATTGTATTTTTGTTGTTAGCAATTTTCCTACAAAAGTGAGTTATAATTATACGATTCATTTTTATATGTTTTCCAAATAGTTGTATTGTCTGGGAATATTTCATTTGCTAGATTAATTTGTAAACAAATATAAGGTATAGAATGGGAACCAGCTATAACAGCTTGTAAAAGAGTTGTTCAAAAACTTCGCAAAATTATGATTATTTGCAGGCTTGAATTATATTAAAACTGACTCGAGCTCTATAAATGCCAAAAACTTGGAGTAAATCAAGCATATCGCGAAAATGTCGAAAATTCGCAAAAAATTGCAATATTGGAAACTAGCCCCAAAAGTGTAAGGAAAGTCAAACACTCGGGAAGAATGCGAAAATTATGAAAATTTGCAAGAACTTGCTAAGTTTTAAAGATTACAAAGCGCAATATTGATGAAAACACCCTAAAAATGTAAAAAAGCCAAAAAAGTGAGAAAATTACGCCTGTCGCGAAAAAAAGTAAAAATTCGCGAAAAATTGCAAAATTTTAATCAAGCATAAATTTTGATTAAAAATCGCTAAAACTGTGAGGAATTAAAAAAATTTGGTAAAAATCGTGTGAATAGCGAAAATTCGCAAAAACTTACTAATAGCGGCATGATAACAAAGTCTAATATTGCTTTAAAATCGGCAAAACTGTAAGGAAGCTGAAAACTTGCAAAAAGTCGCTTTTATCGCGAACTTTGCAGATATTCGCGAGAAGTTGCAAAATCGGAAACAAGCCCTAAAATTGATTAGAAATCGCCAACACCGTTGAAAACGAAAAAATTCGGAAAAATCGTGAAAAAATCCCAAATTAGCGAAAAATTGCTAAATGTATTAAAGAAATCACTAAACCTGTAAATAACAACAAATTGAATTTTTCGGCATAAATTATTTACTGAAAATGAATTGACTACATTACATTAACATTTAAAATACGACAAAGTAACGATACAACAAATTTGTCTGTTTACAAGCACATAAGAAAGTGTCGTATTTTTTTAAACGATAAGACATGCGACTGAGCTTGTGAATTGATCAAATATATTCTTTTTTTAATTTAATTAAATTTAACTTATTTAGCTTTCAAAGATAATTTTTTCAAGTTTTTAACGTACTTAATGTAATGTTTTTTATTCTTCTTCAATTAAATATTTCTATATTTTTTATATTTTTGAACCTGAACCTTCCTGAATTTTAGGGTTCAACGGGTTCGGGTTCAAAGTCTTTATAAACAGCGAACCTAAACCTGTTTGGGTTCGGGTTCGTTTCAGTCCTTGCTTTAATGGAATACCTAGGATTAGTATTTTTAAATACATACATATTTTTTGGAAGTCAGTTTAGTAAATTTTTGATGAATTTTTTCATTCTAAAGTCGCGATATTTGGTGAACTAGGCAAAATAGTGAGCTTAGATTTTACACCAATATTAGTTTTGCCAGAGGCATCATTCGTACTAAATTTGATCAAAATGTAAAGAAGTAAGGAAAACTGGTTGGTTGGTTTTATATGTTTTAACTAAGGTGATCGACTCGGGTTTTAAACCGGGTTTTTCCACAATACGGTTGTCGGTTTTTTCAAAATGTTGATTTTTCGAATGTCGAATAGTACGGATTTTTTAAATAAAAAAACTTTATGAGATGGTAGCAGGGGCCGAATTAAATTGGCCTTGTGATGTAGAATTTATATCAAGCTTCATATTTTATATAGAGTTTGACATCCATCAATGCTTGTTGCGTCAATGTCAAGAAATAAACAAGAAAAAGAAAAAATCTAAATCTGTGCACTAGGGTTCCCCCTATATGTTTGGAACAAATTTTTTTCAGGTATTGATTGTAAACCCTCCTGGAAAGGTCTTTTTAATAAGAAAAAACTGTCCTGATCACGTAATGGGAAGGCGTGCCGCATATAAGGGGCACTATAATGCGCAATTAAGAAATTATGGGAAATTATAGCGACGGAAATTATAGTGTTGTATTAAACAAAGAATTAGAAAAATGTCAGCTCCGTACAAAACATGAATGAGAAAATAAGGCCAAGTTCCTATCCAAATGTTTTGGCCGTTAAAAGTACTGATATCAAAATGAAGACCAAGTTCTTGATAGGTACAATACCATCACATTTTTAGGTACCTGCTACTTGGCAATATTTTTTTACATTTCTAATTGTACAAATTACATTTGTACACCTTTCTTGGGTAAACGTGTTTTAAACAAATGAATAAAGGCCGTGTCAGATACAACTTTGCGTGACGTTTCTAACTTTGATAGAAAAGTGTAAAGCAAAAGGTGTAAGACACAATGAAAACTTTGACAACACTCGTGCATTGATCGTTTACCAAAAAAGTAGTTGATAATTTTGCTATTTATATATATATTTTTTATTAAAATAAAAGTCAATTATGTTATTTTACGATTTATTATAAATAAATAAATGCCACATACATATTTACCTCTTCTTAAAACAGATTCAAACGCGCAATATGTTTCGTTTGGCAATATAATGAAAGAATATTATTCCAGCTGATTGTCAAAGCAAGCAAAAAGATGAGAGTTGCCGAACTTATCGCTTCACGCTGCGTTAAAAGTGCTTTATGTAGCATGTTTCGTATAAGTATGTACATTTCATCTTAGCTGTCAAAGCGAATCTGTAACGCAACGCGAAGCAAAAGTTTTATCTGACATGGCCTTAACTGATTAATTGCATTTAAAAACGAAGGGTAACGCTTTCAGAACTCTTTTGATGTTAATGTTGTTACTCGCGGTAAAAATTAATGCCCAAATCTAGTTTGTAAAAATAATACTAAATTTAAACCGTAAGAAGTTTCATTTTTTTACTTATTATCGATCACTCGAACCGCTCAGTTCAGAATTGAATTCTTCGTATTTATAATTTAAAAATTTAAATTGGCAACCCGGTGTGCTCAGACGTCAAAATTTGTTTTGTTCCTTTCTCTAAATTTTTAATTAAAATTTATAAATAAAAAAAAGCTGTTTAATAACTTGAATAGCTTTACAAACATAAGAATAAAGCACATATTTTGCGGTGAAATTAAGGCATGCCTGGAAAAGCTCGCCGTAGTTTAAATAAAAACAAATTAATTTGCGGTCAATGTAAAGCGTAGTATGCAGCTGTGCCTGAAATTCAGGCTGCCATAAGAAGTATGTGTAAAAAAACAAACTGAAATTCAGGTTGCTAAATTTCTTAAAGAAATTTCCGTTTACAAGTACGCAGCTCCAAAAGAAAAGTACACGGAATTTTGACATTTATTGTCTATTACAGGCATGTTATAACAATAAGTGGAGAATTTTTTCCGTCAACTGAAACAAAAATTAATGTTCAGACAATTGTTTGGCCACGAAATTTTTGACATTTCTAACTTTTCGTACGTTGTAATTCATTTTTAGTGTTTTTGTGTGTTGTAAATTATAAAATATATAAATTTGTGTGTATGCAAACAAAATTCTGTATAGAATTCTACACGATTATTTTTCCGTGTAGAAATAAATGCAAAACTCCAAACCTGAATTTCAGTGAGAGCTGCATACTACGCTTAAATTACAAATATCAAGCGATGACGATGCAATTCAATGTGATGCTTGTGAGCAAACTCTACACTCAGTTTGTACGAAGCTTGATAAAAAGCAATATGAAAAGATTGTTCAAAATGACTCTCTCCAATATATTTGTCATTTGTGTGATAATAGTGAGAACTCTTCAGTTTCAAATGATTACGTATGTGAACAAATCAAACTCCAACAAACCGTAACAGCTGTTTGTGTTTACATTTTTCCATTGTTTTCTTTTATTTGTTGTGGTGAGTTTTAAAAACAAACAAAATCATGCAAAGACTTAAGAAACGTACAGTACATTTGTACAGTAAAGCTCGGCTATAACAAACACGCCGATATATTAATATTTACTTGTTATTGATTGATTTCGTTATAATCAAAGTAAATAAAATAATGACTGTGCACAAAACAAAGAAATACCACTATACAGCTAAACTCCTTACAAAACGAACTGCGTTACACCCAAAAAGTATTTTTGCTGTAAAATCTAAAATAATTCTTGTGCAAGATTAAATCAAAAGCCAAAATAAAGCTTAGACCAATAGAAAACAAACTGCGTACAGTTTTTTGGGTAAAAAATAAAACTATGGGGTGATAATCACCAACAAACTTTTCCAATCCGCAAAAATGCTCAAAAACACCCAAAAAGTATTTTTGCTGTAAAGTCTAAACTAATTCTTGTGCAAGATTAAATCAAAAGCCAATATCAAGCTTAGACCAATAGAAAACAAACTGCGTACAGGTTTTTGGGTAAAAAATAAAACTATGGGGTGATAATCACCAACAAACTTTTCCATTCCGCAAAAAATGCTCAAAAACACCCAAAAAGTATTTTTGCTATAAAATCTAAAATAATTCTTGTGCAAGATTAAATCAAAAGCCAAAATCAAGCTTAGACCAATAGAAAACAAACTGCGTACAGTTTTTTTGGGTAAAAAGTAAAACTATGGGGTGATAATCACCAACAAACTTTTCCATTCCGCAAAAATGCTCAAAAACACCCAAAAAGTATTTTTGCTGTAAAATCTAAAATAATTCTTGTGCAAGATTAAATCAAAAGCCAATATCAAGCTTAGACCAATAGAAAACAAACTGCGTACAGTTTTTTGGGTAAAAAATAAAACTATGGGGTGATAATCACCAACAAACTTTTCCATTCCGCAAAAAATGCTCAAAAACACCCAAAAAGTATTTTTGCTGTAAAGTCTAAAATAATTCTTGTGCAAGATTAAATCAAAAACCAAAATCAAGCTTAGACCAATAGAAAACAAACTGCGTACAGTTTTTTGGGTAAAAAATAAAACTATGGGGTGATAATCACCAACAAACTTTTCCAATCCGCAAAAAATGCTCAAAAACACCCAAAAAGTTTTTTTACTGTAAAATCTAAAATAATTCTTGTGCAAGATTAAATCAAAAGCCAAAACCAAGCTTAGACCAATAGAAAACAAACTGCGTACAGTTTTTTGGGTAAAAAATAAAACTATGGGGTGATAATCACCAACAAACTTTTCCATTCCACAAAAAATTCTCAAAAACACCCAAAAAGTATTTTTGCTGTAAAATCTAAACTAATTCTTGTGCAAGATTAAATCAAAAGCCAATATCAAGCTTAGACCAATAGAAAACAAACTGCGTACAGGTTTTTGGGTAAAAAATAAAACTATGGGGTGATAATCACCAACAAACTTTTCCATTCCGCAAAAAATGCTCAAAAACACCCAAAAAGTATTTTTGCTATAAAATCTAAAATAATTCTTGTGCAAGATTAAATCAAAAGCCAAAATCAAGCTTAGCCCAATAGAAAACAAACTGCGTACAGTTTTTTGGGTAAAAAGTAAAACTATGGGGTGATAATCACCAGCAAACTTTTCCATTCCGCAAAAATGCTCAAAAACACCCAAAAAGTATTTTTGCTGTAAAATCTAAAATAATTCTTGTGCAAGATTAAATCAAAAGCCAATATCAAGCTTAGACCAATAGAAAACAAACTGCGTACAGGTTTTTGGGTAAGAAATAAAACTATGGGGTGATAATCACCAACAAACTTTTCCATTCTGCAAAAAATGCTCAAAAACACCCAAAAAGTATTTTTGCTGTAAAATCTAAAATAGTTATTGTGCAAGATTGAAACAAAAGCTTAAATTAAGCTTAGACCAATAGAAAACAAACTGCGTACAGTTTTTTGGGTAAAAAATAAAACTATGGGGTGATAATCACCAACAAACTTTTCCATTCCGCAAAAAATGCTCAAAAACACCCAAAAAGTATTTTTGCTGTAAAATCTAAAATAATTCTTGTGCAAGATTTAATCAAAAGCCAAAATCAAGCTTAGGGCAATAGAAAACAAACTGCGTACAGTTTTTTGGTAAAAAATAAAACTATGGGGTGATAATCACCAACAAACTTTTACATTCCGCAAAAAATGCTCAAAAACACCCAAAAAGTATTTTTGCTGTAAAATCTAAAATAATTCTTGTGCAAGATTAAATCAAAAGCCACAATCAAGCTTAGGGCAATAGAAAACAAACTGCTTACAGCTTTTTGGGTAAAAAATAAAACTATGGGGTGATAATCACCAACAAACTTTTCCGTTCCGCAAAAAATGCTCAAAAACACCCAAAAAGTATTTTTGCTGTAAAATCTAAACTAATTCTTGTGCAAGATTGAAACAAAAGCTAAAATTAAGCTTAGACCAATAGAAAACAAACTGCGAACAGTTTTTTGGGTAAAAAGTAAAACTATGGGGTGATAATCACCAACAAACTTTTCCATTCCACAAAAAATGCTCAAAAACACCCAAAAAGTATTTTTGCTGTAAAATCTAAAATAATTCTTGTGCAAGATTAAATCAAAAGCAAAAGTCAAGCTTAGACCAATAGAAAACAAACTGCTTACAGTTTTTTGGGTAAAAAATAAAACTATGGGGTGATAATCACCAACAAACTTTTCCATTCCGCAAAAAATGCTCAAAAACACCCAAAAAGTATTTTTGCTGTAAAATCTAAATTAATTCTTGTGCAAGATTGAAGCTAAAGCCAAAATTAAGCTTAGGCCAATAGAAAACAAACTGCGTACAGTTTTTTGGGTAAAAAATAAAACTATGGGGTGATAATCACCAACAAACTTTTCCATTCCGCAAAAAATGCTCAAAAACACCCAAAAAGTATTTTTGCTGTAAAATCTAAAATAATTCTTGTGCAAGATTAAATCAAAAACCAAAATCAAGCTTAGACCAATAGAAAACAAACTGCGTACAGTTTTTTGGGTAAAAAATAAAACTATGGGGTGATAATCACCAACAAACTTTTCCATTCCACAAAAAATGCTCAAAAACACCCAAAAAGTATTTTTGCTATAAAATCTAAAATAATTCTTGTGCAAGATTAAATCAAAAGCCAAAATCAAGCTTAGACCAATAGAAAACAAACTGCGTACAGTTTTTTGGGTAAAAAGTAAAACTATGGGGTGATAATCACCAACAAACTTTTCCATTCCGCAAAAAATGCTCAAAAACACCCAAAAAGTATTTTTGCTGTAAAATCTAAAATAATTCTTGTGCAAGATTGAAGCTAAAGCCAAAATTAAGCTTAGGCCAATAGAAAACAAACTGCGTACAGTTTTTTGGGTAAAAAATAAAACTATGGGGTGATAATCACCAACAAACTTTTCGATTCCGCAAAAAATGCTCAAAAACACCCAAAAAGTATTTTTGCTGTAAAATCTAAAATAATTCTTGTGCAAGATTAAATCAAAAACCAAAATCAAGCTTAGACAAATAGAAAACAAACTGCGTACAGTTTTTTGGGTAAAAAAAAAACTATGGGGTGATAATCACCAACAAACTTTTCCATTCCACAAAAAATGCTCAAAAACACCCAAAAAGGATTTTTGCTGTAAAATCTAAAATAATTCTTATGCAAGATTAAATCAAAAGCCAGTATCAAGCTTAGACCAATAGAAAACAAACTGCGTACAGTTTTTTGGGTAAAAAATAAAACTATGGGGTGATAATCACCAACAAACTTTTCCATTCCACAAAAAATGCTCAAAAACACTCAAAAAGTATTTTTGCTGTAAAATCTAAAATAATTCTTGTGCAAGATTAAGTCAAAAGCCAAAATCAAGCTTAGGGCAATAGAAAACAAACTGCGTACAGTTTTTTTGGTAAAAAATAAAACTATGGGGTGATAATCACCAACAAACTTTTCCATTCCGCAAAAAATGCTCAAAAACACCCAAAAAGTATTTTTGCTGTAAAATCTAAAATAATTCTTGTGCAAGATTAAATCAAAAGCCAAAATCAAGCTTAGACCAATAGAAAACAAACTGCGTACAGTTTTTTGGGTAAAAAATAAAACTATGGGGTGATAATCACCAACAACCTTTTCCAATCCGCAAAAAATGCTCAAAAACACCCAAAAAGTATTTTTGCTGTAAAATCTAAAATAATTCTTGTGCAAGATTAAATCAAAAGCCAAAATCAAGCTTAGACCAATAGAAAACAAACTGCGTACAGTTTTTTGGGTAAAAAATAAAACTATGGGGTGATAATCACCAACAAACTTTTCCATTCCACAAAAAATGCTCAAAAACACCCAAAAAGTATTTTTGCTGTAAAATCTAAACTAATTCTTGTGCAAGATTAAATCAAAAGCCAATATCAAGCTTAGACCAATAGAAAACAAACTGCGTACAGGTTTTGGGTAAAAAATAAAACTATGGGGTGATAATCACCAACAAACTTTTCCATTCCGCAAAAAATGCTCAAAAACACCCAAAAAGTATTTTTGCTGTAAAATCTAAAATAATTATTGTGCAAGATTGAAACAAAAACTAAAATTAAGCTTAGACCAATAGAAAACAAACTGCGTACAGTTTTTTGGGTAAAAAATAAAACTATGGGGTGATAATCACCAACAAACTTTTCCATTCCACAAAAAATGCTCAAAAACACCCAAAAAGTATTTTTGCTGTAAAATCTAAAATAATTCTTGTGCAAGATTAAATCAAAAGCAAAAGTCAAGCTTAGACCAATAGAAAGCAAACTGTTTACAGTTTTTTGGGTAAAAAATAAAACTATGGGGTGATAATCACCAACAAACTTTTCCATTCCGCAAAAAATGCTCAAAAACACCCAAAAAGTATTTTTGCTGTAAAATCTAAAATAATTTTTGTGCAAGATTTAATCAAAAGCCAAAATTAAGCTTAGACCAATAGAAAACAAACTGCGTACAGTTTTTGGGTAAAAAATAAAACTATGGGGTGATAATCACCAACAAACTTTTCCATTCCGCAAAAAATGCTCAAAAACACCCAAAAAGTATTTTTGCTGTAAAATCTAAAATAATTCTTGTGCAAGATTAAATCAAAAACCAAAATCAAGCTTAGACTAATAGAAAATAAACTGCGTACAGTTTTTTGGGTAAAAAATAAAACTATGGGGTGATAATCACCAACAAACTTTTCCATTCCACAAAAAATGCTCAAAAACACCCAAAAAGGATTTGTGCTGTAAAATCTAAAATAATTCTTATGCAAGATTAAAGCAAAAGCCAATATCAAGCTTAGACCAATAGAAAACAAACTGCGTACAGTTTTTTGGGTAAAAAATAAAACTATGGGGTGATAATCACCAACAAACTTTTCCATTCCACAAAAAATGCTCAAAAACACTCAAAAAGTATTTTTGCTGTAAAATCTAAAATAATTCTTGTGCAAGATTAAGTCAAAAGCCAAAATCAAGCTTAGGGCAATAGAAAACAAACTGCGTACAGCTTTTTTGGTAAAAAATAAAACTATGGGGTGATAATCACCAACAAACTTTTCCATTCCGCAAAAAATGCTCAAAAACACCCAAAAAGTATTTTTGCTGTAAAATCTAAAATAATTCTTGTGCAAGATTAAATCAAAAGAAAAAATCAAGCTTAGACCAATAGAAAACAAACTGCGTACAGTTTTTTGGGTAAAAAATAAAACTATGGGGTGATAATCACCAACAAACTTTTCCAATCCGCAAAAAATGCTCAAAAACACCCAAAAAGTATTTTTGCTGTAAAATCTAAAATAATTCTTGTGCAAGATTAAATCAAAAGCCAAAATCAAGCTTAGACCAATAGAAAACAAACTGCGTACAGTTTTTTGGGTAAAAAATAAAACTATGGGGTGATAATCACCAACAAACTTTTCCATTCCACAAAAAATGCTCAAAAACACCCAAAAAGTATTTTTGCTGTAAAATCTAAACTAATTCTTGTGCAAGATTAGATCAAAAGCCAATATCAAGCTTAGACCAATAGAAAACAAACTGCGTACAGTTTTTTGGGTAAAAAATAAAACTATGGGGTGATAATCACCAACAAACTTTTCCAATCCGCAAAAATGCTCAAAAACACCCAAAAAGTATTTTTGCTGTAAAGTCTAAACTAATTCTTGTGCAAGATTAAATCAAAAGCCAATATCAAGCTTAGACCAATAGAAAACAAACTGCGTACAGGTTTTTGGGTAAAAAATAAAACTATGGGGTGATAATCACCAACAAACTTTTCCATTCCGCAAAAAATGCTCAAAAACACCCAAAAAGTATTTTTGCTATAAAATCTAAAATAATTCTTGTGCAAGATTAAATCAAAAGCCAAAATCAAGCTTAGACCAATAGAAAACAAACTGCGTACAGTTTTTTTGGGTAAAAAGTAAAACTATGGGGTGATAATCACCAACAAACTTTTCCATTCCGCAAAAATGCTCAAAAACACCCAAAAAGTATTTTTGCTGTAAAATCTAAAATAATTCTTGTGCAAGATTAAATCAAAAGCCAATATCAAGCTTAGACCAATAGAAAACAAACTGCGTACAGTTTTTTGGGTAAAAAATAAAACTATGGGGTGATAATCACCAACAAACTTTTCCATTCCGCAAAAAATGCTCAAAAACACCCAAAAAGTATTTTTGCTGTAAAGTCTAAAATAATTCTTGTGCAAGATTAAATCAAAAACCAAAATCAAGCTTAGACCAATAGAAAACAAACTGCGT
The DNA here is from genome assembly GCA_956483635.1 of Panzeria rudis. NCBI lineage: Eukaryota > Metazoa > Arthropoda > Insecta > Diptera > Tachinidae > Panzeria > Panzeria rudis. The sequence goes on along the minus strand of OY101448.1, from coordinate 110,626,647 downwards.
ACAGTTTTTTGGGTAAAAAATAAAACTATGGGGTGATAATCACCAACAAACTTTTCCAATCCGCAAAAAATGCTCAAAAACACCCAAAAAGTTTTTTTGCTGTAAAATCTAAAATAATTCTTGTGCAAGATTAAATCAAAAGCCAAAACCAAGCTTAGACCAATAGAAAACAAACTGCGTACAGTTTTTTGGGTAAAAAATAAAACTATGGGGTGATAATCACCAACAAACTTTTCCATTCCACAAAAAATTCTCAAAAACACCCAAAAAGTATTTTTGCTGTAAAATCTAAACTAATTCTTGTGCAAGATTAAATCAAAAGCCAATATCAAGCTTAGACCAATAGAAAACAAACTGCGTACAGGTTTTTGGGTAAAAAATAAAACTATGGGGTGATAATCACCAACAAACTTTTCCATTCCGCAAAAAATGCTCAAAAACACCCAAAAAGTATTTTTGCTATAAAATCTAAAATAATTCTTGTGCAAGATTAAATCAAAAGCCAAAATCAAGCTTAGCCCAATAGAAAACAAACTGCGTACAGTTTTTTGGGTAAAAAGTAAAACTATGGGGTGATAATCACCAGCAAACTTTTCCATTCCGCAAAAATGCTCAAAAACACCCAAAAAGTATTTTTGCTGTAAAATCTAAAATAATTCTTGTGCAAGATTAAATCAAAAGCCAATATCAAGCTTAGACCAATAGAAAACAAACTGCGTACAGGTTTTTGGGTAAGAAATAAAACTATGGGGTGATAATCACCAACAAACTTTTCCATTCTGCAAAAAATGCTCAAAAACACCCAAAAAGTATTTTTGCTGTAAAATCTAAAATAGTTATTGTGCAAGATTGAAACAAAAGCTTAAATTAAGCTTAGACCAATAGAAAACAAACTGCGTACAGTTTTTTGGGTAAAAAATAAAACTATGGGGTGATAATCACCAACAAACTTTTCCATTCCGCAAAAAATGCTCAAAAACACCCAAAAAGTATTTTTGCTGTAAAATCTAAAATAATTCTTGTGCAAGATTTAATCAAAAGCCAAAATCAAGCTTAGGGCAATAGAAAACAAACTGCGTACAGTTTTTTGGTAAAAAATAAAACTATGGGGTGATAATCACCAACAAACTTTTACATTCCGCAAAAAATGCTCAAAAACACCCAAAAAGTATTTTTGCTGTAAAATCTAAAATAATTCTTGTGCAAGATTAAATCAAAAGCCACAATCAAGCTTAGGGCAATAGAAAACAAACTGCTTACAGCTTTTTGGGTAAAAAATAAAACTATGGGGTGATAATCACCAACAAACTTTTCCATTCCGCAAAAAATGCTCAAAAACACCCAAAAAGTATTTTTGCTGTAAAATCTAAAATAATTCTTGTGCAAGATTAAATCAAAAACCAAAATCAAGCTTAGACCAATAGAAAACAAACTGCGTACAGTTTTTTGGGTAAAAAATAAAACTATGGGGTGATAATCACCAACAAACTTTTCCATTCCACAAAAAATGCTCAAAAACACCCAAAAAGTATTTTTGCTATAAAATCTAAAATAATTCTTGTGCAAGATTAAATCAAAAGCCAAAATCAAGCTTAGACCAATAGAAAACAAACTGCGTACAGTTTTTTGGGTAAAAAGTAAAACTATGGGGTGATAATCACCAACAAACTTTTCCATTCCACAAAAAATGCTCAAAAACACCCAAAAAGTATTTTTGCTATAAAATCTAAAATAATTCTTGTGCAAGATTAAATCAAAAGCCAAAATCAAGCTTAGACCAATAGAAAACAAACTGCGTACAGTTTTTTGGGTAAAAAGTAAAACTATGGGGTGATAATCACCAACAAACTTTTCCATTCCGCAAAAAATGCTCAAAAACACCCAAAAAGTATTTTTGCTGTAAAATCTAAAATAATTCTTGTGCAAGATTGAAGCTAAAGCCAAAATTAAGCTTAGGCCAATAGAAAACAAACTGCGTACAGTTTTTTGGGTAAAAAATAAAACTATGGGGTGATAATCACCAACAAACTTTTCGATTCCGCAAAAAATGCTCAAAAACACCCAAAAAGTATTTTTGCTGTAAAATCTAAAATAATTCTTGTGCAAGATTAAATCAAAAACCAAAATCAAGCTTAGACAAATAGAAAACAAACTGCGTACAGTTTTTTGGGTAAAAAAAAAACTATGGGGTGATAATCACCAACAAACTTTTCCATTCCACAAAAAATGCTCAAAAACACCCAAAAAGGATTTTTGCTGTAAAATCTAAAATAATTCTTATGCAAGATTAAATCAAAAGCCAGTATCAAGCTTAGACCAATAGAAAACAAACTGCGTACAGTTTTTTGGGTAAAAAATAAAACTATGGGGTGATAATCACCAACAAACTTTTCCATTCCACAAAAAATGCTCAAAAACACTCAAAAAGTATTTTTGCTGTAAAATCTAAAATAATTCTTGTGCAAGATTAAGTCAAAAGCCAAAATCAAGCTTAGGGCAATAGAAAACAAACTGCGTACAGTTTTTTTGGTAAAAAATAAAACTATGGGGTGATAATCACCAACAAACTTTTCCATTCCGCAAAAAATGCTCAAAAACACCCAAAAAGTATTTTTGCTGTAAAATCTAAAATAATTCTTGTGCAAGATTAAATCAAAAGCCAAAATCAAGCTTAGACCAATAGAAAACAAACTGCGTACAGTTTTTTGGGTAAAAAATAAAACTATGGGGTGATAATCACCAACAACCTTTTCCAATCCGCAAAAAATGCTCAAAAACACCCAAAAAGTATTTTTGCTGTAAAATCTAAAATAATTCTTGTGCAAGATTAAATCAAAAGCCAAAATCAAGCTTAGACCAATAGAAAACAAACTGCGTACAGTTTTTTGGGTAAAAAATAAAACTATGGGGTGATAATCACCAACAAACTTTTCCATTCCACAAAAAATGCTCAAAAACACCCAAAAAGTATTTTTGCTGTAAAATCTAAACTAATTCTTGTGCAAGATTAAATCAAAAGCCAATATCAAGCTTAGACCAATAGAAAACAAACTGCGTACAGGTTTTGGGTAAAAAATAAAACTATGGGGTGATAATCACCAACAAACTTTTCCATTCCGCAAAAAATGCTCAAAAACACCCAAAAAGTATTTTTGCTGTAAAATCTAAAATAATTATTGTGCAAGATTGAAACAAAAACTAAAATTAAGCTTAGACCAATAGAAAACAAACTGCGTACAGTTTTTTGGGTAAAAAATAAAACTATGGGGTGATAATCACCAACAAACTTTTCCATTCCACAAAAAATGCTCAAAAACACCCAAAAAGTATTTTTGCTGTAAAATCTAAAATAATTCTTGTGCAAGATTAAATCAAAAGCAAAAGTCAAGCTTAGACCAATAGAAAGCAAACTGTTTACAGTTTTTTGGGTAAAAAATAAAACTATGGGGTGATAATCACCAACAAACTTTTCCATTCCGCAAAAAATGCTCAAAAACACCCAAAAAGTATTTTTGCTGTAAAATCTAAAATAATTTTTGTGCAAGATTTAATCAAAAGCCAAAATTAAGCTTAGACCAATAGAAAACAAACTGCGTACAGTTTTTGGGTAAAAAATAAAACTATGGGGTGATAATCACCAACAAACTTTTCCATTCCACAAAAAATGCTCAAAAACACTCAAAAAGTATTTTTGCTGTAAAATCTAAAATAATTCTTGTGCAAGATTAAGTCAAAAGCCAAAATCAAGCTTAGGGCAATAGAAAACAAACTGCGTACAGCTTTTTTGGTAAAAAATAAAACTATGGGGTGATAATCACCAACAAACTTTTCCATTCCGCAAAAAATGCTCAAAAACACTCAAAAAGTATTTTTGCTGTAAAATCTAAAATAATTCTTGTGCAAGATTAAGTCAAAAGCCAAAATCAAGCTTAGGGCAATAGAAAACAAACTGCGTACAGCTTTTTTGGTAAAAAATAAAACTATGGGGTGATAATCACCAACAAACTTTTCCATTCCGCAAAAAATGCTCAAAAACACCCAAAAAGTATTTTTGCTGTAAAATCTAAAATAATTCTTGTGCAAGATTAAATCAAAAGAAAAAATCAAGCTTAGACCAATAGAAAAGAAACTGCGTACAGGTTTTTGGGTAAAAAATAAAACTATGGGGTGATAATCACCAACAAACTTTTCCATTCCGCAAAAAATGTTCAAAAACACTCAAAAAGTATTTTTGGTGTAAAATCTAAAATAATTCTTGTGCAAGATTAAATAAAAAGCCAAAATCAAGCTTAGACCAATAGAAAACAAACTGCGTACAGTTTTTTGGTAAAAAATAAAACTATGGGGTGATAATCACCAACAAACTTTTCCATTCCGCAAAAAATGCTCAAAAACACCCCAAAAGTATTTTTGCTGTAAAAGCTAAAATAATTCTTGTGCAAGACTAAAACAAAAGCCAAAATCAAGCTTAGACTAATAGAAAACAAACTACGTACAGTTTTTTGGGTAAAAAAATAAAACTATGGGGTGATAATCACCAACAAACTTTTCCATTCCGCAAAAAATGCTCAAAAACACCCAAAAAGTATTTTTGCTGTAAAATCTAAAATAATTCTTGCGCAAGATTAAAACAAAAGCCAAAATCAAGCATAGGGCAATAAAAAACAAACTGCGTACAGTTTTTTTGGTAAAAAATAAAACTATGGGGTGATAATCACCAACAAACCTTTACATTCCGCAAAAAATGCTCAAAAACACCCAAAAAGTATTTTTGCTGTAAAATCTAAAATAATTCTTGTGCAAGATTAAATCAAAAGCCACAATCAAGCTTAGGGCAATAGAAAACAAACTGCGTACAGTTTTTTGGGTAAAAAATAAAACTATGGGGTGATAATCACCAACAAACTTTTCCATTCCGCAAAAAATGCTCAAAAACACCCAAAAAGTATTTTTGCTGTAAAATCTAAAATAATTCTTGTGCAAGATTAAATTAACAGCCAAAATCAAGCTTAGACCAATAAAAACAAACTGCGTACAGTTTTTTGGGTAAAAAAATAAAACTATGGGGTGATAATCACCAACAAACTTTTCCATTCCGAAAAAAGTGCTCAAAAACACCCAAAAAGTATTTTTGCTGTAAAATCTAAAATAATTCTTGTGCAAGATTAAATCAAAAGCCAAAATTAAGCTTAGACCAATAGAAAACAAACTGCGTACAGGTTTTTGGGTAAAAAGTAAAACTATGGGGTGATAATCACCAACAAACTTTTCCATTCCGCAAAAAATGCTCAAAAAACCCAAAAAGTATTTTTGCTGTAAAATTTAAAGTAATTCTTGTGCAAGATTAAATCAAAAGCCAAAATCAAGCTTAGACCAATAGAAAACAAACTGCGTACAGCTTTTTGGGTAAAAAATAAAACTATGGGGTGATAATCACCAACAAACTTTTCCATTCCGCAAAAAAGGAATTATTTTAGATTTTACAGCAAAAATACTCTTTGGGTCTTTGTGAGCCGTTTTGTTCAAATGAAATTTAAAAGACTTTTACATTCCCCAAAAAAGTGTTTTTGTTGTTAAATCTAAACTAATTCTTGGGTACGAAAAAAAGAAATGTTTTAATATATCTAAGAGCCTTTTAAATTATTTATTTTATTATATTCATTGCTTACTGTATCTTTTCTCAGTTAAAATAATTCACCACTTATCAAATAATACAATAGCAACAACAGAAAGAACAACGGACAGCTGTTACGGTTTGTTGTGGTGAGTTTGATTTGTTCACGCCGATACAAAATTGAAACAATTGGATCAGCTGGCTGAACTTAACAAAACTATGCAAGTTATGTCATCTCAGTATGATAATATATTAAAAGGTATTGCTACAAATAAGAAAAAAAATAGATTTTTTGCAAAAAGGAAACGAATTGTTGCGGGGAGAAATGCGCTCTTTAAATTCATCTGTCAAATATCTGAATGATGATAGAGTAAAAAACGATTGCATTATTAGTGGTGTTGATACTGGCGAAGAACAAAATGCAATTGACGTTGTAATTGCAAAAAAAAATTGGTGGTAACATACATATATAAGTGCTGACCAGGTTAATGATGCTTACTTTTTGCCAAATAGGAATAAAAATAAGAAAACAAAAAGCAACAACAAATCTGTGGTAGTGAAATTCTCAAACAAAATGCACAAGGAAAAGTTTATGGGAGAGAAAAAAGCTTAAGCAAGATAGTACGTTGAATAATGTTTATATAAACGACTTTTTAAGCCATGAATCTATGAAACTTTTAAATTATGCAAAATCTGTGAAAAGGGTTGGATATAAATACGCGTTTACTAAAGGAAGTAGAGTGTTCGTTAGAATGGACGAGAGTTCTCCAATGGTGTTTATAAGGTGTATGGATGATGTGGACAAGCATCGCAAAATATAACTATTAGGAGAAGCCGTGTTGATGTGGATGATGATATTTGGGATGAAGGTGAAAGTGATGGAGGACAAGTTGAGGATTAAACTGTCAGGTCACGCATTAAAATTGTTATTATTACTTCTTTACTATCATGAATAACTAAACATTACTTTTCAAATTTAGAATCAAGTTTTACCAATGTCTCAAAGCTTAATCAAACTAATTTCAACATAATGTCAATAAACGTAAGAAGTGTTTCCTCGTTGAATAAATTTAGAAACTTTTTAAGCCAACTTCGTAAGCTTCCTGATATTGTCGCAATACAGGAAACTTGGTATGAGAATAGCTGTGTTAATTTGTATACGATACCTGATTATCGGGCAGTTCACTGTTGCCGGAGTGATGGGTATGGGTGGACTTCAAGAGTGATAATTTTGTGGATATCATTGCGTTTGAACTTCCTAAAGTAATCTTTGATAACAAGCCCTTGCGTGTTGTGTCATTATATAGGTCCCAGAAATGTACATTTCCGTCTTTTACAAATAAATTTGAGGATACTTTGCAAGAAATAGTAGATGGACAATATGAGGTGTTTGGTGATTTTAACGTAGATTTACTATCGGATGATTTCTATAGCAGAACGTTAATAAACAAGTTTGATGAATTCGATATGAGAACATGTCATAGATTTATTACAAGACCATTAAGTAAAACGTCATTTGATTGTTTTTAGCAATTTTTCTCAGCAAATATCAAGATGTTCTATTGAAAATAACTTGTCAGATCATAATGTGATAAACTGTTTTTTAAAGAAAGAAAGTCGTATTGGTGAAAAAGTGTTAAAGACATGGCATACTTTTGACTATCTTAAATACGGGTCACTACTGGATAGTGAACTAAGTCAAAACTGCTACTTGAATAATCCTTCAGAACAGTACGAACAATTAATGTATGTTCGTCCGCAGCCAGTAGGTGTATATCTAAAACCAGTGATGTAATAAAAATTCGAGCTAAGATAAGTCCATGGTTAACCAAGAACTTAATGTGTCTATTAGAGCTCAAAGAAAAATTATTAAAAACACGTAGGAAAAACAACAATAAAGCTTTTGTATCTGAAAAGCTAAGAAGAATAAGTCGAATAATAAAAAATAGTCAGGTATGTGATGGAAATCGATTCCGAAAACGAAGCAATTTTGATAGGTGTTTTTTTATAACATTTCTTTATTAAAAACAATTTTATAAAAATATAAAAATATTTATATATTATAAAAGAGTTGTATCACAAAAATTATAAAAATTTGATTGAAATTACGTTAAAAGGGACTTTCAAAAATGCTTCGTTCTCAAAATCGATTTCCATCACATACCTGAGTAATAGATACCTAATGGAAGAATACTATAAGGCAAACTTACGACGAGCTGGAGGTGATACAAAGAAAACATGGCAATTTCTTAATAATGAACTTGGGAGAAATTCTCAAAAAGTACAGCATATTTCTTTGCGGGATGGTAGGCTTTTAATAACAGAACTCGATAAAGCAAAAGAGTTCAATAATAATTTCGTTAATAAAATTGAAAGCCTAAGGAACGGCATTCTAACCTAGCCAGATGATAACATTAACTTTTTTAGAACTCTACAGCAAGCAGAAACATGTTTTGATTTCTTAGAAATTGATAATAATCATGTTGAAGCTATATTGAATACTTTATCTTTACATAAAAGTGCCGGCTACGATACAATAACACTAAAAATGGTTTTATGTAGAAAACACATGTTTGCAGAAATTCTCTCGAACTTATTCAACAAGATGGTTAACAGAGGTGAATATCCTCAAGCTTTAAAAATACATAAAGTTATACCTATACCGAAAGGTAACAGTTGTAACAATGTTGACATGTTTAGGCCAGTATATATATTGCCAATTTTTGATAAAGTAATTGAAAAAATAATTTTTACTCAATTATCCGAATACCTACATAATAACAGAATTTTATTCGATAGACAATTTGGTTTTTGTAAAGGATCGGGTACAGAGGAAGCCGTAGTCAATGTTGTTGATTATATCTGTGGCGGATTTGATGCGGGCTTTAGTGGTGTGGCAGCAGTGTTTTTCGATTTGTCAAAAGCATTTGATCTTGTTGATCATAAAATATTAGTAAGAAAATTAGAATTAAGTGGCATTTCTAATAATTCAATAAAATTTTTGAAGGATTATTTAACTAATAGAAAACAATACGTACAAATTGATGATTTTTAAAGCAATCTGTTTGATGTCAATTTTGGAGTTCCTCAGGGTAGTGTGTTAGAACCTCTTTTGTTCAAGTTATTTATTAATGATATTGGAAACATACCTTTCAATGGAAGATTAGTTATGTTTGCTGATGACATTTGCTTACTCTATCCTTAGAAACACGCTCAGGTATTACAAACACAAATTGAATATGATGCTGCTATACTATCAGACTTCATTAGATTTAACAAACTAATACTAAATGCTGAGAAAACTAAATTTATTAGATTCCGACCATACATTCTAAGTAATGATGATAAAATGGCCGTTCATATTGACGGTATGTTAATCCAGAAATCTGATACAATAAAATATTTAGGCATAATTTTTAATAATAGACATCAATGGCATAATCACATTGAATTCATCAAAACCAAGAAGTACTAAAGAAGTACTTGTTAAACAACATTGAAACACTTCTTATGTAGATTTGTAAATATTAAGCTAATCATATTTATATATGTACATACTTCTTTTCCTAATTTTTGTTATACATATATTTTTTATTTATTTTTTTTTCCTATGTAAATATGTACATATTTGCCAATTTGCCACTTTAATGCCAGCTTTGGTGCTGAGGCTTCATACTAAATTTTGTAATATAATTATTTGTTAACGAAAATAATAAATAAAAAAAATTTGATTAAAATTATATACTACCTAGTTATATAAAAAAATAAAATTACTTACCTGTGGATTGAAAATAAACCCATATAAAATCGCAAACTTACCTGTGGTTATTATTTGGAAAAGATTACTTACCCAAGTTTACCAATAAACCTAATCCTCAAGGTAAGAATCCCTCACCCTGATATCACCAACCTGAAAGGAAAGACAACTGATAAAATTCCCCTTTTTTATCTCCCCCTTTACTCTATAATAATAATCCTTCACTCATGAGTGGTTCTGATTGAAGTACACTTCATCATCTTTTAAAGGTTGGTACAATTCCCAAGGAAACTATAGTAATTGCCCAAAATTATTCACTAATATTGGGAAGAATTATGGGGAAAGTGTTTCCAAGTTAGCTTAGAAATTAGATGGTATCATACTTATCAAGAACTTAACCCTCACTTTTATCTCAGTACTTTTAATGGCCGAAATTTTGGGATAGGAACTTGGCCTTATTTTCAATGTTATGTTTTTATGCGGATGTTCATTACATGAACTGTTAACTCTTTTTTTTTTAAAGAGAAATTAAACTCGAAATTTTTGCATTATAATTTTCTCACAAAAAAGCCGGTCGACCGGTTTTTTTCTGAATTTTAAAAACCGTAACCGGTTTTTCTAAAATTTCAAATATTCGAACTATTCGAAAACCGGTTACTGGAAAATGTCGAATAACCGATCACCCTAGTTTTAACGTATATACCAAATTTAACTTTTATGACAACAGCATAAATATATATTTTTTATGATCATTTTTCCTAGGGCATATAAAATTTGATACTTGCAAAAATAGCAAAAAAGTCATTACCGTAATGTACATATGTACACAGTTCCAAAATTGTGTAAGGCGATCTCACTTTTTCGCGATCGTGAAAAAAGTTCACGCACCAAATGCTTTGAAGTTTTGTATATAAGATTTTTTTTATTAAAGAAGACATATTTGAAAGTTATTTTTTAAAGCGATTTTGTAGGTACCATTATATAAAAAAAACAACAAAATGAGTTATTTCGAGTAAAATATTATTTTTTTTATTAAAAAAAACTTCAATGCATTTGGTGCGTGAACTTTTTTTTGCTGTTTTTCGCTGTTTTTACTTATTTTCCATCCCCTACACGATTTTGGAACTGGTGGATGTCGCTAAAAAATAGTCATTAACCTAATGTACTCACTTACGTTTCAAATGAAACCAATTTTTATGTAAATTATATTGATAGTACAAAATAAATGATAAAATTTCTAAAACTTTAGTGTACATACATACATGCATAAGTAAATACATACAAAATTTCATGATTCATATTCTAGCAGTAACAATAACTAACATATTTACTTTTTTCCTTTAGTGCACATTGTATATTGAATTTTCTACATTAAATAAACTTAATACAGTTTTCAAACTTACAGAAATGCGAAGAGAAAATTTGACATGATGATTTTTTATAAAAGTTTTATAATTTTCCCAAAAGTTATTTTCAATTACTTGATTTCGTTGTCTTCATCACTTCATTTGCCAGATCGAGAGCTTGTTTGCGTAGTTTAAGTGCCTAGATGAAGAAAAATATTTTATTACTATATTAATATTTGTTTGTCTGTTTGCTCGTGTTCTACAAAGAAGAAAATTCATTTTGTATTCTATTACTGAACTCATAAATTCAAATATTTTTTTTTACCGAAATAGGACCTACCACGGAATTTTTTAAACTAAAAATTTAAATGCGTAAATATTTGAATTATATTTAAAAAGCAAAAAACACATTTTTTTCTATTAAAATAATATACTGCGAATAGATAGGAATATTTGAAATTCAAATAAAACTAATATAAAAAATTTTAAATCAAATTCAAATATGCACATGTGTCAAATTAAACATATCGTCGCTGTTTTTACTAACTGACCTAACTAAATTTTTTTTTGAAAAATGAGTTAAGTACACAAGTTGACGTCATTAGTCATACCGCACCTTGTGTAAAACTTTTATGAACGTAACTATTACCGTAATCTCTATAAAAGCAAAACTAGTTTTGACGTATCTGTAAGAATGCAAATAAAAATTTCACGAAGTGTCGTAAATGTAAAGCTTTATGGATATAGCACCAAATACTGATATATTTAGTTCAGATTTTTTTAGTGTATTATATTTTTTTTTTCGATATAGCGTTAAATATATTACAGTATATTAACAATATTCTTTTTCTAATTCCATTAAAAAATTAAAAAAAAAATAATATAAAAGCAATGAAAGAATATATCAGTAGTTAAAAAAAACTTTTGATAGTAACACACACGTTTGAAAAAAAACTGCAATTATATTTAACGAACACATCTTACCAAATTTAATTTTTTGATTGACTAGGAATGTAGTTAACAACATAACATTCACCAGCTAAATTTTATGTGTATGTCTAAAAATCGGTATTTTTCTTGAAAACCGATTACCAATATTTCAAAACTCATCAGCATCAGTCCTCCAAATATATTTTAAAGTAAACATAATGATTGGATTTCCTTAACGACTGGTGATAATTCATTTCTCAAACTCTCAGAACATGTATTCTTTTATAACTCACTATCTAACTAAGTAATTACTCTAAATATTCTTTAACTTGCATTTTTATTTTTATTAAGCAACACTAAAATAAAGTCAAAGAATTAATCAGAAATAAATTAAATTTTTTTATACTATAAAAGTGTACTGCAGGCGTATCTGAATAAATTAAAAAAAAATTTCACTAAATGTCGTATCTGCTTCAAAGTCACAAAAAAGTATTTTAAATAAAAAGTTTTATATTTTTCTTTGTTTAAGACTGAAAAAGAGGTGCTATACTTAACGTGACTAGAAGGTTTTGCCAAAAAGTGGGACAAGAACGATTGAAAAGCGGGATTCTGAAGAAAAATACGACCAAAAAGCGGGATTTTATAAAATTTTCTTGTGGAAAGTGGGATGATGTAAAAAACCTCCGTTTCTATGATAATACGAGTATACACATGCTTTCTTTTAAATATATGCAACTATACAGTTCCAAATCGTTACTTGAAATGCAAAACCACGTAACTAATAAATAATTCGAAATCGCATTGTTATTTAATTACTGCGTATTACATCGAGGCGCATGTCCGTGCAAATTTTCAAACTTTTATCCTAAAAATCAACCAAATTAAAAACGAAAAACAACTTAACTTCAGGAACTTGAAATGCATACATATTCACCCTTATCGGGAGCAAAAGTTCACGCGAAATGTGTTCCCTTTCCCTAAAATTGTGATCGGCAATTTTGTGTTGTTGTTGTTTTACTGTACTATTTTGCTAGTTTAGTTCACGATTTTTTGTTGATGGGAAATATTTAACGTGAACAGAATGTTCGACTCTTATTCCCGATAAGGGTGATTTTATTTAATTTTCGCTCCTATAAAATTAGATACGTGATTTTGCATTTCAACTAACGATATGTACTTAGGCAGTTCATAAAAACTTAAAAACGTGCTTTTTTAGACGTTTTCTTTAAATCGTCATTTATAATTTCTCCGTTACGATGAAACAAGAATGTACTGATGAGTTGGCATTAGCACCCAACGAAATGCAGGCATATGATGAACTAGACCACAATTAATAAATTTATATATTGCACGCCTCATGAGCGAAGCGTTGAGGTGGGTACTACCGTCACTTCACGCGAAACTACTGATTTTTCAAACTTAAAATGGCCCTATTATTATCATATATTGCACTTGTAAAAAATATATATATACACACACACACATATTAAGAAAAAATACTATTTTTAATACTCATGACATTCTTAATGTCATTTTTATTATTTAAACTATTTAAAAAAGTTCGGTCTTGGACGTCCGTTTGTCTGTATGTACGGATCCTGTATGTGGTCACGATAACGACCGAAAGACTTCACTAATCGATTCCTTTTTTCTTTTTTACGCTTCAGTATAATTAGGAATAGAAGCCTATTTAATTGCACGGTCTAAATGAGATTATGAGGCGTGCACTTTCGGATTTTCCAAACTAATTTTTAAACAAAAATTTTGTAAATTGCATTAAGGTTAAAAAACACATGAAACATAAACTCGTTTAGACCCAACAAAAATAAGAAAATTGAAAGCCAGTAAGCCTGAAAACACATCAAATATGACATAACGGTTTTGTCTTTTAAGTCAAACACACTCGCATGATTATAACGCACACCAAAAAAAAATTTGGTGTGTGTTGTCTCATAAGAACTAATGTTCTGTTGTCGTATAAGTCGCGAAAATCCGTTTTGTCTTATTCGGTGTGGATCAGCCTAAGTGAAAAAGTCCGAAGTTATCTTTCCTATAAAGTTGCTTAAATTCAATTTATAGTTAAACGAATATTTTCGATTAAAAGCAATTTTGTATGAAAACAATTCAGTATTGTAACTTTGGTATTTTTGTCGGATCTAAGCATCTTATGTTTTATATATTCGGCACAAAATTAGTTTAGCGTTTGGCTTTCAAGACTTTTTCTGAATTTCTTTTCATCTTAATGTAGACATTTTTTAACTGAAGTGATGAATTTTATTCGAACTGCATGTGTTTGAATCCAAAGATTTTTGATTATTCTGGGTTAAGATCGTTGAATTTAATTTTTGGAACAATCAAACATTTTTAATGTTACGTGCCTTACTTGACTTCACCACCGTCATAGTGGGAGCAGGTATGACAAGAGCTCTGATGATGAGATAGTGATTGATCTCGAAAACAACAGTAGGACGCCTGTACAGACAAGAAATTCTATTTTCAGTTATCACATGCTTTGGAAATTCCTTTCGCAATATATATAACTTAACAGAAAAGTTTAATAATTAACGGCAGTATTCATAACGAAAGCTTGGCATCGAGTTAGCGTAAATGACGAAATTGAACTGGACTTTAACGAGTTTTGATATAAAATTTTAATTTAAAAATTACTGTGGATTGTAGCCGAGACTCATGGCTATATTCTGTGCTGATTTCCCATTTCAATATATATATATGGAAAAACTTAGCAAGGTTCGGTTCAATATCGTCACTCATGCAAGTTATGCAAGTTATGTCATCTCAGTATGATAATATATTAAAAGGTATTGCTACAAATAAGAAAAAAATAGATTTTTTGCAAAAAGGAAACGAATTGTTGCGGGGAGAAATGCGCTCTTTAAATTCATCTGTCAAATATCTGAATGATGATAGAGTAAAAAACGATTGCATTATTAGTGGTGTTGATACTGGCGAAGAAAAAATGCAATTGACGTTGTAATTGCAAAAAAAAATTGGTGCTAACATACATATATAAGTGCTGACCAGGTTAATGATGCTTACTTTTTGCCAAATAGGAATAAAAATAAGAAAACAAAAAGCAACAACAAATCTGTGGTAGTGAAATTCTCAAACAAAATGCACAAGGAAAAGTTTATGGGAGAGAAAAAAGCTTAAGCAGGATAGTACGTTGAATAATGTTTATATAAACGACTTTTTAAGCCATGAATCTATGAAACTTTTAAATTATGCAAAATCTGTGAAAAGGGTTGGATATAAATACGCGTTTACTAAAGGAAGTAGAGTGTTCGTTAGAATGGACGAGAGTTCTCCAATGGTGTTTATAAGGTGTATGGATGATGTGGACAAGCATCGCAAAATATAACTATTAGGAGAAGCCGTGTTGATGTGGATGATGATATTTGGGATGAAGGTGAAAGTGATGGAGGACAAGTTGAGGATTAAACTGTCAGGTCACGCATTAAAATTGTTATTATTACTTCTTTACTATCATGAATAACTAAACATTACTTTTCAAATTTAGAATCAAGTTTTACCAATGTCTCAAAGCTTAATCAAACTAATTTCAACATAATGTCAATAAACGTAAGAAGTGTTTCCTCGTTGAATAAATTTAGAAACTTTTTAAGCCAACTTCGTAAGCTTCCTGATATTGTCGCAATACAGGAAACTTGGTATGAGAATAGCTGTGTTAATTTGTATGCGATACCTGGTTATCGGGCAGTTCACTGTTGCCGGAGTGATGGGTATGGGTGGACTTCAAGAGTGATAATTTTGTGGATATCATTGCGTTTGAACTTCCTAAAGTAATCTTTGATAACAAGCCCTTGCGTGTTGTGTCATTATATAGGTCCCAGAAATGTACATTTCCGTCTTTTACAAATAAATTTGAGGATACTTTGCAAGAAATAGTAGATGGACAATATGAGGTGTTTGGTGATTTTAACGTAGATTTACTATCGGATGATTTCTATAGCAGAACGTTAATAAACAAGTTTGATGAATTCGATATGAGAACATGTCATAGATTTATTACAAGACCATTAAGTAAAACGTCATTTGATTGTTTTTAGCAATTTTTCTCAGCAAATATCAAGATGTTCTATTGAAAATAACTTGTCAGATCATAATGTGATAAACTGTTTTTTAAAGAAAGAAAGTCGTATTGGTGAAAAAGTGTTAAAGACATGGCATACTTTTGACTATCTTAAATACGGGTCACTACTGGATAGTGAACTAAGTCAAAACTGCTACTTGAATAATCCTTCAGAACAGTACGAACAATTAATGTATGTT
This sequence comes from Panzeria rudis, assembly GCA_956483635.1. Taxonomy (NCBI): domain Eukaryota; kingdom Metazoa; phylum Arthropoda; class Insecta; order Diptera; family Tachinidae; genus Panzeria; species Panzeria rudis. The sequence goes on along the minus strand of OY101448.1, from coordinate 110,610,689 downwards.
CGTCCGCAGCCAGTAGGTGTATATCTAAAACCAGTGATGTAATAAAAATTCGAGCTAAGATAAGTCCATGGTTAACCAAGAACTTAATGTGTCTATTAGAGCTCAAAGAAAAATTATTAAAAACACGTAGGAAAAACAACAATAAAGCTTTTGTATCTGAAAAGCTAAGAAGAATAAGTCGAATAATAAAAAATAGTCAGGTATGTGATGGAAATCGATTCCGAAAACGAAGCAATTTTGATAGGTGTTTTTTTATAACATTTCTTTATTAAAAACAATTTTATAAAAATATAAAAATATTTATATATTATAAAAGAGTTGTATCACAAAAATTATAAAAATTTGATTGAAATTACGTTAAAAGGGACTTTCAAAAATGCTTCGTTCTCAAAATCGATTTCCATCACATACCTGAGTAATAGATACCTAATGGAAGAATACTATAAGGCAAACTTACGACGAGCTGGAGGTGATACAAAGAAAACATGGCAATTTCTTAATAATGAACTTGGGAGAAATTCTCAAAAAGTACAGCATATTTCTTTGCGGGATGGTAGGCTTTTAATAACAGAACTCGATAAAGCAAAAGAGTTCAATAATAATTTCGTTAATAAAATTGAAAGCCTAAGGAACGGCATTCTAACCTAGCCAGATGATAACATTAACTTTTTTAGAACTCTACAGCAAGCAGAAACATGTTTTGATTTCTTAGAAATTGATAATAATCATGTTGAAGCTATATTGAATACTTTATCTTTACATAAAAGTGCCGGCTACGATACAATAACACTAAAAATGTTTTTATGTAGAAAACACATGTTTGCAGAAATTCTCTCGAACTTATTCAACAAGATGGTTAACAGAGGTGAATATCCTCAAGCTTTAAAAATACATAAAGTTATACCTATACCGAAAGGTAACAGTTGTAACAATGTTGACATGTTTAGGCCAGTATATATATTGCCAATTTTTGATAAAGTAATTGAAAAAATAATTTTTACTCAATTATCCGAATACCTACATAATAACAGAATTTTATTCGATAGACAATTTGGTTTTTGTAAAGGATCGGGTACAGAGGAAGCCGTAGTCAATGTTGTTGATTATATCTGTGGCGGATTTGATGCGGGCTTTAGTGGTGTGGCAGCAGTGTTTTTCGATTTGTCAAAAGCATTTGATCTTGTTGATCATAAAATATTAGTAAGAAAATTAGAATTAAGTGGCATTTCTAATAATTCAATCAAATTTTTGAAGGATTATTTAACTAATAGAAAACAATACGTACAAATTGATGATTTTAAAAGCAATCTGTTTGATGTCAATTTTGGAGTTCCTCAGGGTAGTGTGTTAGAACCTCTTTTGTTCAAGTTATTTATTAATGATATTGGAAACATACCTTTCAATGGAAGATTAGTTATGTTTGCTGATGACATTTGCTTACTCTATCCTTAGAAACACGCTCAGGTATTACAAACACAAATTGAATATGATGCTGCTATACTATCAGACTTCATTAGATTTAACAAACTAATACTAAATGCTGAGAAAACTAAATTTATTAGATTCCGACCATACATTCTAAGTAATGATGATAAAATGGCCGTTCATATTGACGGTATGTTAATCCAGAAATCTGATACAATAAAATATTTAGGCATAATTTTTAATAATAGACATCAATGGCATAATCACATTGAATTCATCAAAACCAAGAAGTACTAAAGAAGTACTTGTTAAACAACATTGAAACACTTCTTATGTAGATTTGTAAATATTAAGCTAATCATATTTATATATGTACATACTTCTTTTCCTAATTTTTGTTATACATATATTTTTTATTTATTTTTTTTCCTATGTAAATATGTACATAGTTGCCAATTTGCCACTTTAATGCCAGCTTTGGTGCTGAGGCTTCATACTAAATTTTGTAATATAATTATTTGTTAACGAAAATAATAAATAAAAAAAATTGGATTAAAATTATAACTACCTAGTTACATAAAAAAATAAAATTACTTACCTGTGGATTGAAAATAAACCCATATAAAATCGCAAACTTACCTGTGGTTATTATTTGGAAAAGATTACTTACCCAAGTTTACCAATAAACCTAATCCTCAAGGTAAGAATCCCTCACCCTGATATCACCAACCTGAAAGGAAAGACAACTAATAAAATTCCCCTTTTTTATCTCCCCCTTTACTCTATAATAATAATCCTTCACTCATGAGTGGTTCTGATTGAAGTACACTTCATCATCTTTTAAAGGTTGGTACAATTCCCAAGGAAACTATAGTAATTGCCCAAAATTATTCACTAATATTGGGAAGAATTATGGGGAAAGTGTTTCCAAGTTAGCTTAGAAATTAGATGGTATCATACTTATCAAGAACTTAACCCTCACTTTTATCTCAGTACTTTTAATGGCCGAAATTTTGGGATAGGAACTTGGCCTTATTTTCAATGTTATGTTTTTATGCGGATGTTCATTACATGAACTGTTAACTCTTTTTTTTTAAAGAGAAATTAAACTCGAAATTTTTGCATTATAATTTTCTCACAAAAAAGCCGGTCGACCGGTTTTTTTCTGAATTTTAAAAACCGTAACCGGTTTTTCTAAAATTTCAAATATTCGAACTATTCGAAAACCGGTTACTGGAAAATGTCGAATAACCGATCACCCTAGTTTTAACGTATATACCAAATTTAACTTTTATGACAACAGCATAAATATATATTTTTTATGATCATTTTTCCTAGGGCATATAAAATTTGATACTTGCAAAAATAGCAAAAAAGTCATTACCGTAATGTACATATGTACACAGTTCCAAAATTGTGTAAGGCGATCTCACTTTTTCGCGATCGTGAAAAAAGTTCACGCACCAAATGCTTTGAAGTTTTGTATATAAGATTTTTTTTATTAAAGAAGACATATTTGAAAGTTATTTTTTAAAGCGATTTTGTAGGTACCATTATATAAAAAAAACAACAAAATGAGTTATTTCGAGTAAAATATTATTTTTTTTATTAAAAGAAACTTCAATGCATTTGGTGCGTGAACTTTTTTTTGCTGTTTTTCGCTGTTTTTACTTATTTTCCATCCCCTACACGATTTTGGAACTGGTGGATGTCGCTAAAAAATAGTCATTAACCTAATGTACTCACTTACGTTTCAAATGAAACCAATTTTTATGTAAATTATATTGATAGTACAAAATAAATGATAAAATTTCTAAAACTTTAGTGTACATACATACATACATACATGCATAAGTAAATACATACAAAATTTCATGATTCATATTCTAGCAGTAACAATAACTAACATATTTACTTTTTTCCTTTAGTGCACATTGTATATTGAATTTTCTACATTAAATAAACTTAATACAGTTTTCAAACTTACAGAAATGCGAAGAGAAAATTTGACATGATGATTTTTTATAAAAGTTTTATAATTTTCCCAAAAGTTATTTTCAATTACTTGATTTCGTTGTCTTCATCACTTCATTTGCCAGATCGAGAGCTTGTTTGCGTAGTTTAAGTGCCTAGATGAAGAAAAATATTTTATTACTATATTAATATTTGTTTGTCTGTTTGCTCGTGTTCTACAAAGAAGAAAATTCATTTTGTATTCTATTACTGAACTCATAAATTCAAATATTTTTTTTTACCGAAATAGGACCTACCACGGAATTTTTTAAACTAAAAATTTAAATGCGTAAATATTTGAATTATATTTAAAAAGCAAAAAACACATTTTTTTCTATTAAAATAATATACTGCGAATAGATAGGAATATTTGAAATTCAAATAAAACTAATATAAAAAATTTTAAATCAAATTCAAATATGCACATGTGTCAAATTAAACATATCGTCGCTGTTTTTACTAACTGACCTAACTAAATTTTTTTTTGAAAAATGAGTTAAGTACACAAGTTGACGTCATTAGTCATACCGCACCTTGTGTAAAACTTTTATGAACGTAACTATTACCGTAATCTCTATAAAAGCAAAACTAGTTTTGACGTATCTGTAAGAATGCAAATAAAAATTTCACGAAGTGTCGTAAATGTAAAGCTTTATGGATATAGCACCAAATACTGATATATTTAGTTCAGATTTTTTTAGTGTATTATATTTTTTTTCGATATAGCGTTAAATATATTACAGTATATTAACAATATTCTTTTTCTAATTCCATTAAAAAATTAAAAAAAAAATAATATAAAATCAATGAAAGAATATATCAGTAGTTAAAAAAAACTTTTGATAGTAACACACACGTTTGAAAAAAAACTGCAATTATATTTAACGAACACATCTTACCAAATTTAATTTTTTGATTGACTAGGAATGTAGTTAACAACATAACATTCACCAGCTAAATTTTATGTGTATGTCTAAAAATCGGTATTTTTCTTGAAAACCGATTACCAATATTTCAAAACTCATCAGCATCAGTCCTCCAAATATATTTTAAAGTAAACATAATGATTGGATTTCCTTAACGACTGGTGATAATTCATTTCTCAAACTCTCAGAACATGTATTCTTTTATAACTCACTATCTAACTAAGTAATTACTCTAAATATTCTTTAACTTGCATTTTTATTTTTATTAAGCAACACTAAAATAAAGTCAAAGAATTAATCAGAAATAAATTAAATTTTTTTATACTATAAAAGTGTACTGCAGGCGTATCTGAATAAATTAAAAAAAAATTTCACTAAATGTCGTATCTGCTTCAAAGTCACAAAAAAGTATTTTAAATAAAAAGTTTTATATTTTTCTTTGTTTAAGACTGAAAAAGAGGTGCTATACTTAACGTGACTAGAAGGTTTTGCCAAAAAGTGGGACAAGAACGATTGAAAAGCGGGATTCTGAAGAAAAATACGACCAAAAAGCGGGATTTTATAAAATTTTCTTGTGGAAAGTCGGATGATGTAAAAAACCTCCGTTTCTATGATAATACGAGTATACACATGCTTTCTTTTAAATATATGCAACTATACAGTTCCAAATCGTTACTTGAAATGCAAAACCACGTAACTAATAAATAATTCGAAATCGCATTGTTATTTAATTACTGCGTATTACATCGAGGCGCATGTCCGTGCAAATTTTCAAACTTTTATCCTAAAAATCAACCAAATTAAAAACGAAAAACAACTTAACTTCAGGAACTTGAAATGCATACATATTCACCCTTATCGGGAGCAAAAGTTCACGCGAAATGTGTTCCCTTTCCCTAAAATTGTGATCGGCAATTTTGTGTTGTTGTTGTTTTACTGTACTATTTTGCTAGTTTAGTTCACGATTTTTTGTTGATGGGAAATATTTAACGTGAACAGAATGTTCGACTCTTATTCCCGATAAGGGTGATTTTATTTAATTTTCGCTCCTATAAAATTAGATACGTGATTTTGCATTTCAACTAACGATATGTACTTAGGCAGTTCATAAAAACTTAAAAACGTGCTTTTTTAGACGTTTTCTTTAAATCGTCATTTATAATTTCTCCGTTACGATGAAACAAGAATGTACTGATGAGTTGGCATTAGCACCCAACGAAATGCAGGCATATGATGAACTAGACCACAATTAATAAATTTATATATTGCACGCCTCATGAGCGAAGCGTTGAAGTGGGTACTACCGTCACTTCACGCGAAACTACTGATTTTTCAAACTTAAAATGGCCCTATTATTATCATATATTGCACTTGTAAAAAATATATATATACACACACACACATATTAAGAAAAAATACTATTTTTAATACTCATGACATTCTTAATGTCATTTTTATTATTTAAACTATTTAAAAAAGTTCGGTCTTGGACGTCCGTTTGTCTGTATGTACGGATCCTGTATGTGGTCACGATAACGACCGAAAGACTTCACTAATCGATTCCTTTTTTCTTTTTTACGCTTCAGTATAATTAGGAATAGAAGCCTATTTAATTGCACGGTCTAAATGAGATTATGAGGCGTGCACTTTCGGATTTTCCAAACTAATTTTTAAACAAAAATTTTGTAAATTGCATTAAGGTTAAAAAACACATGAAACATAAACTCGTTTAGACCCAACAAAAATAAGAAAATTGAAAGCCAGTAAGCCTGAAAACACATCAAATATGACATAACGGTTTTGTCTTTTAAGTCAAACACACTCGCATGATTATAACGCACACCAAAAAAAAATTTGGTGTGTGTTGTCTCATAAGAACTAATGTTCTGTTGTCGTATAAGTCGCGAAAATCCGTTTTGTCTTATTCGGTGTGGATCAGCCTAAGTGAAAAAGTCCGAAGTTATCTTTCCTATAAAGTTGCTTAAATTCAATTTATAGTTAAACGAATATTTTCGATTAAAAGCAATTTTGTATGAAAACAATTCAGTATTGTAACTTTGGTATTTTTGTCGGATCTAAGCATCTTATGTTTTATATATTCGGCACAAAATTAGTTTAGCGTTTGGCTTTCAAGACTTTTTCTGAATTTCTTTTCATCTTAATGTAGACATTTTTTAACTGAAGTGATGAATTTTATTCGAACTGCATGTGTTTGAATCCAAAGATTTTTGATTATTCTGGGTTAAGATCGTTGAATTTAATTTTTGGAACAATCAAACATTTTTAATGTTACGTGCCTTACTTGACTTCACCACCGTCATAGTGGGAGCAGGTATGACAAGAGCTCTGATGATGAGATAGTGATTGATCTCGAAAACAACAGTAGGACGCCTGTACAGACAAGAAATTCTATTTTCAGTTATCACATGCTTTGGAAATTCCTTTCGCAATATATATAACTTAACAGAAAAGTTTAATAATTAACGGCAGTATTCATAACGAAAGCTTGGCATCGAGTTAGCGTAAATGACGAAATTGAACTGGACTTTAACGAGTTTTGATATAAAATTTTAATTTAAAAATTACTGTGGATTGTAGCCGAGACTCATGGCTATATTCTGTGCTGATTTCCCATTTCAATATATATATATGGAAAAACTCAGCAAGGTTCGGTTCAATATCGTCACTCATGCAAGTTATGCAAGTTATGTCATCTCAGTATGATAATATATTAAAAGGTATTGCTACAAATAAGAAAAAAATAGATTTTTTGCAAAAAGGAAACGAATTGTTGCGGGGAGAAATGCGCTCTTTAAATTCATCTGTCAAATATCTGAATGATGATAGAGTAAAAAACGATTGCATTATTAGTGGTGTTGATACTGGCGAAGAAAAAAATGCAATTGACGTTGTAATTGCAAAAAAAAATTGGTGCTAACATACATATATAAGTGCTGACCAGGTTAATGATGCTTACTTTTTGCCAAATAGGAATAAAAATAAGAAAACAAAAAGCAACAACAAATCTGTGGTAGTGAAATTCTCAAACAAAATGCACAAGGAAAAGTTTATGGGAGAGAAAAAAGCTTAAGCAAGATAGTACGTTGAATAATGTTTATATAAACGACTTTTTAAGCCATGAATCTATGAAACTTTTAAATTATGCAAAATCTGTGAAAAGGGTTGGATATAAATACGCGTTTACTAAAGGAAGTAGAGTGTTCGTTAGAATGGACGAGAGTTCTCCAATGGTGTTTATAAGGTGTATGGATGATGTGGACAAGCATCGCAAAATATAACTATTAGGAGAAGCCGTGTTGATGTGGATGATGATATTTGGGATGAAGGTGAAAGTGATGGAGGACAAGTTGAGGATTAAACTGTCAGGTCACGCATTAAAATTGTTATTATTACTTCTTTACTATCATGAATAACTAAACATTACTTTTCAAATTTAGAATCAAGTTTTACCAATGTCTCAAAGCTTAATCAAACTAATTTCAACATAATGTCAATAAACGTAAGAAGTGTTTCCTCGTTGAATAAATTTAGAAACTTTTTAAGCCAACTTCGTAAGCTTCCTGATATTGTCGCAATACAGGAAACTTGGTATGAGAATAGCTGTGTTAATTTGTATACGATACCTGGTTATCGGGCAGTTCACTGTTGCCGGAGTGATGGGTATGGGTGGACTTCAAGAGTGATAATTTTGTGGATATCATTGCGTTTGAACTTCCTAAAGTAATCTTTGATAACAAGCCCTTGCGTGTTGTGTCATTATATAGGTCCCAGAAATGTACATTTCCGTCTTTTACAAATAAATTTGAGGATACTTTGCAAGAAATAGTAGATGGACAATATGAGGTGTTTGGTGATTTTAACGTAGATTTACTATCGGATGATTTCTATAGCAGAACGTTAATAAACAAGTTTGATGAATTCGATATGAGAACATGTCATAGATTTATTACAAGACCATTAAGTAAAACGTCATTTGATTGTTTTTAGCAATTTTTCTCAGCAAATATCAAGATGTTCTATTGAAAATAACTTGTCAGATCATAATGTGATAAACTGTTTTTTAAAGAAAGAAAGTCGTATTGGTGAAAAAGTGTTAAAGACATGGCATACTTTTGACTATCTTAAATACGGGTCACTACTGGATAGTGAACTAAGTCAAAACTGCTACTTGAATAATCCTTCAGAACAGTACGAACAATTAATGTATGTTCGTCCGCAGCCAGTAGGTGTATATCTAAAACCAGTGATGTAATAAAAATTCGAGCTAAGATAAGTCCATGGTTAACCAAGAACTTAATGTGTCTATTAGAGCTCAAAGAAAAATTATTAAAAACACGTAGGAAAAACAACAATAAAGCTTTTGTATCTGAAAAGCTAAGAAGAATAAGTCGAATAATAAAAAATAGTCAGGTATGTGATGGAAATCGATTCCGAAAACGAAGCAATTTTGATAGGTGTTTTTTTATAACATTTCTTTATTAAAAACAATTTTATAAAAATATAAAAATATTTATATATTATAAAAGAGTTGTATCACAAAAATTATAAAAATTTGATTGAAATTACGTTAAAAGGGACTTTCAAAAATGCTTCGTTCTCAAAATCGATTTCCATCACATACCTGAGTAATAGATACCTAATGGAAGAATACTATAAGGCAAACTTACGACGAGCTGGAGGTGATACAAAGAAAACATGGCAATTTCTTAATAATGAACTTGGGAGAAATTCTCAAAAAGTACAGCATATTTCTTTGCGGGATGGTAGGCTTTTAATAACAGAACTCGATAAAGCAAAAGAGTTCAATAATAATTTCGTTAATAAAATTGAAAGCCTAAGGAACGGCATTCTAACCTAGCCAGATGATAACATTAACTTTTTTAGAACTCTACAGCAAGCAGAAACATGTTTTGATTTCTTAGAAATTGATAATAATCATGTTGAAGCTATATTGAATACTTTATCTTTACATAAAAGTGCCGGCTACGATACAATAACACTAAAAATGGTTTTATGTAGAAAACACATGTTTGCAGAAATTCTCTCGAACTTATTCAACAAGATGGTTAACAGAGGTGAATATCCTCAAGCTTTAAAAATACATAAAGTTATACCTATACCGAAAGGTAACAGTTGTAACAATGTTGACATGTTTAGGCCAGTATATATATTGCCAATTTTTGATAAAGTAATTGAAAAAATAATTTTTACTCAATTATCCGAATACCTACATAATAACAGAATTTTATTCGATAGACAATTTGGTTTTTGTAAAGGATCGGGTACAGAGGAAGCCGTAGTCAATGTTGTTGATTATATCTGTGGCGGATTTGATGCGGGCTTTAGTGGTGTGGCAGCAGTGTTTTTCGATTTGTCAAAAGCATTTGATCTTGTTGATCATAAAATATTAGTAAGAAAATTAGAATTAAGTGGCATTTCTAATAATTCAATAAAATTTTTGAAGGATTATTTAACTAATAGAAAACAATACGTACAAATTGATGATTTTAAAAGCAATCTGTTTGATGTCAATTTTGGAGTTCCTCAGGGTAGTGTGTTAGAACCTCTTTTGTTCAAGTTATTTATTAATGATATTGGAAACATACCTTTCAATGGAAGATTAGTTATGTTTGCTGATGACATTTGCTTACTCTATCCTTAGAAACACGCTCAGGTATTACAAACACAAATTGAATATGATGCTGCTATACTATCAGACTTCATTAGATTTAACAAACTAATACTAAATGCTGAGAAAACTAAATTTATTAGATTCCGACCATACATTCTAAGTAATGATGATAAAATGGCCGTTCATATTGACGGTATGTTAATCCAGAAATCTGATACAATAAAATATTTAGGCATAATTTTTAATAATAGACATCAATGGCATAATCACATTGAATTCATCAAAACCAAGAAGTACTAAAGAAGTACTTGTTAAACAACATTGAAACACTTCTTATGTAGATTTGTAAATATTAAGCTAATCATATTTATATATGTACATACTTCTTTTCCTAATTTTTGTTATACATATATTTTTTATTTATTTTTTTTCCTATGTAAATATGTACATAGTTGCCAATTTGCCACTTTAATGCCAGCTTTGGTGCTGAGGCTTCATACTAAATTTTGTAATATAATTATTTGTTAACGAAAATAATAAATAAAAAAAATTGGATTAAAATTATATACTACCTAGTTACATAAAAAAATAAAATTACTTACCTGTGGATTGAAAATAAACCCATATAAAATCGCAAACTTACCTGTGGTTATTATTTGGAAAAGATTACTTACCCAAGTTTACCAATAAACCTAATCCTCAAGGTAAGAATCCCTCACCCTGATATCACCAACCTGAAAGGAAAGACAACTAATAAAATTCCCCTTTTTTATCTCCCCCTTTACTCTATAATAATAAGCCTTCACTCATGAGTGGTTCTGATTGAAGTACACTTCATCATCTTTTAAAGGTTGGTACAATTCCCAAGGAAACTATAGTAATTGCCCAAAATTATTCACTAATATTGGGAAGAATTATGGGGAAAGTGTTTCCAAGTTAGCTTAGAAATTAGATGGTATCATACTTATCAAGAACTTAACCCTCACTTTTATCTCAGTACTTTTAATGGCCGAAATTTTGGGATAGGAACTTGGCCTTATTTTCAATGTTATGTTTTTATGCGGATGTTCATTACATGAACTGTTAACTCTTTTTTTTTAAAGAGAAATTAAACTCGAAATTTTTGCATTATAATTTTCTCACAAAAAAGCCGGTCGACCGGTTTTTTTCTGAATTTTAAAAACCGTAACCGGTTTTTCTAAAATTTCAAATATTCGAACTATTCGAAAACCGGTTACTGGAAAATGTCGAATAACCGATCACCCTAGTTTTAACGTATATACCAAATTTAACTTTTATGACAACAGCATAAATATATATTTTTTATGATCATTTTTCCTAGGGCATATAAAATTTGATACTTGCAAAAATAGCAAAAAAGTCATTACCGTAATGTACATATGTACACAGTTCCAAAATTGTGTAAGGCGATCTCACTTTTTCGCGATCGTGAAAAAAGTTCACGCACCAAATGCTTTGAAGTTTTGTATATAAGATTTTTTTTATTAAAGAAGACATATTTGAAAGTTATTTTTTAAAGCGATTTTGTAGGTACCATTATATAAAAAAAACAACAAAATGAGTTATTTCGAGTAAAATATTATTTTTTTTATTAAAAAAAACTTCAATGCATTTGGTGCGTGAACTTTTTTTTGCTGTTTTTCGCTGTTTTTACTTATTTTCCATCCCCTACACGATTTTGGAACTGGTGGATGTCGCTAAAAAATAGTCATTAACCTAATGTACTCACTTACGTTTCAAATGAAACCAATTTTTATGTAAATTATATTGATAGTACAAAATAAATGATAAAATTTCTAAAACTTTAGTGTACATACATACATACATACATGCATAAGTAAATACATACAAAATTTCATGATTCATATTCTAGCAGTAACAATAACTAACATATTTACTTTTTTCCTTTAGTGCACATTGTATATTGAATTTTCTACATTAAATAAACTTAATACAGTTTTCAAACTTACAGAAATGCGAAGAGAAAATTTGACATGATGATTTTTTATAAAAGTTTTATAATTTTCCCAAAAGTTATTTTCAATTACTTGATTTCGTTGTCTTCATCACTTCATTTGCCAGATCGAGAGCTTGTTTGCGTAGTTTAAGTGCCTAGATGAAGAAAAATATTTTATTACTATATTAATATTTGTTTGTCTGTTGGCTCGTGTTCTACAAAGAAGAAAATTCATTTTGTATTCTATTACTGAACTCATAAATTCAAATATTTTTTTTTACCGAAATAGGACCTACCACGGAATTTTTTAAACTAAAAATTTAAATGCGTAAATATTTGAATTATATTTAAAAAGCAAAAAACACATTTTTTTCTATTAAAATAATATACTGCGAATAGATAGGAATATTTGAAATTCAAATAAAACTAATATAAAAAATTTTAAATCAAATTCAAATATGCACATGTGTCAAATTAAACATATCGTCGCTGTTTTTACTAACTGACCTAACTAAATTTTTTTTTGAAAAATGAGTTAAGTACACAAGTTGACGTCATTAGTCATACCGCACCTTGTGTAAAACTTTTATGAACGTAACTATTACCGTAATCTCTATAAAAGCAAAACTAGTTTTGACGTATCTGTAAGAATGCAAATAAAAATTTCACGAAGTGTCGTAAATGTAAAGCTTTATGGATATAGCACCAAATACTGATATATTTAGTTCAGATTTTTTTAGTGTATTATATTTTTTTTTTCGATATAGCGTTAAATATATTACAGTATATTAACAATATTCTTTTTCTAATTCCATTAAAAAATTAAAAAAAAAATAATATAAAAGCAATGAAAGAATATATCAGTAGTTAAAAAAAACTTTTGATAGTAACACACACGTTTGAAAAAAAACTGCAATTATATTTAACGAACACATCTTACCAAATTTAATTTTTTGATTGACTAGGAATGTAGTTAACAACATAACATTCACCAGCTAAATTTTATGTGTATGTCTAAAAATCGGTATTTTTCTTGAAAACCGATTACCAATATTTCAAAACTCATCAGCATCAGTCCTCCAAATATATTTTAAAGTAAACATAATGATTGGATTTCCTTAACGACTGGTGATAATTCATTTCTCAAACTCTCAGAACATGTATTCTTTTATAACTCACTATCTAACTAAGTAATTACTCTAAATATTCTTTAACTTGCATTTTTATTTTTATTAAGCAACACTAAAATAAAGTCAAAGAATTAATCAGAAATAAATTAAATTTTTTTATACTATAAAAGTGTACTGCAGGCGTATCTGAATAAATTAAAAAAAATTTCACTAAATGTCGTATCTGCTTCAAAGTCACAAAAAAGTATTTTAAATAAAAAGTTTTATATTTTTCTTTGTTTAAGACTGAAAAAGAGGTGCTATACTTAACGTGACTAGAAGGTTTTGCCAAAAAGTGGGACAAGAACGATTGAAAAGCGGGATTCTGAAGAAAAATACGACCAAAAAGCGGGATTTTATAAAATTTTCTTGTGGAAAGTTTCTATGATAATACGAGTATACACATGCTTTCTTTTAAATATATGCAACTATACAGTTCCAAATCGTTACTTGAAATGCAAAACCACGTAACTAATAAATAATTCGAAATCGCATTGTTATTTAATTACTGCGTATTACATCGAGGCGCATGTCCGTGCAAATTTTCAAACTTTTATCCTAAAAATCAACCAAATTAAAAACGAAAAACAACTTAACTTCAGGAACTTGAAATGCATACATATTCACCCTTATCGGGAGCAAAAGTTCACGCGAAATGTGTTCCCTTTCCCTAAAATTGTGATCGGCAATTTTGTGTTGTTGTTGTTTTACTGTACTATTTTGCTAGTTTAGTTCACGATTTTTTGTTGATGGGAAATATTTAACGTGAACAGAATGTTCGACTCTTATTCCCGATAAGGGTGATTTTATTTAATTTTCGCTCCTTTAAAATTAGATACGTGATTTTGCATTTCAACTAACGATATGTACTTAGACAGTTCATAAAAACTTAAAAACGTGCTTTTTTAGACGTTTTCTTTAAATCGTCATTTATAATTTCTCCGTTACGATGAAACAAGAATGTACTGATGAGTTGGCATTAGCACCCAACGAAATGCAGGCATATGATGAACTAGACCACAATTAATAAATTTATATATTGCACGCCTCATGAGCGAAGCGTTGAGGTGGGTACTACCGTCACTTTACGCGAAACTACTGATTTTTCAAACTTAAAATGGCCCTATTATTATCATATATTGCACTTGTAAAAAATATATATATATACACACACACATATTAAGAAAAAATACTATTTTTAATACTCATGACATTCTTAATGTCATTTTTATTATTTAAACTATTTAAAAAAGTTCGGTCTTGGACGTCCGTTTGTCTGTATGTACGGATCCTGTATGTGGTCACGATAACGACCGAAAGACTTCACTAATCGATTCCTTTTTTCTTTTTTACGCTTCAGTATAATTAGGAATAGAAGCCTATTTAATTGCACGGTCTAAATGAGATTATGAGGCGTGCACTTTCGGATTTTCCAAACTATTTTTTAAACAAAAATTTTTTAAATTGCTTTAAGGTTAAAAAACACATGAAACATAAACTCGTTTAGACCCAACAAAAATAAGAAAATTAAAAGCCAGTAAGCCTGAAAACACATCAAATATGACATAACGGTTTTGTCTTTTAAGTCAAACACACTCGCATGATTATAACGCACACCAAAAAAAAAAAAAATTTGGTGTTCTTTTGCTCCTGGAATAGAATAAACCCATCAATCGACAGGCGTTCCAACAACAAGCCAAAGTCAAAACACAATTTGCTGTTGAAATGATTGATGTCACAAAGGACGTGTGAATGTTTTATTCTCTATAAAAGATGATAAATAAAATTATAAATTAAAACTAATAAAGTACAAAATGGCGATCTTACATGTTTTTATGTTGTCCAAGCAAAAGAGACAATCAAGATGGCCTGAAGGGCTTTTATACCATTTAATAAAGGCGCTAAACTTACAAATACATAAACATTTACAAGTACATAAAACTGCTAGAATAATTACTGTTCAGTGCGCTGGGTTTAAACTTCAGCAGCACTGTCTAATTCAGGATTGCCATCATCAACATCCCCAACCCCGTGAACTGACTCGGAGGAGGAGGCTTCACCACCGGTTTCTTCTACCTTCACGTCCAAAATGGCTAGCTTGGAAATAGGTCTTCTGTAAATACCGGCGCTAGTACTGACTTTAGCTGTGCGTGCTACACCATCTTTGCCTGTGTATAACTCGATGACTCGACCTCGCTTCCATTGTGACCTTGGCGTATCTGAGTCACAAATAAATACCAAACATCCTATGCTGATGGGCTGACTAGGCATACACCATTTAGTTCGGCGCGTAAGTTCGGGTAAATATTCCTTTATCCAGCGGTGCCACATACCATTCTTTAAATTTTGGACGACTCTCCATTGTTTTCGCTGGCACATTAGACGGGGCTCAAAGGGCGCTGGTGTTTGGGTGGAGTTTGTACAGCCCAGTAAAAAATGGTTAGGGGTTAATGGTTCGGGGTCTTCCGGCGTCACCGCCAGATGTGTCAGTGGTCTAGCATTTATCATGTTTTCGGCCTCAATCAAGAAACTTTGAAGGGTGTCGAGCCGCGGTGATTGTTCTTTTAGCATCATATACAGCGCTCTTTTTACCGACTGCACCAAGCGTTCCCATACACCTCCTTCGGCTGGGTTGGAAGGTGTGTTAAAAACCCATTTTATACCCAATGCTGTAAGAGACGACGTCATTGAGTTATTGTCGAAAAAGTTACTTACTCCCTGCAGCTCCTTGGCAATACCAACAAAATTTGTGCCATTGTCACTACGAATCACCAGTGGCAAACCTCATCTGTTAACAAAGTTACGGATACACAGCAAGCAGGCGTCGGTTGAAAGATCGGTGGCTATTTCCAAATGAATGGCGCGTATGGACAAACAGGTGAACAAACCGATCCATCGTTTTTCACGTCGACGACCTACGGAAATAGAAACTGGTCCAAAGTAGTCCATCCCTGTGTAGGTGAATGGGCGAACGTATGGGGTAACACGCTCTGTCGGCAGGGGTGCCATTTGAGGCTGAAAAGGCTTAGCCCGCCGGATACGACAAACTTGGCAACGAGACTGGATACTATTGAGCAGCCGGCGAAGAGATGGTACCCAAAAACGCAGCCGAATTTCGCTCATTACTGTCGCCAAATTAATATGGCATAGTTTCACATGATATGATTCTACTAACAAATATGTAAGCCGATGTTTTGTTGGCAAAATTATCGGATTTTTCGCTTCAATAGAGATACAAGGAGCATTCCTTAATCTGCCAGAGGCTCTAATCAGACCATTACCTCCTATAGTTGGATTAAGCATTTTTATAGTGCTGCGACTGCTTACAAAACCCTGCTGCTGCAAGTCTGCAAATTCGTCCCCAAACATTTGTTGTTGTACGTACCGGCAAAGGTATATTTCGGCCCACGCTTCTTCCTCCACGGAAAGCTCGCCCTTCATGACATTTATATGCTTTGTCTTTCGCGATAAGTTTTGAACGTAACGCCATACCCACGCCGTGGCTCGCTTCAGTCGTGAGTATTTCGAAAAACGATTAATGTAAAGTATTTCTGAACGTATTTGGTGTGCAAAAAGTAAAACATGTTTAGACCGAAGTTCCGTTTTGGTCTTGTCAGGGCAGCTGCCCATTTCTAACTCCGATGGCCACTGTGATTCATCAAGTCGCAAGAAGTCTGGACCGCTTGTCCACCGTCCATCTGCCTTGTAATGTATGGGGAATTTGGCCCGTGTTGCAGCATCAGCTGGATTCTGAGCCCCAGGGCACCATTTCCATTCATCAATTTTGCTACTATCCAAGATTTCAGAAACACGGTTGGCCACATACTGCTTGTATTTGCGGTGATCGGATCGAAGCCATAGTATAACTGTGTGAGAATCGCTCCAAAAGAAAATTTTATTAACCCTTTTGACATGACTGCTAACTATAAGTTCTTTCATGCGCACTCCCATTACTGCCGCTTGCAGCTCCAACTTAGGTGTAGTATGGAAACGCGTAGGGGCGCAACCAGTCTTTCCCATTACAAAAACAACATTAACACTTTCAGCACTTACCACTCGCCAATACGCTACAGTCGCCATGGCTTCTTCACTTGCGTCCACAAATACGTGCAACTCGATGTCACCGTTCGCAAAGTCTTTGGAATAGTACCGTGGTACTCGATACAGCTCCACTTTCAACAGTTCTTCCAGCCACATTTTCCAGCGACTGTATATTTCCGCAGGCAGCTCCTCATCCCAGTCTGTACCCGTTTTCCAAACTTGCTGCATTAGTATCTTCGAAGTAATCATAAAATCGCACAAGAATCCAAATGGATCATAAATCGACATATTCAGCGAAAGCATGTCGCGCTTTGTAGGGACCTTGGAAAAATTCAATACTGATTTTTTAATTTTATACAATTTCAAGAAAAAGCAAAACACATCCGATTCCGGTAGCCAGTGAATACCAAGAATTCTTTCGATATTATCTTTGTTCAAAAACTCACCGCTGCTGCCACTTCTTTTGACCGATTTCACACACGATTGGCTCACCCGTTCTGAATTAGAAATAATATTTCTCAACTCAAATCCACCAGCTTTGTGTATTCTTATGACGTCATTCAGGACTTGTATCGCTTCGTCTTCATTTTGGAAACAGTCGACATAATCGTCCACATAGTGACGATCGGTAATGCCATACACAGCTCGAGGATATTCTTTCAAGTACTTAATGGCATTTAAATTTTTAACAAATTGAGCTACAGTTGGCGAACATGTGGCACCAAATATCATTCTCTGCATGACGTATGTTTCGATCTCTTGATTTGTGTCACCGTTTCTCCACAGGAATCGTTGGCTATCTTGATCCTCTTCAGCTATTTTTATTTGGTGGAACATTTCTTTAATATCCCCACAAACAGCAACTGGAGCTTCCCTGAATTTCAGGAGAATCGATATTAAAGTATTATTTATGTCCGGGCCAGATAAAAGATGTTTGTTCAACGAAACGCCTTGCACCTCTGCGGCGGCATCAAACACAATACGTATGCCTTTCTTGTTTAAGTTTTTTACACCGAAATGTGGCAAATAAAAAACACGTTCACTATTAATCGCACTTTCATTTTTATTTAATTTTCTGGCATAGCTTTTTGACAAATAGTCTTTGATTTTTTGACGATATTCACTGGCATACTCACAGTCACGAGCCATTTTCTTTTCCACATTATATAAACGGTGTAGAGCCATATTATAGGAGTCTGAAAACGGTGGAACGTTTTCCTTCCACAATAGCCTGCATTCAAAACGACCATCAACCTTTTTTGTGGTTTCTTTTAAAATGCTTAAGGCACGTTCATCGTTGGCAGACATCAGCTGCTTCACATTTGATTTTACACCAAATGTTTCTATCTCAAAATAACTATGCATCATATCGTGCAAGAGAGTGTAATTTTATATATTTTTTGGCGTACAAGCCCGAGCGTGAAGAACCCTTTTTGATACTGTAGAGCTCTCGCCTGGAACCGGCCCATATACAATTACGCCCAAGCGAGTAGTGGTGACAATCGGCCCAGTGGCAGACAACAGACGTGGAACATCCAGGGGAACTGTCAAAAAACAATGGTAAAGACTGAGTATTAGTTTTGGCTGAACGTTACTATAATTTTTAAATTTAAAACGTGATACATCGATACGCTTATCAGATTTTGAGAGATTGCCCAGATGACAGCTTTGTATGGGCAGTGAGAGATCTGATGTTGTAAAGACGTTGCTAATTGTATATAGTTTGTCGGCTACGCCCACTCCGCTGATTGTCAACTCAATCTTCTCAGAATCCTGTGACACACATTGATTGTTAAGCCACTATAGCGACAATGTTTCTTGTTTGCCACGCAATTCTAATTCTCTTGCCACATGGAGGTCTAACATTGAAACGTTTGCACCATCGTCGACAAAGGCGTACGTAGATATTGTCTTATTTTTTCCGTATATATTTACCGGCACGATTTGAAATAAAACAACATCATCGTTGGCTACGGCGTGGCAAATTCTATTTTCCCTCTCTGCTGTCACTAAATTGTTTTGCCCGCCATTGTCAGCTGCAACAGTCACCGGCTTATGCAGCAAAATGTGGTGTAATTTTTGGCAGTCATTTGTTCCGCAGCGTCGTTTGTTTCGGCATTGTCTAAGTTGATGGCCCTTCTTTAAACAGCAAAAACAAAGTTTAATTTCTTTTATTTTATTCCACCTTTCATCGACCGACATCTGCAAGTATTGTTTACAATTTGAAACAGCATTACACACTCCCTGGCAAACTGGGCAATTATTGACGGCGACACATGCAAACTTGCGGTGACTTGGTTGTGTAGCTGGTTGACGGCGGCTAGAGGTGGATGGTACTGGCGGCAGAGTATCGTGGACGATATTAGCGATGCGGCGTAATGTCTCCAACCAATTACTAAAATCAACAATAGTTGGTGCATTTTCTAGTGCCAGACATTTTTCTCCCCATTGCATTTGCCGATTTATTGGCAATTTTGCAACCAACTCACTTAAGAGAGATGGATTCGACAAGTGGTGATCTCCGCCTACGTTTTGTAAAAATGTTGACATATTTGTAACTTTATTGGCGAAACTTACCAGAGCATCAAGATTTTCATTTGCCAAGGGGGCAATTTGGCGGACTTTTTCTATTTGGCTTCTTATGAGCTGTTCGGGGCGCCCAAATGTTTCTCGAAGGGTCGTCATTATTGCATTGACGTTGGCAGAACTGGCTGGTAGGCACTCGACAGCATCGTATACACGCCCTTTTAGAGCTTCTCGCAAGCGCATAATATTGTGTAGATCGGAGTACATAAATTCGCTGGTGGTAGACCCAAAGGCTTCGGAAAACGTTTGCCATTCTTTTGGAAGACCTGAAAATGTGGGAAGTGGATAAATTTTCTTTTGTGGCATGTTGTGGTGACTAGATGTGCTCGGTGCAGTATTTAGTGGCGGCTGTACTGTTAGCGATGATAAGAGTGGCGTATGTTGGTATGTTAATGGCAGCGTTGGCTGCGGCGGCTGAGATGGTGGTACAAGTAATTCTAGTGGAGGCGACTGGGTTGGTTGCACAAACGCCGGTTGCGTTGCTATTTCTACCCCCAACTGAGATGTTGGCGTTTGCTGTGTTGATAGGGTTTCTTGTATTTCCTTTCTCAGTTGTTGCATATCACTAAGAATAGATTGATTACTGTTTACCAGTTGGCTCTGCATTTCTTTGGTGTTTTTTATGAATTGCGTTTGCATAAGAACCATTTGCTTCTGCATTTCCTCCATTTGCTTCTTGAACTCGCGTCTATACTCACACAGTTCTTTACTAGTGGCGGTCGCGACAGGTGTAGACATATTTTGTGGCAGTGCGGCGGGATCTTTTGATATATTATGGTCTTGTGTATTTGGACGGCTGGAACCGCTCGCAGGTGTAGATGGCTTGTTCGGTGGTGAACGTGGCGTGCTCATTTCGTGAATATAGGCGTCAAAGCGGGCTGGCGTTTTTCCTTGGGTTGTTCGCTTACTATATCTTTGAGGCGGCACTTGGCTTTGTGCCATAGACAAAAACAAAGCTCTTATTATAGTAAGTATTGAACGAGCAGCACCCAAATGTCCGTTCGACGGCAGTTGTCGTTACACAATCAAAGTAGGCACATAAACTTTTGAGTTCAGACGAAACAATTGCTGGCTTCGCGAAAACACAGAACCAATTATTACAAACGAAGACTATTTTTATTGCAACGGCGACAGTTGTTGCGACAAACATAGAATAAAAAATGTTCTTTTGCTCCTGGAATAGAATAAACCCATCAATCGACAGGCGTTCCAACAACAAGCCAAAGTCAAAACACAATTTGCTGTTGAAATGATTGATGTCACAAAGGACGTGTGAATGTTTTATTCTCTATAAAAGATGATAAATAAAATTATAAATTAAAACTAATAAAGTACAAAATGGCGATCTTACATGTTTTTATGTTGTCCAAGCAAAAGAGACAATCAAGATGGCCTGAAGGGCTTTTATACCATTTAATAAAGGCGCTAAACTTACAAATACATAAACATTTACAAGTACATAAAACTGCTAGAATAATTACTGTTCAGTGCGCTGGGTTTAAACTTCAGCAGCACTGTCTAATTCAGGATTGCCATCATCAACATTTGGTGTGTGTTGTCTCATAAGAACTAATGTTCTGTTGTCGTATAAGTCGCGAAAATCCGTTTTGTCTTATTCGGTGTGGATCAGCCTAAGTGAAAAAGTCCGAAGTTATCTTTCCTATAAAGTTGCTTAAATTCAATTTATAGTTAAACGAATATTTTCGATTAAAAACAATTTTGTATGAAAACAATTCAGTATTGTAACTTTGGTATTTTTGTCGGATCTAAGCATCTTATGTTTTATATATTCGGCACAAAATTAGTTTAGCGTTTGGCTTTCAAGACTTTTTCTGAATTTCTTTTCATCTTAATGTAGACATTTTTTAACTGAAGTGATGAATTTTATTCGAACTGCATGTGTTTGAATCCAAAGATTTTTGATTATTCTGGGTTAAGATCGTTGAATTTAATTTTTGGAACAATCAAACATTTTTAATGTTACGTGCCTTACTTGACTTCACCACCGTCATAGTGGGAGCAGGTATGACAATAGCTCTGATGATGAGATAGTGATTGATCTCGAAAACAACAGTAGGACGCCTGTACAGACAAGAATTTCTATTTTCAGTTATCACATGCTTTGGAAATTCCTTTCGCAATATATATAACTTAATAGAAAAGTTTAATAATTAACGGCAGTATTCATAACGAAAGCTTGGCATCGAGTTAGCGTAAATGACGAAATTGAACTGGACTTTAACGAGTTTTGATATAAAATTTTAATTTAAAAATTACTGTGGATTGTAGCCGAGACTCATGGCTATATTCTGTGCTGATTTCCCATTTCAAAATATATATATGGAAAAACTCAGCAAGGTTCGGTTCAATATCGTCACTCATGCTAACGTCATGCCAAGTTTTCGCTATGCATATGGCCCTAAATATCTATGAATTAGAAATTTTGAAGTAATGAGATTTGAAGCAACGTCTAAAGATGAGTTGTACTGGCTGAAAAAGATAGATATTTTTTATTCAGTTGAACAATTTTCCAAATTTTCGGCAACAGCTAAAAAAGTAGAATTATAAATTTTAAAACTCGAAAAAGCGGAAGAAAGCGGGATACAATTTCTAGGCGAGATCGAACTCTTAAAAGCGGGATAATCCCGCCTAAAGCGGGATGTCTGGTCTGGTTAGCTATACTACATATCAAAAAATGCAGAAAACCAATTTTATACGTATTTTGGGCTTGGAAGTGACTACATTTAGGACAAAAAACATTAAAAGTGCTCTCCTGTAAAATTTGTGAAATGCTAGTTAGGTCAGTTAGTTAAAACAGCGACGATATATCATATATTACGGTAAAACCGTAAACATATTCCCTGTACCTACATGTAGGGTTGCCATTTCCATTTTGAGAAAAAGAGGACGTCAACCACAAAAAACGAGAACATTTATCCTAAAAAAAAAACTATCTTTTCATAATTATATTAATTTAAAAAAACACATTTAACAATCAAAACAAGTCATTTGAAATCACAACGACAATACAGCGCAGCCAACAGTTCAAAAATTTCGATGTAAGACTGAATTTACACGATGAAGTATTTTGTGAAATTAGTTGCATGAAATTTTGTTTTGTTGGCAAGGGCAGCGTTGTCATTTTAAGGGATTAGTCCCCAAACTGGGGATGAAAAATTCGAGTTGAAGATGAGGGGGTTTTTCGAATAACATTTAATTGATATATGGCTGGTTCTCATTTCAAATGTTTTTTTTCATGTCCGTTGAAAGTATAGCAAATATTTCCTTTGCGTGAAATGATCGTAAGCGACATTTTGTAAAAAACTAATTTTTTTATTGAAATCAAAATTTTATGAGCCTACCCATAGTTTAAAATCGTGAGAATTGTTAATAACTTTTGAAATACAGGCTGTAAGATTTGATCGTAAGCGACAGTTTATGAATATAAATCATGTTTAGATACAATAAAAAATGGTTATAATCAACTATTATCGTGAGATATATTTCATTTTGGTCATCGTAACCAATATAAGTGAGAAAAAATTTTTTTTTTGCTATGAATAACTATTATACCAGCCAAAAAAGTTTTTTGGTTACCAATAACCATTATAGAAAGTAATATTATTTTTCGGTTATCTCTACCCGGATACATATCGTATTTTAGATGAATGGATGCATTTCTACACGGTTTGTAGGACAAGAAATTTTAAATGTCCTTGGAAAAGTAAGCAAAACGGGCTCTTTGGAGATATTTTTATAAAATGTTACTTAAATGAAACTGCGATAACCAACAAAATAAAATTACTTTCGATAATAGTTATTCGTAACCAAAACATTTTTTTGGTTGATATAATAGTTATTCATAACCAAAAAAATATTTGCTATTTATATTGGTTACGGTGAACAAAATAATATTGTTACGTTTTTAGTCCTTTACATAAAAACGGTTTTATTATTTTCACAGGATTCGTTGAATTGCAATAAAATAAAACACGGATATTTATTTTAGAAATAAATTCTCAGTAACACTTTATTTATTACTTTAAAAACACGTACAACTAAACGCGATGTACACACTAACTATTCTTGGCGATGTTTACTCGTCTAAGTTTAAAAACACACTTCTTCATGTCGTCTGGCAGCCTCCCCTTATATAGTCCATTATAAAACCTTCTGGTAACTTCGCTAACTTTCTGGAATACAGCCGTCTCTCTTTATCTTTAACTGTACTGTAATTCAGGTCTCTTTTCATCTTTAAGTGTACGGCATGATCATTTTGGTCTTGCTATGGTGCAATGTATGTGCGTGTGTAGATGCATGAGATTATTCTTCTGTTTGTTTATCTTCGCACACACACATACTCTAATGCTTGCAACTTAACAAATTACGCTGTCATCAAGTCTACATCTCTTGCAGTTTAAGTTTAATGTCACTGTTTGTAATTGCGATTAAGCAGTCTCGAATAATCTTGAAAGTTCTAGCTACCGTTTCCTGAAGATTCCGGAAACTTCCATTTTCCGTTATTTTGAATTCTATTGGCAGTTGTCGAGTGATGCCAAGTTTAATTGTGGAACTTGGTTGCCAGGTTTTGATTTTATTACAGTGATTTAGGGGTATAAAGCAGATAATGATCGGGTTGTCAGTTTGTGTCGTTACATTTGAATCTGCATTTTCATTTCGTAACACTGCCGCCCACTTAAGCCTGTTCGTCCCGAATAGGCACACAATCACCTTTTCCATAGTGCGCCAGTCGTTCCAGGTGTACGATTTTCATTTTGGACCTTGGGCTGTTGTACTTCTGTATCCTATAGACGACATCGTTCAACCTTTTAATAACCTTATACGGTCCATCCCAATGAGTCTGCAATTTTGGAGACAATCCCTTCTTTCGTTGTGGGTTGTAAAGTAGAACCAATTGACCCTCATTGAATCCCTCAGAATTTGCAGCTCGGTCATATCTAGCCTTCATCTTGTCACTGGCCATTCTAATTCGGTTGCGTACAAATTCATGTAGCTCATTTAAATTTTCTTGCTCTTGGGAATAGCTGGTGCCTTCTTCACTTGTTGGTGTAGGCTTAACGCCAAATTCCAAATCACCAGGCAATTTTAATTCCGTCCCGAAGACAATTTTAGCAGGTGTTCGTGATGTCGAGTCATGTACAGCTGACCTATATGCCAACAAAAATTTGGGAATGTGCTCGTCCCAGTCCCTTTGATGCGCGCTTACCACTTTTCGCATGTACTCCTCTAGAGTGCGATTAAATCTTTCTACCATGCCATCGGACTGTGGGTGCAGCGGCGTCGTTCTTGTTTTCTTTATCCCATATAATTCGCACATTTCCCGGAATATAGCAGACTCGAAGTTTCTACCTTGGTCAGAATGTAATTCTATTGGAACACCATAGCGACATACCCAGTTGTTGACAAATACATTCACAACTGTCCTTGCTTCTTGATTGGGTATGGCATATACTTCTGGCCATTTACTAAAATAGTCCATCACCACAAGAACATAGCGATTCCCGGCGTCGCTGACGGGAAAAGGACCTGCTATATCCATTGCTATCCGCTCAAATGGTGCACCTGAGTTGTACTGTTGCAGCTGTCCTCGACTTTTTCTTGCTGGTCCTTTTGCTGCGATGCACTGTGGGCAGTTTGCTATCCAGTCGGCTACGGCTTGTTGACACCCAACCCAATAAAAACGCTGTTTTAGCTTCTCCAGCGTTTTTGTCACTCCCAGATGACCGCCACTAGGACCATTGTGGAACTCGTGCAAAACCTTATTCACCTTGGAGGATGGCACAACTATTAGGTTGGAAGCCATTTTACCATCTGCACTTTCCCATACGCGGTACAAGCACCCGTTTATCAGCTTCAGGCTATTCCACTGAGCCCAATAAGATTTCACAAGTGGGCTTTCAGCTGATATTACATTGCGAGCAGGTCTTCTATTTTCCTCTTTGGCTGCTATAATTGTCGCCAATATGGTGTCGTTTCTCTGTGCCGCTGACCAGTCCTCATCGGAATCGATGTGCGTTAGCCGAACATCAATAACGCATTCCTTCTTTTCGGCCTTAACACAATGTCTGCACTCCAAGCTGCAGGGCCGTCGTGATAAAGCATCTGCATTGTTATGCTTTACGCCCCTTCTATGCTCGATGCTGAAGTCGTAGCTTTGAAGACGTTCAATCCAGCGCGCTAGCTGCCCTTCAGGATTTTTAAACTGCAACAGCCATCTCAATGCAGAATGGTCGGTCCTCAGCGTAAAGTGTTGGCCATACAGGTACTTATGGTAGTGTTTTATGCACTCCAACACTGCCAAAAGCTCACGTCGTGTCACACAGTAGTTTCTCTCAGGCTTTGAGAGTATACGGCTATAATAGCCTATCACTTTTTCTGTGCCATTGACAACTTGCGACAACACACCTCCTATGCCATAGCCGCTCGCATCGGTATCAAGCAAAAATTTTTCTCCAGCTATGGGGTAGGCTAGTACTGGTGACGTACTCAGTAAATCCTTTAGTGTCTGGAACGCATTCTCCTGCTGTTCGCCCCAGTGATACGGCCTCGACTTCTTGGTCAGCTCATGCAGGCTTGCAGCGACGTTGGCAAAATTTGGTACAAAGCGTCTGTAGTACGTACAAAGGCCCAGAAAGCTGCGCAGTTCATGAAGATTTTTCGGACGAGGCCAGTCCTTTACTGCTCGTATTTTATCTTCATCCGTTGAGATTCCGTCTGCTGTAACTCGATGGCCCAAATACTTTACTTCTCTCTGGAACAATGCACATTTCTTGACGCTAAGTTTTAAACCAGCTGATGATATGCGTTGAAGAACCTCTGCCAAATTTTTGAGGTGCTCATCAAAAGTCTTTCCCATCACGACGATGTCATCAAGGTACACCAAGCAAGTCTTCCAGTGAAGTCCTTTCAGCACTCGTTCCATTAGGCGTTCAAAAGTAGCTGGAGCATTGCAGAGCCCGAATGGCATAACTTTAAACTGCCATAATCCATCGCTCGCGCTAAAAGCAGTTTTCTCCTTATCTTTCTCTGCAATCTCCACCTGCCAATATCCGCTTTGTAGGTCTAACGTGGAGAACCATTTCGTTCCAGCCAGCGTGTCTAAGGTGTCGTCAATTCTTGGTAGTGGATAACTGTCCTTCTTAGTAACGTCATTGAGCTTTCTGTAGTCAACGCAGAATCTCGTACTGCCATCCTTCTTTTTGACTAAGACAACGGGCGAACTCCAAGGACTTGAAGATGGCTCGATTACACCACTCCGCTCCATTTCATGAACAAGTTCTTTTACCTCATTCCGTTTTGCTAGGGGTACACTTCTGGGTGGGTGTTTGATCGGCCTCGCTTCGCCTGTATTTATTTCATGTTTCACTATTGCCGTTCTCCCTTGGCTTTGATCTTTCAAGGCGAAGACGCTGGTGTGCCTTTTTAGCAGCTGTTTAGCTTTATTTCTATCAGGAGCTGCTAATTCTGCTACCCATTTCCCCACGTGTTCTTCAAATTGTTCACGCTCTTTTGCGGACATATTGGCTGGTTCAGGCTTTCGCTCGCAGTTTATTATTGCCTCTGGTGGAGTACATTGGCCTATAGCAGAATTTCCGCTGACGACTTTTTTGTTGCCTGATAAATTAAGTACTCTTATAGGGATCTTCCCTCCTTTGCAAGTTTTTACGAGGGCTTTTGCTGTTAATAGCTCGCTCTTAATTTCTGTTGGTTCTACTACCCACAACCGATTGTCCTCACAATCTCCCTCCATGCGTGCCCATATTACTGATTCAGACTGCGGTGGTATCGTCTGGTTTTCAATAGCAACTAGTTTCCTTACGTGCGTTTGATTGTCATATCCAACATCAAGCGGTATTTCAACATTACGCCAAATCATCACTTGTTGCCCCATATGCAGGTTGATGCCATGGTTTATCATAAAATCGGCTCCAATAATAACCTCGTCAACAATATCGGCAACGATAAACACATGTTTCACGCTTATATTGGCTATAGTCACCTTCGCTTCAGTCTTACCGTAGACAGTGGCAGGCTCCCCAGTAGCTGTACGTAGTCTTATATTCCTTAAAGGTTCACACTTCCCCTTCACTATATCGGGCCTGATTATTGACTGCGACGCTCCTGTGTCTATGGTGAAGATGTGCTTTTCGCCGTTGATGTATCCACATGCAGTAAGGTTGCTATTTTTCTGCTGCATTACTGATATGGAGATTGTGGGGCCGTCGTTTGTGGGAGCTAGCTCTTGCCCCTTAGTGCTAGCTCGTTTTAGTTTAACGGGGACTCTTGTGTTGTTTGTTGGTTCACCCGTTTACTATTCCTTGGTGGCGAAACAGATCTGGCTCTTTTTCTTGGCGCCTTGCAGTTGCGCTGGAAGTGGCCAATTTTGCCGCAGTTATAACACTTAGCTTTTACTTTGCCGTCCTTCTCCGCCAATGCTTGTCTCACTGCCTCCTTGATGCTAGAGACTAGATCACTCTCATTTTCGGCAATGACCTCCACGTTCCGCACCTTGCACACCTGTGGCTTCCAAATCACCCTAGCAGTCTCCTGAGCTAGTGCAAATGAAACCATTTCTGCGAATGTAGCCTTTTGTGTAGCACACACTGCAAGCTTGATGTCAGGATCATGGATGCCGTTAACAAACGCCTCTGTTTTGACGTGATCCAGGAATGGATGGTTTTCGCCTGGATACGTAAGCTGCACTAACCGCTCAATTTCCATTGCGAAATCTTGTAGAGACTCATTGGGCTTCTGTCCTCTACATCGCAATTCCATGCGGTATATATCTCGCTTATGTTCGCCACCATATTTTCGCTGCAGTGCCGCCATTATGTCATCAAAATTATTTCTGCAGCTCCCTGGTACGGTTTCAAGTACTTCTGCTGCGGCTCCTTTTAAGGCCAAAATCAGCTCTATGGCCTTTTCTTCACTGTTCCAACCATTTTTGCTGGCAACTGTTTCGAACTGGAACTTGAAGATGTTCAAAGGTGCGCTGCCATCGAAACAAGGCGTCTTTACTCTGCTGGAAGCCTCTGGAATAACTCTCAGTGGCCCTCCTTGACACTGAAGATTAAAAATTTTTGCTTCCAGTTCATGTAATTTCTCGTCCACATCTTTTACATGCACTTCGACGCCGCCAATTTCTAGGCTATGGAGTTTGTTCTCTAGTTCTGAGAGTTTCTCGTCAAATTTGCTGACTTGTACTTCAATGCCATCTACTCTTCTATTTATGGCCTCAGAAATTTCTTGAAGTTTCTCATTTGTGGCCTTAGATGTTTCTTGAAGTTTCTCATTTGTGGCCTTAGATGTTTCTTGAAGTTTCTCATTTGTGGCCTTAGATGTTTCTTCAAATTTTTGCATCATAGCGGCGAACATTGTACTTAAGTCCATGCTGCTTGTCGTGGCACGAGTACATACCTCTATTTCCTCTTTATCCTCAAATTCGTATGTCCCGATGTCGATGCCACGCTGCTTGAACTCATCTATCAGCCTCTTCTGAAGTTCCACTTTATTGCCTGTTGTTGACAGTTCCAGCTTACTCAGCTCTTTTTTTAGCTGCTCAACTTTTAGCTCTTCAAACTTCATGGCTTCTATTTTTTTTTAATGTCCTTTTTATTATTATTAATGTCCTTTTTATTATTATTAATGTCCTTTTTATTAATTAATAATGTCCTTTTTTATTTTATTAATTAATAATGTCCTTTTTTATTTTATTTTGCAATTTTACTTCTGACACCAATTGTTACGTTTTTAGTCCTTTACATAAAAACGGTTTTATTATTTTCACAGGATTCGTTGAATTGCAATAAAATAAAACACGGATATTTATTTTAGAAATAAATTCTCAGTAACACTTTATTTATTACTTTAAAAACACGTACAACTAAACGCGATGTACACACTAACTATTCTTGGCGATGTTTACTCGTCTAAGTTTAAAAACACACTTCTTCATGTCGTCTGGCAGCCTCCCCTTATATAGTCCATTATAAAACCTTCTGGTAACTTCGCTAACTTTCTGGAATACAGCCGTCTCTCTTTATCTTTAACTGTACTGTAATTCAGGTCTCTTTTCATCTTTAAGTGTACGGCATGATCATTTTGGTCTTGCTATGGTGCAATGTATGTGCGTGTGTAGATGCATGAGATTATTCTTCTGTTTGTTTATCTTCGCACACACACATACTCTAATGCTTGCAACTTAACAAATTACGCTGTCATCAAGTCTACATCTCTTGCAGTTTAAGTTTAATGTCACTGTTTGTAATTGCGATTAAGCAGTCTCGAATAATCTTGAAAGTTCTAGCTACCGTTTCCTGAAGATTCCGGAAACTTCCATTTTCCGTTATTTTGAATTCTATTGGCAGTTGTCGAGTGATGCCAAGTTTAATTGTGGTACTTGGTTGCCAGGTTTTGATTTTATTACAGTGATTTAGGGGTATAAAGCAGATAATGATCGGGTTGTCAGTTTGTGTCGTTACATTTGAATCTGCATTTTCATTTCGTAACAATATATATCTTACGATAATGGTTAAAAATAACCAAAAACAGAAAAAGGTTATTTCCTCACAACCTTTACTTCAGAAAGAAAAAAAATAGCAATTATTTTCTGATCCTGAAAGAAAATCAATATTAATTTCGAGGAGCAATTTAACGTACGGGAAATTGAATGTGGGGGTAGGAGGGTTAAAACTTTGGGGTTAGCAAAAATTTCTTGATAGTCTAATTTCATGAAAATTGTATAGATATTTTCGGAGAGGCATATATCGCCCGCTACCCGCCTCCCACCTCGTGGTCATATTTTTGAAAAAGTATAGATCCTATGTGTCTTCCTAGACGCAGATCTATCTATGTTTAATATATCATTAAAATTTGTAAAATAGTTTCAGAGAGGCTGAAATTACCTTTTATGCTCGTGGTCCTATTTTTGTAAAACAATATAGCCTATGTGTCCTTCCAGACTCAGATCTACCTGTGTTTTACACTTCATTAAAATTGTGTTGATATTTTTGGAGAGGCGCAAATCGCCCCTTACCCCTCCTCGTGGTCCTATTTTTGCAAAAACATAGACCCTTTGTGTCCTTCCAGACTCAGATCTATCTATGTTTTAATTTTTATTAATCTTGGCTAGATGATTTCAGAGGCAGAAATAGCCCCTTACCCCTCCCCCCTAGTGGTCTTATTTTTGAAAAATTATATGGCTTTGTGTCCTTTCAGACTCAGATATATCTGTGTTTTAAATTCCATTAAAATTAAGTTGATAGTTTTGGAGGGCCCCCTTACCACTCCTCGTACTCATATTTTTGAAAAATATATAGCTGCTGTGTACTTCAAGACTCAGATCTATCTATAGTTTAAATTTCATTAAAATTGGTTGGATAGTTTCAGAGATGCTGAAATTACCCCTTACCCCCTAGTGGTCCTATTATTAAAAAAATATGTCTCCTATGTGTTCATCCAGACTCTGATCTATCTATGTTTTAAATTTCTTTAAAATATGGGTTAATAGTTTAGTAGAGGCAGGAATTACCCCCTGCCTCCCCTCCTCGTGTCCCTAGCGGTATGAAATATGACTTTGCATCCTATTCTCATACCTACCAAATGTGCATAAAAAATTTCATCAAAATCAGTCGAGCTGTTTCAGGGGAGTTCGATAACAACCATCGTGACTCTTTCTAATATATAAAAATATCGTGTCACGATGTTTGTTATCGGAGTCCTCCGAAACAGCTCGACCGATTTTAATGATATTTTTTTTGTTCTGTTTGAAATACGAACGACGACGCTTCTCCTGAATGGGGCGGCCGTAGCATCATCTGTCCTTCAACAACATAAATAATTTTGCAGTGTAATAATCAAAAACAGCTAACGCCATCATCATATTATTTTATTTAAATTAGTGTTTTAAATTTATTAAAAAAAAATGTTTTATCTTTTTTTTCAATTTAAACAATATTTTAACTTTAAACAATCAATAAATTTAGAAAAAAATCCCCTGAAGAAGTGAACATAAAATTCACGAAACGTTGGGAGAAATATGTGATAAGAAAATCGGAATTTTTTATTGACATACAACAAGGTAGGCCTCACCAGCTATTTTAAAGATAAAAATAATCATAAATAATTTTGTTCTATTTGAAATACGAACGACGACGCTTCTCCTGAATGAGGTAGACGTAACACCATCTGTCCTTCAACAAAATAAATAATTTGTTCTATTTGAAATACGAACGATGACGCTTCTCGTGAATGAAGCGGACGTAGCGCCATCTTTCTGTCAATATATTGCGACCCCTCTCGTAAATAATTTTGTTCTGTTTGAAAAACGAATTGGGTTAAGTTTAGTAGATGCAAGATTGATCCCTCCCTCACCTCGTCTTCCCCGAAGCGGTTTGAAATATACTTTAAACCTATTCTCAGACCTACCAAATATGCATAAAAATTTCATAAAAATCGGTCGAGCCGTTTTGGAGAAGTTCGATAACAAACATCGTAACACGAGATTTTTATATATTAGAATAAAACATATGGATAACACTCAATATATTTTGTTGGATATAAACAATGATTAATTGATGAAACTATTTAACAAAGTTCACAAAACTTTTAAATATTTAGAAGTACAAACCTACGCTGTTATTTTTAACCGACTTAAAAAAAGAAGGAGGTTATCAATTCGTGTGTATGTTCTTTTTTTATGTTTGTACACGCATAACTCCGTCATTTGTGAACCGATTTTTAAAATTCTTGTTTCGTTAGAAAGGCTTTGACAAAAGTTGGTCCCAACATTTGTTTGTCGAAAATCGGAGGGGGAAATTTGCTCAAAATCCATAACTCTGTCATTTGTGAACCGATTTTAAAAATTCTTTTTTGTTTGAAAGGGTAGGGAAAAATTTGCTCCCCCCTCCCCCCACAATCCATAACTATGTCATTTGTGAACCGCTTTTCAAAATTCTTGTTTTGTTTGAAAGGGTTTGACAAAAATTGGTCGAAAAATTTTTTTTGTTGAAAGTCGGAGGCGCAAATTTACCACACCCCCCCCCCCCCCCCCCCATGCATAACTCTGTCATTTATGAACCGATTTTAAAAATTCTTGTTTCGTTTGAAAGGGTTTAACAAAATTTGGTCCCAACATTTGTTTGTCGAAAATCGGAGGGGGAAATTTGCTCCCCCCCCCCCCCCCCCAAATTTACAACTCTGTCATTTGTGAATGATTTTCAAAATTCTTTTTTGTTTGAAAGAGTTTGCTAGCAGTTTGACCCAATAATTCTTTAACTCTGGGATTTGTGAACCGATTTTCAAAATTATTTTTTGTTTAAAAGGGTTTGCTAGCAGTTCGGCCGAATAATTCTTCTTGAAAATGGGAGGGGGAAACTTACTCCAGTTTGCTAATGCTGCATCAACAATTTTTTAATTTGACGAAAGTTTCTGATGAGAATATGATCACATATATTGCAAGGCTTGAAGAAATAGTTCAACGTTTAAGAGATCTTAAGGAAACTATATCAGATGATATGGTTATTACACAACTAATATTATCTTTGTAGCATTTAGTGGTGCGTGGGAATCAGCAAGTAAAGCAGAACGCATTTTCGATAATCTTAGGGCAAGGCTGGTAACTGAAGAAGAACTTTTAATTTCTCGTGGACAAATTGAACCAATGGAAGCTTTGGCTGTATCTAAGGGGATAAGAAGAAGTACCATCAATAAAAATATGACGAATTGCAAACAACGTGATAATTTCCGTAATGCAGGTAATGCAAATAATTTCAATCAGCCAGTGCCCTGCAAAAAATTTGACTACTCTATGCACGCATGTATAGAGTACTCCACAAGGGACCAGGAATAGTTACAAAGTGGTCCAAATGTATGCAATAAATATGGTCCATTTAACATTGCGATGTCCTAGGACTGGACTATGTAGTCCAGCTTTGAATTACATCGGGCTACCCGAAAAACTAAGCCTATGTAACTACTCCATGGAGCACCTACATGATGCTAGTTTTGAAACTAGTCCATGTCACTACTTGATGGAGCACAAAAGTGTTCGTGTTTTGACGATTGGTTAAGTTATTTGCAATCGTCAAAACGCGAACACTTGTCGCTTAACTACAAACTATTGTTTGCAAATGACATGGTCCATGACTGCATTACATAGGACCATGTTGTAACTACTCCATTTCAACTAAAATGGACCACGTGGTCCAATAATTTTTGCAGGGTAGTAGGTCGATGTTTTATATGTGGTGATGATGGGCACTTGAAACGAAATTGCCCTGAAAGTAATGTATCCAAAAATTTTACTGCTTTGAGCTCCGATGCTTTCGACTTTGAAATTACAAAGGATTGTTGGTTATTAGGTTCTGGTGCAAGTCATCATGTGACATCTAATCGTGACTGGTTTCATACTTATCGTTCAGAAGTAAGGAGTGTTAAAATAGCAAAAGGTAATATTATTGCGCATGAAATAGGAACTATTCATATACAAATATTTGATGGTATTAATTGGACCAAAGGAATTTTGAGAAATGTTCTTTTTGTTACTCAAATTGAGACCAATTTATTTTCACAAAATCATGCGTTCGATGCAAATTTAACTGTTGAAGGTAACAGCAAAGATACAAAATTTAGACGAAAGTCGGATAAAAAGGTTGTTGTTGGTCAACGTCATGGAAACTTAACTGTCATTTGTATAAAAGTATTAGAGAGCAAGGCATTTTCGGCATCAAACAAGATTTCTTCAATACAACTGTGGCACGAGAAACGAGCTCATCAAAATATTGAACAAGTTCGAAATTTTTTGAAAGATAATAATATAAATTATGCAGATGATTATTTTGAATGCGAAGCTTGCTTGCAAGGAAAGCAACACAGACGTTCATTCAAAAGTCGTAAAAGTGTATCAACTCAATGTGGTCAAATTATACATGCTGATGTTTCTTAACGGATACAAGTTGAATCTATTGGTGGATCCAGGTATTTGCTAGTTATTAAAGATGATATTTCTCATTATCGTTTTGTGTTTTTCTTGAAATATAAATCAGAAGTATATGAAAAGGTATATATTTTTTTAAAATGGCACAAAATTTGTATGGTCATAATAAACAAGTTTTCTGTTCCTATAATGGAACAGAATTTGTTAATGAAAAAATGAAGAGTCTACTTGAAAAGGAAGGCATACTTCTCAGCAAAATGGTAATGCAGAAAGGGATAATGGTAATGTAAGAAATATGGAATTTAAATTCTTGGCTGAAGCAGTTAATACCGCTGTATATGTAATTAATCGATCAGGAACAAGTACTATAGTGAACAAAATTCCCTACAATCTTTGGGTGGACAACAACACAAAAAATTATTATTTTCAACCTTTTGGTAGTTAAGTTTATTGTCACGTGCCAAAAGAAAAACGAAGCAAGCAAAATCTTGAAAAAACGAAGCAAGCAAAATCTGAAAGCATGCAAAATCTGAAAAATTAATATTCGTCGGCTATGATGAAAATGTAAAAGGCTTTCATGTATGGAATCCGAGTAAGAATAAAATTGAGTACTCTAGAGATGTTAAATTTCTACACTTATATTCATCTGCTCATAACAGTAATAAGAGTAAATTTTCTTTGAAAGAATATATAACGGGAAATCTTTCTTCGTAGGAAACTGTTATTGCAAACCTTGCAGCTCTTGCAAGTCTAGGATGTATTGGTAGCATACACAACAAGAACAAAATATAAGAAACTTGCATTTCCTACACAGTAGCAATTATGCAATACTAAAAACTGTAGGAAACTTGTCTAGAATTACATCGGGCTACCCGAAAAACTAAGCCTATGTAACTACTCCATGGAGCACCTACATGATGCTAGTTTTGAAACTAGTCCATGTCACTACTTGATGGAGCACAAAAGTGTTCGTGTTTTGACGATTGGTTAAGTTATTTGCAATCGTCAAAACGCGAACACTTGTCGCTTAACTACAAACTATTGTTTGCAAATGACATGGTCCATGACTGCATTACATAGGACCATGTTGTAACTACTCCATTTCAACTAAAATGGACCACGTGGTCCAATAATTTTTGCAGGGTAGTAGGTCGATGTTTTATATGTGGTGATGATGGGCACTTGAAACGAAATTGCCCTGAAAGTAATGTATCCAAAAATTTTACTGCTTTGAGCTCCGATGCTTTCGACTTTGAAATTACAAAGGATTGTTGGTTATTAGGTTCTGGTGCAAGTCATCATGTGACATCTAATCGTGACTGGTTTCATACTTATCGTTCAGAAGTAAGGAGTGTTAAAATAGCAAAAGGTAATATTATTGCGCATGAAATAGGAACTATTCATATACAAATATTTGATGGTATTAATTGGACCAAAGGAATTTTGAGAAATGTTCTTTTTGTTACTCAAATTGAGACCAATTTATTTTCACAAAATCATGCGTTCGATGCAAATTTAACTGTTGAAGGTAACAGCAAAGATACAAAATTTAGACGAAAGTCGGATAAAAAGGTTGTTGTTGGTCAACGTCATGGAAACTTAACTGTCATTTGTATAAAAGTATTAGAGAGCAAGGCATTTTCGGCATCAAACAAGATTTCTTCAATACAACTGTGGCACGAGAAACGAGCTCATCAAAATATTGAACAAGTTCGAAATTTTTTGAAAGATAATAATATAAATTATGCAGATGATTATTTTGAATGCGAAGCTTGCTTGCAAGGAAAGCAACACAGACGTTCATTCAAAAGTCGTAAAAGTGTATCAACTCAATGTGGTCAAATTATACATGCTGATGTTTCTTAACGGATACAAGTTGAATCTATTGGTGGATCCAGGTATTTGCTAGTTATTAAAGATGATATTTCTCATTATCGTTTTGTGTTTTTCTTGAAATATAAATCAGAAGTATATGAAAAGGTATATATTTTTTTAAAATGGCACAAAATTTGTATGGTCATAATAAACAAGTTTTCTGTTCCTATAATGGAACAGAATTTGTTAATGAAAAAATGAAGAGTCTACTTGAAAAGGAAGGCATACTTCTCAGCAAAATGGTAATGCAGAAAGGGATAATGGTAATGTAAGAAATATGGAATTTAAATTCTTGGCTGAAGCAGTTAATACCGCTGTATATGTAATTAATCGATCAGGAACAAGTACTATAGTGAACAAAATTCCCTACAATCTTTGGGTGGACAACAACACAAAAAATTATTATTTTCAACCTTTTGGTAGTTAAGTTTATTGTCACGTGCCAAAAGAAAAACGAAGCAAGCAAAATCTTGAAAAAACGAAGCAAGCAAAATCTGAAAGCATGCAAAATCTGAAAAATTAATATTCGTCGGCTATGATGAAAATGTAAAAGGCTTTCATGTATGGAATCCGAGTAAGAATAAAATTGAGTACTCTAGAGATGTTAAATTTCTACACTTATATTCATCTGCTCATAACAGTAATAAGAGTAAATTTTCTTTGAAAGAATATATAACGGGAAATCTTTCTTCGTAGGAAACTGTTATTGCAAACCTTGCAGCTCTTGCAAGTCTAGGATGTATTGGTAGCATACACAACAAGAACAAAATATAAGAAACTTGCATTTCCTACACAGTAGCAATTATGCAATACTAAAAACTGTAGGAAACTTGTCTAGTATATATTCAATTAGCAAAATTATTCAGAGAGCTCTCTGAGAGTGTATAAAACATACACATTGTTTAATTCAGTAAATGAATAAGGTTAAACTATTTTGTTTAACCTGTTTGGGTTATCTTCAAGGCGATTCACCAGGAAGATTTATTGATGCAACACAAGCACTTGAAACTTGGTTGCGTGGAGATGGTTAAATCACTTTTGGTAAAACAACTTTGTTTCTTTGCAAAATGTAATTGAACCAACGTTTTTATTTAACTTTCTTTCTTATATACTAACTTATTGATATGTCATTAAAATTTTCTACTATTAATTGTATTGCTTAATAAAATTGAGGTCATAAAATTTTGCTTTATTAAGCGTATTGCTTAAGTACAAGTTCATTGTACAAAAAACAACCATTTATGCATGATTGCAAGTTTGCAATTATTTATGACCCAATTTTGATATTCTTATGCAGAGTAATTATAAACAGTGTCTTATTTCTTTTGTTTAATTTTGAAGTGCAATGAACGGTTTAAAATAATAATAAGTTTGTTTAATTGTGAGGTGCAATGAACTACAGGAGAAGTGAAGTTTAAAATATAGGTCAGTGTTTTTTTTTCTTTTTGTGAAAGTATGAACATGCACCCCCCGTTGAGGCTATGCTCAACAATTAACTACAATTATGTCGTTAATAAAGTGCTTACTACTTGGATTTACAGTTGAATAAAAATTAACTATTATTTGTTTTTACAATTTGGTTATGATAAAGGCAATGACTTTATAGTTATGCAAAACTAAGTAAAATATAAAAAATATGTAATAAAACTATTAAATTTATTATTATGTTTTCAAACATGTACGCTGAACTTCTGTCGTGGAGCCGGGGAAGGTGTTGTTGCTGGTTGTGGGTTACACCCAGATGATTGTGATCTTTCTGTGATTTGAGCGATGTTTGATTTCTTGCGTTTTATAGCTCTTACTATGATCCATATGATCGCTACTGCGCTGATGATTAGTGCTACATATGAGACAGTTCTCTCATGGTTTGATGGATGATGAATTTGGAAATGTGAACTGTTCATAGCCTCTAATTTCTGTTGTAAGGATGTTAATTTGATGAGCTGTACTGCTATTTCGTCTGGCACAAATGACTGGTTGGTTTTGTTGATATGGTTGATGTTCAACAGGGGTTGATATGCTAGTTCTGATATGTTACCAAGGCTCGTGTAAGATGAGACAGTTTTAGTTACGATTGATTGCTGGCCGGATATTTGGATGAAATCATGTTTAAGGATACAGTCTGGATTGATAGTTAACAAGCTGGACCCTAGTAGACTTATTGGTATAATTTCTTTTCCACAAACCGCTGTGGCATGTGTGGAGGCTCGTGATGAATATATCCATTTGTTTTTATGAGTTAGAGGTGACCAGGTTACATTAGTTGGAAGCTTTCTCAAAATGCAATGTGGTACGGTGATATTGCTGAATAAGTTGATTTCACAAGAGCACATTTCTGCACCAAAGTTATATTGGAGTTGTACATCGTAGCATATAAATACCTCTTTGCCAATTACGTCACAGCCTTTCAGTTGTGTTGATGATAATGGAAAGTAGTGCCGTTGAAATGAGTTTATTGCTATTGTCGGACTGCATGTGTCTATGACCAGCATAGTGTTGTTTATGGGGGTCGGAACGGGAATTAAGTTGTAAAGCTTAAACTTTTCATGGTCTATTAAGGGTAAAGTTATTCTGAACACTACATGATCCTGAGTGAGACCGCCTTTTATTTTCATAAGTTTGTAAAATTCGAGCAAGTCATCTTCAGGGACTGGTAACTCTAATGACTGTGGCATATGTGCTCGAACTTTTTGTATTTCAATTTCCAGTTGAATTGGAGTCAACAGCAATGGATTAATTTTCCCATGATGAGTGTCGGTCAACGCGTTCAGAATGCAAGTTTGCATTCGTTGCAGATAGTTTGCAATGAATGAGAGTTTTGTTACACCCATACTGAACATGTGTGCAAGCTTAAGTTGTGTTATTTCCGCTACTAGTGTCTCTTCAGTTTTCGCGATTTCATTTATTTTTAACAGAAGATGGTCAAATTTAAACTTAGTGTCTGTTAGACTTTCTTTGACAATGTTCATGGTTGAATTAATAACGGAGGTGTGGTCTTTTATGAGGCGAAGCATATATGAATCGTTTTCTTGTAGTTGAGTTATTGTTGTTGACATTTTTTCTGCATATTCAGAGTCTAGTATCCCAAACAATGATTGAGCAACATTTCCGACGAAGTGTATAGCACCACGTTTTTGACGTGGTTTGTATAGTAATTTATTATCAAGTCTCAAATCCGCTTCAACATGTCGAAGATGTTCTATTGTACTATAACACGATGCATTGTATTCCATCTTCGCACACAGTCGGCTCAAGGAGCTCGTTCCATTTCCTAAAAACGCTGTGTCAGACCAGTAAGCAGATAAGTCATAGTAAACGACCAGATTCCACTGACTTGCAGATATATACGTTGAGCCTACTTCTTCGAAATGAATGCCAAACTTGGAACCGAAGCGCTCATTCTCAATTGGTACTCCCAAAATAATTGGGAATATGAGCATTAGTGTCAACAGTGTGACGCCTAAATTATTTCCGAGTAATTTTGGACGTTTGCTCTTAGGCTCAGTGATTTCATCTTTGTTGTCGATTTCATTGAATTCATCATTCGGTTTGTTGTCGTCTTCTGTTTCTTCTAGACTGGCCTTAGGGAGTGGTGCCAGGTAATGGACCGCTCTTTTAAGGACTCCTGAAGCGGTTTTGACGTCTGCCACTCTAACTATGTTGTCCTCCCTCTTATAGATTTTAATCACACGTCCTAAAGGCCATTTCATTACGGGGCAATTATCTTCCTTAAGAATGACGATGGTTCCGGGTTTTAGAGATTTTGATTGCTCCTTCCATTTGTTGCGATATTGCAATTCGTTCAGATAGTCCCGTGACCACCTTTCCCAGAAGTTGTGTTTGAGAATGGACACTAGTTTCCACCGAGTCGCCAAGTTTGTTTTCGTTGATGTGGCCTGTGAATCTACTTGTGCCGTTAGCGGTTCACCAATCAGGAAATGTCCTGGAGTTAACGCACCGAAGTCATTGGGGTCGTTTGACATGGGTGAAATAGGTCTGGAGTTGAGAATTGCTTCTATTTCGATAATCAGTGTTTCTAGTTCTTCGTAAGTTAAGGAAGCACTAGCTAAGCTCCTGATTAAAAGGTGTTTTGCAGATTTTACTGCCGCCTCCCAAAGGCCTCCAAAATGAGGTGCTCGAGGTGGTATGAACCTGAATTGTATATTCTTTTTGCTGCATGCATTTTCTATTGCTTCTTTTGCTTCGCTTGTATAAATTGCGGGTATTAGTTCAGACAATTTATTTTTTGCGCCTACAAAGTTCGTTGCATTATCGCAATATAGGTTTTGGCAATGTCCTCGTCGGCCAACAAACCGTTTGATGGCTCCTATAAATGCGTCAGTGGTTAGATCGCTTACCAGCTCTAAATGTACTGCCTTCGTAGAGAAGCAACAAAATATGGCAATATACGCATTGTGTGGTCGTTTTCCTCTCACCTTGTAGTGAACTGTCATTGGACCACAGTAGTCTACTCCAGAATTAATGAACGGCCTAGCTGGTGTTACCCGTGTGGAGGGAAGATTGCCCATAATTTGGTGAAATAGGGCGGGCTTAGCTTTACTGCATATTGTGCAGCGATGAATCACCGCTCTTGCCATAATCTTACCTTTTATTGGCCAAAATCGTTGTCTCACTATTCCTAAGAGAGTTTGTGCACCACAATGCTTGTTGTCCTTATGTATCATTTCAAATAGAAGCTTAGCGATTGGATCATTGTAAGAAAGAAGCAGCTGATGTTTGGAATCGTATTCCAATGATGAGGCTTCCAGTCGACCTCCCACACGTATCAAACCCTCACCGTCCAAAAATGGTGAAAGATTCGACAAATTGCTGGTTAATCGCAACACCTTGTACTTAGCAAGCTGTTGAATTTCTTCTTTGAAATCTGATGCCTGTATTTGCTTGATGATCAACATTAATGCATTTTGTAGTTCCTTTGTAGATAGGGATTTTTGATGTTGTCTTGACCCATTCCGTTGGGTATTGGTTACAAATCGTATAATGTATCCAACAATGTGTTGAAGACGCCAGAATAGATTCTTATGATTTATTTTATAGATGAAATCGGGTTCTGTTGAAGTCATCACTAATGCTTGCTTTTCTTTTCTCTCTAAATTTGTTGGGTGGGC
Source organism: Panzeria rudis (assembly GCA_956483635.1). Taxonomy (NCBI): domain Eukaryota; kingdom Metazoa; phylum Arthropoda; class Insecta; order Diptera; family Tachinidae; genus Panzeria; species Panzeria rudis. The sequence goes on along the minus strand of OY101448.1, from coordinate 110,568,938 downwards.
AAGGTTCGGCCTGAATTTAGGTAGCCAAGCTGTTTCTTGGCCGTGTAAAAATATGGGACCATAGAACCATAAAGAGCAATCTTTCAAGTGCCTGGGTGCAATTCCTCGAGATAATATGTCTGCGGGATTACATTTTGTGCTGACGTGCCGCCATTGTTCTGGTCTAGTATTTTCTAGGATGGTTGAAATTCGATTGGCAACAAACGTGTTGAGAGACGCTGATGAGTTTATCCAAGACAGCACAATTTCCGAATCAGTCCACAACCAAACTTGGCTTGTAAACTGAAGATCAGCTATTATTCTTGTAGCTAGTTGTGCTCCAAGTACAGCTGCGCATAGCTCCAATCGTGGAATGGATTGAGCTTTGATTGGGGCTACTCGGGACTTCGCACAAAGGATTTGTGACATGACTATTCCATATTTCATGGTAAATCGAAGATAAGCCACTTCTGATGCATCTGTAAATATGTGCAATTGTACAGATTCTGCGATTCCACCTTTGAAGATGTGTCTTGATATTTTTAGCGTTTTCAGTTCATTCAGGTCTGCGCGGAAAGTAATCCACTTGGTATGCATGGATTCGGGTAGAGCTTGGTCCCAATCGAGTTTTAGCTTCCAAAACTCTTGTATGAATATTTTTGCAGTGACAGTGATAGGAGACAGAAGACCCAATGGATCGAAAATTCGTGCGAGAACCGATGTCACAGTCTACTACTCTTTTATTATCAATAATATTCACCTTTATGCTTAGTTGATCTTCTTTCGGCAGCCACGTAACTCCTAGTGTACTGATGGAATCTGATTTGCTGCTCTCGAAGTCCAAATTAAGTTCCAGATCATCTTTTGGAACAATTTTGAGCAGTTGGGGGTGATTGGCACACCATTTTCGCAAATTGAAGCCGCTTTGCTTCATGATCTGCTGAAGTTGTTCTTGCACCTGAATTGCGGTGTATAAATTATCGCTTCCGCCTAGTCCATCATCTACATAGAAGTTTTCTTTTAGAAACTGTGATGCCAGAGGATACTGTCTGGCATTTTCCTTTGCCAATTCTTGTAGGCATTTAGTTGCCAAATAGGGAGCTGCTCTTGTTCCATATGTTACAGTGTTCAGTTGATAGTATGAGAGTGGTTCTGAAGCATCTGTCCGCCAAATTATCATTTGAAAACGGCGGTCCTCAGGAGACACCAAAACTTGCCGATACATCTTTTCTACATTTTGTACTATTGGTCCTGTATACATCAAATCATTTAAAGAGTGCCCTGGTGTTGTTTTGGCTGAAGCATCGAATACTACCCTCAATTTGGTTGTGGAGCTGTCCGGTTTTAGAACGCAATGATGTGGGATAAAATAGTTTGGTGAGCGAATAGAAGTTGATGATATCTTCGTCATGTGTTTCATATTTTCGTATTCATCCATGAATTTCTGATATTGACTCCTCAATTCGGGGTTTTTCTGCAGTCGATGTTCTAACGACAAGAAACGATTTAGAGCGATTTTGTAAGTCACCGAGGATTTCAGGATCTTGGTGGAACGGGATCTTTACAACAAAACGATTTTCATTGTTCTGCGTTGTATGATGTACAAACAACTCTTCACATTTTCTTTCTGCTAGTGACAGTGCCCTTTCAGTTGACTTAAGTTCATCCAGTTCCCACAGTCTTGCAATGGAAGATTCAAGGCTGTCATTAGTTGTGGATACTCCGCATATAAGCTGTGTAGGCTTTTTTATTTCTATTTTTCCAGAAACTATCCATCCAAGCACAGTATTCTGGAGGGTTGGTAGTTGTGGAGATAGTTCGATTTGTCCAACTGAAAGTAGTTGAAGAAAGTGTTCAGCGCCCAATAAAATGTCGATTTTGTCCGGTCGGTTGAAATGTGGATCAGCTAGTACCAAGTTTTTGGGTAATGGCCAGTCATTTATATTGGTGAATTGTGCCGGCTGGGGAGAAATAATACGCGGAAGGACAAATGCTTCGAGTTGTGTTGTAAATCCATTAATTCTAGAATGCAGTGCTATGTTAACTCGGTGCTGTGTTTTAGTGGTGGTGCTGCCGATTCCACTAATGTTTGCCGATGACGGCTGCATTGGGATACCAAGTCGCTTGACTAGACGCTCGGTGATACAGTTTACCTGTGATCCTGAGTCAAGTAATGCGCGGCATTCAATTTCTGATGAATCAGTTTTGAGTTTGAGGATCACAGCTGATGACGACTGTTGACTTGCTGTGGTTAAAGAGGTAGCTTTTGATTTGGTTGAGCACCCTGGTGTTGCAGGATAAGTCGTAGCTTCTACAATGGTTGTTGCAGAGGATGATGCTGTCTGTGGTTTTTCTTCATTTAATTGTTTTGACGGGTAGTTCTTGTTTTCTAGATGCAATAGCGAGTTATGTTTCTTATTGCATTTCGTGCAACCCCTTGAGGTACATTGTTTTGAAGAATGACCAGATTTCAGACAATTTACACATAATTTTTGTTTTTGGATGAAATTTAAGCGCTCATATGGCTTGAGTTGTTGAAATCGTTGGCAACGATATAGCTGATGAGGACCTATTTTACAAAGCACGCACGAAGGCTCAATTGATTTAGATGGTGCAGCTGTTGCACATACCTTTGAAGATGGCTTTTCTTTTTGGCCCATTGCCTCCATTGATTGAAATCGAGTTTCCAGAAAAGCTAGGAAGTGTTTGATTTTCTATAGCTGTTTTGGATTTGTGATTGATCTTTCATATTGGTTATGAGTGTTTCGATCCAGTTTCTTTACGAGGAGGTGCAATAGAATGGGGTCCCAGGATGTAGTGTCGATTCCAAGATTTTGCAATGCATGCAGACATTCCTGAGTTGTGTCATGCAGTTGCTTGATTGATGCAATTGTTGGTCCGACTGCAGGTTGTTCGATCAGCTGCTGTATTAATGATGCGACCAAAATTCGTCTATTGTCGTATCGCTCTTTTAGCATTTCCCAGGCTGTCTCATAATTTTCTGCAGTCGCTGAAAGGTGACTTATGAGCCTTTCAGCTTCACCTGCTACATTAGCCTTCAGGTACCACATTTTTTGGACCGCAGGAATCCGCTGATTGCCTACAAGTTGCAGAAATAAGTCATAGAAGGTCCTCCATTTGAGGTAGTCAACGTCAAACCTAGGAATTGTTATCTTAGGCAGGGGTACTCCAATAGGCTGATCATATGGAGTCGGTGGATCGGGAGCCACTTGGGAAGCCTTCTTAAAATTTTCAAATATCCTTGCTTCTAAGGTAGTGTATGCAGTCATGTTGTATCCTTCTTGAACCGGATCATTACTGGTTTCCCATATGGTGAAATGTAGGTTCTGGATTTGGTCCCATAATTTTTCTTTCAGCTTCATATTCTTGGCTGTCGGATCCATTGTGAGCAATCGCTCTAGAGACCCCATCATTACACCTTGCCTTCTTATTAAAGCGATAGTTGCAGATGTCTTACATCCTACCTCACCAGCGGGTTTGATTATTGGTGTGGGTTTGTCGGTGATTGGTTGTTGAACTGCCTCCCCTGTAGATGATTTCATCAGAGCTGTCTAAAAAATATCCTTGTATTTGTCGACAAGCTCTGAGATGTTTTTGTAGTAATCTTTAGCAAAGTAATCGTGGTCTAACGGAATTTGATCGAGGCAACGGATTTTGCTGTCCGTGGTCTCAAATTCCGACCAAGCGCTATCTAGCCTTTTGAGTCGTTCCTCATAGTAAACAACAGTTTTCCTGATAGATGAGTCCTTTTTAAAATTGCGGACGATAGTTTCGATCAAGTCACCTGCTGCCAGCTGTGATTCTATCAGCTTGTTGAAAGTATCCATATTTGGTTTCTCAGGAGTAACGATTTGAGTTGTTGAGTCTTCTAGCTGCCTGAAGGGGAATGCTCCAGTGTAGAAATTTGTTGATAAATATTGATCCTAGCTGCCTGAAGAGCATGTTCCAGTGTAGGAAGTTTTACGATGTATGTCAATCCTAGCTGCCTGAGAGGAGTGATTTCAGTGTAGGCAACTTCAAAGACGAATATTGATCCTGTGTCAATCAGGTCGGGGTCACCAATGTTTAATTCAGTAAATGAATAAGGTTAAACTATTTTGTTTAACCTGTTTGGGTTATCTTCAAGGCGATTCACCAGGAAGATTTATTGATGCAACTCAAGCACTTGAAACTTGGTTGCGTGGAGATGGTTAAATCACTTTTGGTAAAACAACTTTGTTTCTTTGCGAAATGTAATTGAACCAACGTTTTTATTTAACTTTCTTTCTTATATACTAACTTATTGATATGTCATTAAAATTTTCTACTATTAATTGTATTGCTTAATAAAATTGAGGTCATACAATTTTGCTTTATTAACCGTATTGCTTAAGTACAAGTTCATTGTACAAAAAACAACCATTTATGCATGATTGCAAGTTTGCAATTATTTATGACCCAATTTTGATATTCTTATGCAGAGTAATTATAAACAGTGTCTTATTTCTTTTGTTTAATTTTGAAGTGCAATGAACGGTTTAAAATAATAATAAGTTTGTTTAATTGTGAGGTGCAATGAACTACAGGAGAAGTGAAGTTTAAAATATAGGTCAGTGTTTTTTTTTTCTTTTTGTGAAAGTATGAACACACATGAAAATAAAATACAAACTAATAGTAGGCCTACTACTTGTTTACTTTTTCAATAAATCCAGTGAATAATAGTAAAAGCTCTTGTGTAGTATGTATTTCCTACATGTTTCCTGAAGACACTCATTTTTTGTAGCAGAAAATGATAGTTTATATCCTAGAGGTGAAAATATGCTACCAAGAGTGATTTCCGCTATAGTGTTTCGTTTGGGTGAAGAACATAATTACAATGATGAAGAAGGTGTTAGTACTCATATGCAACCTCAAGGTTTTGAAAATGAAGTTTATGAAGGCGCTTGTGAAAATTTAATTGATAATGCTGCTGTAAGTGAGCAGGGTTACGCCCATACAAAGTAAATACACATTCCTTTTCAACTACTTCTACTCAACCGATTCTTGTGAAACTTTGCGCACACATTATTTTCTGTTTGAATACTACATCACGATTAAAAAAGTGGGTAGTACCACGCCCATGCAAAGTAAATGTTCTTTTTAATTTTTTTAAACTACTTCTACTTAACCGATTCTTATTAAACTTTGCATACACATTTAGGTATCGTTACTGTTATTGGAGTTTACTAATGCGCCTGAACTTCATCAGATTTCGAACGCATAAATAACAACAATAATTTTAGTTCTAATTGTTTATTTGTAAACGGTAGAATTCCTAAACGTTAATGAATAAATGTGGAATAACTCAGTTAGTTCTTATATTATATAAATACATACTTTTTTGGTATGAAATTTAAGCACTCAAATACAATTTAAATATTAAGGGCAAATTACAGAAATATATGGCGCTTGCCTCACGCGGGAATGTTTACTATAATCTTGACAAATTTCAAATAATTTTATTTAGAATTTTTACATTTAGTATTATTGGTAATATAAAAAAGCTTTTTACAACGATGACATTGTAATCGGCAGTGGTGGTGGTTAGAAAAGTGTGCAGTGACACACCCATGAAAAGTAAATATTAATTTTAACTACTTCTACTTAACCGATTCTTATGAAACTTCGCACGCAAAATTAGTTCCCGCAAAATTACAATATGATGATAAAAAATGGGGCAGTGCCACGATTACTTTGTAGTCGGTTTTTTCAAGAATTATTGAGTATATCCTGGTAATATATTAAATATTTAAAAAAATTTTAGCTCTAGGGCCCCCGCGAACGGGTAGTCATCTTGTCGCGATGCGGGGGCTTAAGTGTGATAACCCATGTAGGCCGTGCTGGTAGGTGCAACCTTGCCAGAGGGGATCATGGCGAGCATGAACTAAGAACTACCCATTGCAGTGTCTGAAGCGTCTGTTACTCCTAGAAGGGGCGGCTTCAGACCATTTCTGGGTGGAGAGTTTCCCCTTTCATTTAGATTGGGCTCTTCACCAGAATACGTCCGCTGGATCCTCTCGGATCTACGTCCACCACACGTGTCCGTTAAAATCCACCAAGCGTCTGTTCCATATTGGCGGCTTGGTGGTCTGTCTGTTTGACAGCTTTCTTACTTGGCAGCAAGTATAAAATGCTAAACCCCCCCCCACAAAACATAATGTCAAACAAAAACAAGTGCCCCGAGTATCCGGTTGAGGGCCTACTAATCTCCGGAGACCCTGCTCCCCTGGTGGCCACCTCAGGCCATGGGGAGTCGAGTGCTACTGGGTTCCGGATTAGTACGGTGCATGCACCAGGCCGGACTAATCAGCAAGCTACTGGTTGCAACACTCACGCAGGAGGGGGGAAGGGGAAACCTGAGCCTTCCAAGTGCGCACTGTCGGTATCTGCTAAGCAGAACCTCAAACACCCATCCAAAGGATGTACAACAAACAGCAGTCGGGTGCCCCTGGATTTAAAACCAAGCACCTCAAAAACTGCCAAGGTCCTTGCTACCACCTCGGTAGCTAAAAAACCCTGTTTGGGTGTTGTCAAAAAACAAGCGGCAGTCACCTCAGTGCCTATTGTGAAAAAGGGAACTGCGACCTCGAAGTCGGGTTCCTCAGTACCACATCCCCTCTCCAGTAAAGAGACTGCGACCACGAAGTCGGGTGTCCGAGCTGTGACTCCAGCCTCTCAAGGCAACATAACGACCCAAAGGCACACAACACCAGCCAGAAGGGCCTTCGCGAGACGACGCTCCGCCGAAAGAGTTCTGGGTAAGCTAGGCAAAAAGCCTGCTCAGTCCCTCACAGCGGATGAACTTTCATCCCTCACCTGGGCCAAGACACTTGGCTGAACTGCAAAAAACTCCCTCATCAGCGTCTGCGGGCGTGCCTAAACGGCAACGTTCAGATGAGGAGGCTCATTTGCAGGGCCAACAGCCCATCGAAAAGCGTCACAGATCGGTGCACAGAACCTTCAGCGAGGTGGCCAAAGGCCACCTTGTTCAAGCTGTCATTGATAGGTGTGACGCAGACTACTCCATGACTTACGCCAAGTAGGACATGGTACGAAAGAAGGTGATGGGGGTGTTGTGGAAAGTCCTTAAAGACAATCCGGGAACTACCCCTAAAGCGGAAGATGCCGGATGGGCTCATGGGAAGCGAATAAAGCTCATGGCCTTCTCGGATGAGCGATCGATTCTGCAGGCGGTTGCTCTTCTGGAAGGTCTATGGGAAGGAGCTAGACTCGATGTGGTCCCTCTAGATGAGGTTCCACGTCGACCTAGAGCCACTGCTCGAATCCCCGATGAACCATCGAAACCAGAGGAGATACTGGCGCTTCTGCAGGCCTGCAACAGTCACATACCGACCAAAAATTGAAAGGTTGTCTCTGTTTCAGAACCTGTAGGAGCATACAGACGGGTTGTCATCTTTCTGAACAACGAGTCTATTTTGCCGCTCGAGCAGAAACAAGGGAAGATGTTCTATGGTTTTGAGGCCATCTTCCTTAGTACCTTCAAGGGCGACAAAAGGGACAAAGTTGCTCAGGAAGGTGTTCAACCGGATCCAGACGCAATGTCGGTCGATGACACTGCTAGTCTAGCTTCTCAGGAGGACACCAACTCAGGTTGGGTTGGAGAATTCTTTGACCATCTAGACGAGGCAGTTGACGAGGATGACCTTCTGAACTCTGACCAGGAGGACATCAACGTCACCATCAAGCCGTTACACCATGGCGGTGAGGGTCACTCAGGTGAACCTTCACCACTCTAAAAAAGCATCCGCCACAATGCTCCTCCGGCTCATAGAAAGAGGGGCGGAGATCGCATTAGTCCAAGAACCCTGGCTTCACAAAGGCAGGGTTTGCGGACTAGGTACGAAAGGCTTCAGGCTATTGCATGCGAATGGGACAGGTAGGATCAGAGCATGCATAGTAGCCAGGGGCAACCTAAATATCTTTTTGTTATCTGATTTCAGTGACGAAGATACCACCACAGCAGCCTGGGAGACGACTATAGGCACGATAAGTCATCTCGAGCTACATGGCGCACGAATGCGAATCCCCGCCCGCAAAGGTTATTTGATTTTATTCTTTGTAACAACTTAGACATATCAAATGTTGGGTCAGAACCCACTTTCGTCATATCAAATAGGAAGGAGGTTCTAGATATCACGCTAGTTAGTTCTACGCAAACTGATATGATTAGGGAATGGAAGGTATCAAATGACTGTTCTTTCTCTGATCATCGCTATATTGAATTCACTATAGGGATTCTGACTGATCGGGCTACGCCAATAATAAATAGGAAGAAAACAAATTGGGAAGAGCAAAAGCTTATTCTCTCTGACCTTCTTACACTATCGCCAATCATAAACGATAGGCACGACATTGACATCGCGGTTGACAATCTAACAAATGCTTTCAATTTAGCGACGGCCGAATCATGCAGACCTAGTATACTGCGTGGGAAGAAAAAGCCACCATGGTGGAGTCCTGAAATAGCGAACGCTCGCAAGGAGAGTCGCAGACTATTTAATGAGGCAAAAAGACTGGGTAACTGGTCAGCCTACAAAGCCTCTGTAAACAGGTTCAAGAACCTCGTCAGAGATGCGAAACGAACGTCATGGAGGTCCTTCTGCAGCAATGTTGAGGGAGCCTCTAGTCGCCTTCACAAAATCTTGGCTACTCTTCCAACTGTCCCCAGTGTCATTAAGAAATCAGGTGGCGGATGGACCACCAATAGTCAGTAGACCCTAGAGGTACTAATGAACATACACTTTCCCGGTTTCGCTCCCTACATGGGAGATTGCAGCCATACAATCAATACATTCTAACATGGCACCGATTACCCTAAATAGGGAAAAAATAATGTGGGCCATCAACAGCTTTGACCCGTTCAAATCACCGGGTCCCGATGGCGTTATTCCAGCTGACCTACAGCGTAATGCAGACGTGATCACACCATGGCTCATTCGGATATACTCGGCCTGTCTAACTTGGTCGTATATTCTGATAGCATGGACCAAATGTTCCGTGGTCTTTATTCCCAAAGGGGGTAAAACTACACACGTAAACCCGAAAGATTTTAGACCCATCAGCCTATCATATTTTCTCCTTAAAACTCTGGAACGGATAATTGATCTACACCTTAGATAAACAATTTCTCCGAACCTCCTATCAACCTCCCAACATGCCTTTACGAAGGGCAAATCAGTTGAGACGGCACTTCACTCGCTTGTAGGATTCATTGAAAAATCGCTGGCAAACAAAGAATATAATTTCGTGGCCTTTCTTGATATAGAGGGTTGCCTTTAACAATGTACGACCTGAATCCATCATTATGGAACTACACAGAAAAAACAAATTTTTACCTTCAAATACCAAATTCCCTAAATCAAATGTAAATTTGTTCAATTTAGGTCCTATAAAGAAAATTGTAAATTCAAATGCAAAAATTTGTAATAATTTATTTGAAAAGAAATTCTGATTTTTTCAATGAACAAATTGTTTCAATCAAAAAATGTTTTGGAGAAATTTTAAAAATAAATCAAAGAATTTCATAATTTTATCAGGTTGCCAACATTGGCGGTAGGTAATTGAAATGAAATAATAAGTCAAACAAAATTAATTATCAAAGTAAATAGAGACAATAATAAAGATTTAAAATCAGTTTCAAAAACATGTTTGTTTAAAAAAAAGCTATCATAATTTTTTCTGTGCAGAAAGACTGAAGACATATTGATCGGTCAACAATTAGCTTCATACGAGGACTCTTAACAAATAGAGTAATTTCCTCCACGATGGGGCAAACGACTATTCAAAAAACGGTTAGGCGAGGTACTCCCCAGGGAGGTGTTCTGTCACCTATCCTATGGAATATCGCCATAAATTCGGTACTGGTGGAACTAGACTCTATGAAGTTTAAATCAGTAGCCTACGCGGATGACGTAGCAGTAGCAATATCTGGTAAATTTCTAAATACTCTATCTCAACGTCTTCAATCGGCATTAGGTATCATAAGTAGATGGAGCGTTGAAAGTGGTCTTAATGGTAACCCTCAAAAGACGGATCTTGTTCTCTTTACGAGAAAATACAAGACACCGACTTTCACGTTACCGACTCTCAACGGAGTCACCCATAGGTTATCAGATAGAGTGAAGTGTCTCGGTATTATGCTGAACTCTGAGCTTTCATGGTACCCCAACGTTCAAGCTAGGGCAGCCAAGGCTGCTATTGCTCTATATATCTGCAAAAGGCCGATCGGCAACAGGTGAGGTGTAAGTCCCAAAAACGTCAATTGGCTTTTTGAAATGGTGGTAAAGCCCATACTAATGTATGGGTCTGTCCCCTGGTGGACTTCCTTAAATAAAGCCACATACTCTAAAATAATAGAAGGTTCTTCGAACATCTGCCTTGCTGATCACGGGTGCACCTCGCACTACTCCATCCAAGGCACTGTTTACCATACTGCATTGGCTTCCTGCTGAACTCATGATCAAACAACTGGCCATGAACTCGGCGGTTAGACTAGATGCCTCAGGTGCATGGAAGCGGGGTAACGTAGGTCATGCGACGATATTAGGGCAAATCTCAGATCTTCCCGACCACACTGACTACTGCTTACCTACTCTGATGCCCGACAAGAAATTCGTGGTGGACTTCTCGGGCACATCCTCTGAGGCAAACTACATACTCCAATATGAGAATGTGCTCGAGATCTACACCGATGGGTCAAAGTCGGGCATCGGAGTGGGCGGTGGTTTCTATCCCACAAATGTAGCATCACTCAGGCTGAAATATCGGCAATCAAAAGGGCAGCCAACTGGTTAAGGTACTACAGGATATTCCATCAGGACATCCGAATTTGTACCGACAGTAAGGCGGCACTACATGCTCTATCTGGTGTTTACACAAGACCGGAATTGGTTAAAGAATGCCGGGCATCTCTGAATGAGATGGCGAGACATGCGAACCTAGGGCTCTTCTGGGTAGCGAGTCACGCGGGGGTGCCCGGTAACATAATCGCGGACGGTCTAGCCAAGGCTGGTGCCCGCCTACATGAAAATGACATCGATTGGTTAGTAGGTGTCCCACTAAAAAGCTGTAAAATACAAATTCAGCACCAACTGTTTAGAGAAGCGCAAGCCAGATGGACAAATGAAATCACTTGTGAGGTTTCCAGATCCATCTGGCCCCAGTATAACTTCGCAATATCTGCAACCATACTGGGGCTCCCTCGTCAACAGCTGCGTATACTCGTAGCGGTCATAACAGGGCACTGTCTTATTGGTGTCCATGCCAGAAGATTAATTCTTCCTTTTAACGATTTCTGTAGAAGTTGTCAGAACGAGGAGGAGGAAGAAACTGTCAAACACTTCGTCTGTCGATGTCCAGCACTATATAGAAATAGGGCGTCATACTTGGGAAATCCGTCACTACCCGAACTAGCAGACTTGGCGGAATGCGACATTAGGGGAATAAATTCATTCATACGATACTCGGGTTGGTTTAACACCGACCCAACCTCTGGGATAGGAGGGACACCTCTCTGAATTTCCCTACTATCCATCCCAGGCATCACAAAGGGACCAAAGGACCCAAGTGGGACGGTTGTTAGAAACCGGCAGCCTGTTCAACCTAACCTAGCCTAACCACATTGTCTATACTAAGCCAATACTTTCAAGCTCCAAACTCACTACCCAATGTCTCAATATCACCCCATAAGAACCACACCCTAAATGTCTATAACACCAAAAAGCATTACCCACACTATAATTTTTAACAATCTTCGCTATACACATTTTGCCTACTGTAGTGTATACATAGTATCACATATGCATGAACCTCACCAAACAGTCACAGCAACATGATATTCATAAATAAACAATAGTATTCAATAGTATGTAAACAAACTGAACTAACTGAAAGTCAACGTCTTCTTGAGATAGGTCAGTAACGATTTTAATTGCAAACACACTTAGTCATAAACATTGGAATTTAAGTAACATAATATTCTTATACTTTTCGGTCAATGCTCGCTATTGCTAAATAGTTAGAATTATGCTGATTCGTATAAATTGTTACTATGACAAAAGTGTAATGGCATTGAACTTCAAATGTACACAGCCTGGTACAATGTATGTATGTATATTTGATACAATGTAATATTAATGTATTAAGGTATGAATGTATGAATGTATGTATATTAGAATAAGTAGAAATAAGAAAAAGCGAACTTCTCATTGTTAGTATATAAGCTGAGGAATTTGTTTAATAAATTATCAATTTACTTTGATCAATCAATGCGCCTGTGTTTATTTTCATGAAACATTACATGGCGATCCTGCCCTCTCATTTATAAGGAATAAACAGCACTATTGCTTATCCTTTTAAGTGAAAAAGACCTAACTATAGACCCCCGCATAGAGAGCTTATGCTTAGCAGGGACCATCTATAGAATATAAAATTTTTTTTTTTGATTTCAATCCTTTAATTGATGGACCAACCCTGGGAGGAACTTCTTAAGGACCTTGAAGAAGCAGAAGAACGCTGGAAGTGATTACTGAAGGAAGGTGCCTCGCAGAAACAGAAACCCGAAATCCTCAACCTAGGACCAAAGCCAAGCAAAATCAGTAAGCCAAGAAGTGATCCAAAATACGAAATATACCCCCTACCAAATGTTTCAAAATCGAGAGGCGGAAAAAGAAATAAAATAAAAACGCAACTTAGATGCCTCATCCATCAAGCGTCATACGCTAATAAAGAAGAAATCCATAAAATACAACAACAAATTGCAAATTTAAAATATGAAATCAAAACAATAAAACGCAACAAAAACAAAAAATAATGAAACTATTTTGAACGTTTAGTCATTGTAAATATGAAATTTACTCTGATATTAATTGTAATTTTTATTGCTATTTTGTACATGATTAATGAATATATTAACAGAGAAATTCAAGAGTTAGAAAATTTCGCAACAAACATAAAATATAAAAATAACAACTTGGGGAAAATCTTGACCCATAATAAAAAGAAAAAAATTTACAAAAATTACAAAAACAAAAAGAAGAAAAAATTTAATATTAACTTTATTTAAATGGAACTTAATTTCAAGAAATTTTACGATGAATATATTGGATGGCTGATAATATTTCTTATAGTATTACCACTTAGTTACATAATATGAGAATGTGCTCGAGATCTACACCGATGGGTCAAAGTCGGGCATCGGAGTGGGCGGTGGTTTCTATCCCACAAATGTAGCATCACTCAGGCTGAAATATCGGCAATCAAAAGGGCAGCCAACTGGTTAAGGTACTACAGGATATTCGATCAGGACATCCGAATTTGTACCGACAATAAGGCGGCACTACATGCTCTATCTGGTGATTACACAACATCGGATTTGGTTAAAGAATGCCGGGCATCTCTGAATGAGATGGCGGGACATGCGAACCTAGGGCTCTTCTGGGTACCGGACCACGCGGGGGTGCCCGGTAACATTATCGCGGACGGTCTAGCCAAGGCTGGTGCCCGCCTACATGAAAATGACATCGACTGGTTAGTAGGTGTCCCACTAAAAAGCTGTAAAATACAAATTCAGCACCAACTATTTAGAGAAGCGCAAACCAGATGGACAAATGAAATCACTTGTGAGGTTTCCAGATCCATCTGGCCCCAGTATAACTTCGCAAGATCTGCAACCATACTGGGGCTCCCTCGTCAACAGCTGCGTTTAATCGTAGCGGTCATAACAGGGCACTGTCTCATTGGTGTCCATGCCAGAAGATTAAATCTTCCTTTTAACGATTTCTGTAGAAGTTGTCAGAACGAGGAGGAGGAAGAAACTGTCAAACACCTCCTCTGTCGATGTCCAGCACTATATAGAAATAGGGCGTCATACTTGGGAAATCCATCACTACCCGAACTAGCAGACCTGGGGGAATGCGACATTAGGGGAATAAATTCATTCATACGATAGTCGGGTTGGTTTAACACCGACCCAACCTCTGGGATAGGAGGGACACCTCTCTGAATTTCCCTACTATCCATCCCAGGCATCACAAAGGGACCAAAGGGCCCAAGTGGGCCGGTTGTTAAAACCCGGCAGCCTGTTCAACCTAACCTAACTTAGCTCTAGGGCTCCAGGAATTACTATTCTAAAAATTTTCTTACTTTTTGAAAATGCATCCTACTTCTAGCATTTATATAAAAGTACGGTTATTTAAACAAAAAACTGTTAAAAAATTCGATATAGTAAATTGCGTGATAATGATCAAAATTATTAGAAATCGAAACAATTTTCCGAAAGTAAAATCGTATAAGATAATTCGTTCGTATCTGACACAAAGTTGCATATCGTCACACAAAAAGCCATATCTAACATTTTAAAAGTTTAACAGGAGAAGCATAAAAATTGAATAAATTAAAAAAATATAATGACAATTGGTGCAAAATTGTACAATCCATATCCATATATTATATAAAAATGAGGTGTATGTTTGTTTATTTGTTTGCAGATTTCTGTTACGGCATCACGCCTAAACGGCTGAACTGATTTAAATGATATTTAGTACACAGATAGATATAAATATATATAGGTATAAAATGGATCAAAACCTCCCCCTAGCATAACTCTGTCATTTGTCAACCGATTTTGAAAATTCTTTATTGGTTTGAAAGGGTTTGCTTTCCTTTAGGTCCTATAATTTTTTTTTCAAAATCGGTGGGGATATTTTTTAAAGGTTTTGCTTCCAGTTGGCTCCCATATTTTTTTTAATGGGTGGGGGTGGGGGAATTCGGTCTCCCACGCACAACTGTGCCATTTTTCAACTGATCTAAATTTTTTTTGTTTATTTTGAAGGGATTTGCTTGCAGTTAGGTTTAATCATTTTTTCCAAAATCAGTGGAGGAATTGCGCCCCACCATTCTTTGACTCGATTATTTGTGAACCGATTTTCAAAATTATTTTTTTGCTTGCAGTTTGGTCCCATAATTTTTTTCACTAAGTGGGAAGGGGTCATGGGGGAAAGTTTGGTTCCCAACGCATTACTCTATCATTTGTCAACTGATTTTTAAAAGTATTTTTTGGTTTGTAATGGTTTGCTTGCGGCTTGAAGTTTGGTCCCATAACTTTTTTCACTAAAGGGGGAAGGGTGATGGGGGAAAGTTTGGTCCCCAACGTATTACTCTGTCATTTGTCAAACGATTTTTTAAATTATTTCTTGTTTTGAAATGGTTTGCTTGCGGCTTAGTCCCATAATTTTTTCGGAAATAGGTGGGTAAATGTGCCCCCGTGCTTAGCTCTGTCATTTATGAACCAATTTTCAAAGTTCTTTTTGCTTTTTAAAAGCCTGAAGTTTATTCCCATAATTTCTTTCGAAAATCGGTGGGGAAATTTGCTCGCCCATGATTAACGCTGTCATATGTGAGCCGGATTAAAAAAAATTTAAAAGGGTTTTCTTGAAGTTTTATTCTGTAATAGTTTACCCAAAACCTGTGGGGAAATTTGCTCCCCCCGACGCATAGCCCTGTTATTTGTCAACTGATTTTAAAATTCTATTTTTGTTTGAAAGGTTTTGCTTGCAGTTTGGTCAAAATCGGTGGGGATATTTTTTAAAGGTTTTGCTTGCAGTTGGCTCCCATAATTTTTTTTTAATGGGTGGGGGTGGAGGAATTCGGTCTCCCACGCACAACTGTGCCATTTTTCAACTGATTTAAATTTTTTTTTGTTTATTTTGAAGGGGTTTGCTTGCAGTTAGGTTTAATAATTTTTTCCAAAATCGGTGGAGGAATTACGCCCCACCATTCTTTGACTCGATTATTTGTGAACCGATTTTCAAAATTATTTTTTGCTTGAAAGGTTTTGCTTGCAGTTTGGTCCCATAATTTTTTTCACTAAGTGGGAAGGGGTCATGGGGGAAAGTTTGGTTCCCAACGGATTACTCTATCATTTGCCAACTGATTTTTAAAAGCATTGTTTGGTTTGTAATGGTTTGCTTGCGGCTTGCAGTTTGGTCCCATAACTTTTTTCACTAAAGGGGGAAGGGTGATGGGGGAAAGTTTGGTCCCCAACGTATTACTCTGTCATTTGTCAAACGATTTTTTAAATTATTTCTTGTTTTGAAATGGTTTGCTTGCGGGTTAGTCCCACAATTTTTTTCGGAAATCGGTGGGTAAATGTGCCCCCGTGCTTAGCTCTGTCATTTATGACCAATTTTCAAAGTTCTTTTTGCTTTTTAAAAGCCTGAACTTTATTCCCATAATTTCTTTCGAAAATCGGTGGGGCAATTTGCTCGCCCATGATTAACGCTGTCATATGTGAGCCGGATTAAAAAAATTTAAAAGGGTTTTCTTGAAGTTTTATTCTGTAATAGTTTACCCAAAACCTGTGGGGAAATTTGCTCCCCCCGACGCATAGCCCTGTTATTTGTCAACTGATTTTAAAATTCTATTTTTGTTTGAAAGGTTTTGCTTGCAGTTTGGTCTCACAATTTTTTTTCCAAAATCCGTGGAGAAATTTGCAATATTGTGGACGGACACTAATTTCATCTAACGCTAAATTGCGTCCGTTTTGTAATCTGTTCCATAAGATCTTTGCATTGAAGTCGGGTTTTTGCAGAATTATGTTTGAAATGGTATAATTGCAGTTTGTGAAAATCGGGTGGACAAAGTGGTAGCCCAATATATTAACTATCGCAAAACTCCCCCATTTCTCGACTGATTTTAAAAATATTTTATTTGAAAGTACATAAAAGGTTTTGTACTATAAAACTGCGTCCGGACTCCCTATTTGTAGACAAAAATACCATTTTATCTAAAAGAAAATGGTGTCCGTATTGGAATCTGTTCCATAAGAACTTTGCATTGAAGTTGTTTTTTTGCAGAATTATGTATGTTTGTCAGTCTTTCCTCCTGGCTATCACAAGACCGCATCTTCTGAATCGATATATGTATGTAGACGTCCGCAAGTAGGAGTTAATGTGTACTACTATGGCTACTGTATGTAATAAAACCATCGCTATATGCATAATAAAAAAATTTAAGTGTGGTTGATTGTTTCTTTAGTTGTTTCTTTTTTACGCCCTAACGGCTAAACCGATATAGAACCAATTCAAACTGAATGTCATATTGCCCATTTTGTTAAGACGCTGTTTTATGCAGAGACCCCTCGGTTTTATACTTGCAATATCGCTTAAAGACAATGGAAACGTAGAAAAGTTGGTAAAATAGTCGAAAACTGGCCAGGAGTTAGATCAGGAGACACTATCGGTCGTGTATACAACGTGCATGTTAGCAATATGGAATGCTATTGTCTACGAATGTTACTACATAACATAAAGGGACCAACATGTTTTTCTGATCTCAAAACTATTGATAACTAGGAATGCCATATTTTTCGAGAAGCATGCGAGGTATTGGGACTAATGGAAAACGACAGTCAATCGGAACTAGCTATGCAGGAATCTGCTTTATGTTCCTCTCCAAGCGAAATGAGGGACCTATTTGCTATTTTGATTGCAATGTGTGGTTTATCAAAACCTTTGGATCTTTGGGGGCGATATAAAAATGATTTATCCGAGGATATTCTGCGCCGAAAACAGATAAACAATGCAGAACTTACTTTGGACGAAACGATATATAATGAGGCTCTCATAATTATTGAACACAAGGTGATTGCTATGGTAGGAAAAGATGTAAGTAAGTTTGGTATTACACGGCCAAATCGATTGGAAAGTGTGCCTGATGAGTTGTCAAGATAACTTAACTACAATACTTCTGCGTTAAATGCTCAAATTGGGGAGATGTTGCCAAAATTAGTACCTGAACAAAAGATAGTTTTTGATCAACTTCTAAGCGAAGTCAATAAAGGAGATGGAGCTTTATTATTTGTAGATGCACCGGGAGGCACTGGTAAAACATTCGTCTTAAATCTGTTGGTGGCACAAATTCGTAAAGATTCCAATATAGCTCTATCTGTAGCTTCTTCGGGTATAGCTGCAACTCTTCTTAATGGTGGTCGGACGGCCCATTCCGCTTTTAAATTACCAATAGAGTTAGCAGAAACTGAATCCCCAACGTGCAATATAACCAAAAATAGCGCTGGTGGTCTATTGCTCCAAAGATGTAAATTATTGGTATGGGATGAATGTACTATGTCCCATAGACATGCAGACAATGCATTAAACCGAAGTATGCAAGATATCAAAAGCTGTGATAAGATAATGGGAGGAATGGTCGTATTGCTTGCTGGGGACTTTCGACAAACTTTACCCGTAGTCCCAAGAGGAACTCCAGCTGATGAAATTAAAGCCTCCTTAAAAGCTTCACCCTTATGGAACAAGGTTTCAAAAATTAGCTTGACAACTAATATGCGAGTAGCTCTTTTTAATGACCATGAAGCTGGACTCATGCCACTGAACTGCTTAAGATTTGAAATGGCCAAGTTTTGAGAGATGTAAATGGAGAGATTTCGTTTCCAAAGGGATTTTGTAAGTTAGTTTCTTCAGGAGAAGAGCTAATATCCAAAGTTTATCCAGAAATAACAATAATAAGGAAAACGGAAATTATTTAATTATTTGGGCGAGAGAGCTATACTAGCATCGAAAAACAATTGTCTAGCACAAATTAACCATCAAATTTTGGAAAAAATTTCAGGTGTTTCTACAATTGATACCTCAGTTGATAGTGTTGTGAACGAAGATTATTCTATTTCATATCCAATTGAGTTTCTGAACTCTATCGAGATATCTGGAGTTCCACAACATAAAATTGAGTTGAAAATTGGTGTCCCTATTGTATTTTTGAGAAACATTAGCGCACCAAAACTATGCAATGGAACAAGACTTCAAGTGTCGCATCTTAGTCGCAATCTAATTGAAGCAACAATTTTGACAGGCTCATAAAGGGGAAGATGTTTTTATTCCCCGTATACCAATATTATCAAAAAGTCTGCTATTTCAATTTAAACGTTTGCAGTTTCCAAAACTGGCATTCGCTATAAAAATAAACAAATCGCAGGGTCAGACACTAACTGTGGCAGGTCTAAATTTGAAACATCATGCTTTTCTCATGGCCAATTATATGTAGCCTGCTCACGTGTCCCACAAGTGCTAAAAATTTTTTCAATTTTACACCAAACGTAAGAACACCGAATATTGTGTATAGAAATGTCTTATCACCTCTACAGTAGTTATATTTGAATAATTGAATGACAATATTTTTAAGAATACATATTAATACATAAGTTTATTGGTTACGCTTTTATAATACGAAATAGAAGTTATACTTCAAACATTAGTTTTAAAAATAGAGACTATTTATATATTTTATTGATAAGAATAAAAACGATATTTTACTATTGCTATATAGGTAGAGACGCCTAGCCAATTTTATATCATTAAAGGTCGTATTAAAAACATAATTCATATATTTGTTTAATATCTAAAGCCTGTAGGGATCTCCACAACTCTCCACCGCAACATATTAACCCGTGCATCGCCGGCCGGACAAAAAAAGCTAGTAAATATATAAATTTGTTGATCCTTTTTCACTTGTATTGGTAAGATTTTGTCCAAATCGTCCATATATATTTTTCATTGCAACAAGTTATATGCTTCTCCTGCAAAACTTTTAAAATGCTAGATAGTGCTTTTTGCATTTTCTGTGACGATATATTCAAATATGGGTATTGTATAGCTAAAAAAATTTTGTAATATTCTTATTTTATTGTCAACGCTGTCAGTAGTTGTGCTTACGTATATTGGACTCAAAATAGCTGATCTATTTAATTTCAGAGCAATACTGTCACTTGAAGCGAAGTTATTAAAAAAATCTTCTCCTGCAAAGTTTTATTTTTGTTAGTTAAGATACTTGTTTGTTAGTTTAAGATGTTTATTTCTTTATATACTACTTATTTTTGTACAAAAACCCGATTAATTAAAATAATAGAAAGAGATTAAGTAAAAAAAATAAATAAAACGTCAATATGAAGCTTGTATTAGAAAATGAAAGAGCTCTTTTAGCTTAAATATTAGTGTCGGAAGGCAATATGAGCAATAAGAAAGAACTTGAACTATATTGAAAGTATCCGGCGGACAAAACATAAACAAATTCGTTTATGTACTTTAAGCTATGGCTAACTAATTTTCGATACATTACAGATTGTAGAAAAGTTGTATGCCTAATGTACATACATATGCAAGTTTGTATGTGCATAGCAAACTAACCTTTGTTCGTAGTTCCTTTTCTTTTGTAACAAGTTCCTGAATTTGAATTATAGTATTTTCGTTATTTTTTGGATCGACAATCCAACGCAAGTATAATTCTAAAAGGCAAACAATTATAATAAGGATTGAAAATATGAGTTATTGCAGTTAGTTTACCAGTCCACAGTTCCAAACTAATTGGTGCTATTGATGGCCATATGACACTTGGATTTGGTTCATATAGAGTATTAAGAAAATTTTTTAAAACTTCAGGTCGATTTAGATACGACCATAAACTTGTGGTACGAGTATGAACGCATAAATCATACCGCTCGCTTTCCGAATCGCAAAGAAAAGTACCATACTGCGAGAAGTAACTGTGTTCAAAGAGTTGTATTAAAAGCTGCGTACTGAATTCAAAACTGCACGGAAATTGCCTATACAATTGGTGAATACAATCTAAGAGCAGCACAAATGTTGCGCCAGAATTCTTTTTTCGATTTTGCGATGGTGTATAGCATGAATGTCTATGCCGTGAAGCAAATGGATGACCGGCTTGTATCCATTCCCGTTCAATTAAAGCCTGTATTCTAAAATTAAATTAAATTGTTAAAACAGTATTCGAAAATGATGTAAAAATGCTTACCCCCTCACAGTACGACAATCAGGATTAAGTATTATTTGAACTAATGAAGTCACTATTAATGTAGAGTCCAATCCTTTAGCACCATGTACCAATACTGGACTACCATCTTGATCCAAACACTGAGCAACTACGCATGCGGCATTCAATGAGTTCAAAACTAAATTTAGCCAATTGCAACTTTCTAAGCGAGAAATCCACTTATCCGGTGAACAGGATATATCATTACAAGCTAAGTAAAGGAAATATGTAATTTATAAATTTTAAATCTTTTTTTTAAACTACCTTCAATAAGTTTTGAAAAACTATCTAAAATGGTGGAGGGCGAAGCGACATTACCAATAGAACGATTGACTTTTTTCCATTGTGAGTAGTGCTGATCTGTTTCGGTATTTGATTTTCCTTTGCCCCATGTATCAACTATAAAACCCTTTTTACTTCGTCCTAATACAACATTTAAAATGGCTTCGTCTGCGCGACATCTCTTGATTCCTTGAATTGACAAAGGTTGAGCACTGCGTAAAAGTGCGGCCTAGAAAAAGAATAACAATTTTGATATTCTAAACTGTTATATTTGCCACGAAAGTGGACATCAATAGTATTTGATAATTAATACACAAGACGTAATTGATTTAGGATTACTAAAAAGTACAGTCAAAGTCATGACGAATTCATACCAGGTGGCCTCGACAGATAAGGTGATTATTTTTCCCAATTTTCGCCGCTTGTATTTTTAGTCTACTTTAGATTCCTTTCGCGTCGCATTACAGAGTAACCCCCTGGTATAAATATGTCTTGGTCATAGTCATATACATACATACATATCGATGGCTTCATATTAAGTGCCCTGGAGACGATCAAATAAACACGGCAACGCTCTAAAAGAATTCGCGTAATCGTGCTTTTTGATCGCCTCCAATTGTGATCAACAAAATTAATCTCAGTTGCTTTGTGATTATAGCGATGGACAGATGCATGGACGAAAAAAAATTATTTTACGTTTCATTGAACAATAGCAATGCTTATCATCTTTATGGAAAATAAAGGTGGAAGTATGTATTAAAGCGTAGCAAGATTACATTCATTTGTTTGGCTGCACACAAAGAAAACAACATTTATTCAAATATTAAATGCTCAATGCGAGCGAACAGAGTAAATGTTATCAAAACACAAGAATGAATGAAGTACCTGTAAAGCATGTCTGCTTGAAAAAACATTATTATTTTTTATTATTCATATTTTTAAACTAGTATTTTGTTTATATTTATTTACAATTACAATTGCGCATTCTTCAGAGTTTGAGAACGGTTTGGCCATGATTTTAGTAAATGAAATCGGTATAAATGCGTGAAGATTTTTAGTGCCGTTAATTGTAGAAGAGTTTTGGAACCTTGGATTTAAGTTTTTTTTTTTGTTTTTAGTAGTCTTCATTTGTGCAGAATGCCGCGTTTATGTTCGGGAGAGTTTTGGAATATTCAAACAGATCAGAAGCATTGACTAGAACTGTTTTAAGCCCTCAACGTCCACTGAAAATCAAACTGTAACTCCTAGTGGTCTGTTTGGATATTCAAAATCTCTCTTAAACAGACCACTATCATTTACAATTTGATTTTCTGTTGGACGTTAAAGGCTTAGAGCAGTTCTTGTAAATGCTGGCGATCTGTTTGAATATTCCAAAACTCTCCCGAACATAAACGTGGCATTCTGCACAAATGAAGACTACGAAAAATAGAAAAAACTCTTAAATACAAGGTTCCAAAACTCTTCTACAATTAAAGGCACTAAAAATCTTCCCGCATTTATACCGATTTCATTAACCAAAGTCATGGCCAAACCGTTTTGAAAGTCTAAAGGATGCGCAATTGTAATTGTAAATAAATAGAAACAAAATAGTAGCTTAAAATAATGAATAATAAAAATAAAAAATTTTGTTTATACATTTACCAGTATGTATGTTTTTAAATTTTTAATCATACTTCATAGACTAGTTAAGGGCCCACTCTGAAATTTTCAGAGCAATTTTTTTTAAAAAAGTAAGGGGGTATATTTTTTTAGATACATTTTAGTTTTCTTTAAAAATTAATAATAATAAAACAGTATAAGAAAAAATAAATGAAAACATCTTAAAACAAAGAATTTATAAATTCCTATACCAAAAAAAAATCTTGATTATCTGATAGGGAACAAAAGTTATGGCTCTTTTAACGAAATCTAAAGCTACTTTCAATGCTGTAGGGCTGCCACAGTTTTCAAAATTAAAATAAATAAAATTCATTTCTCGTACTTAGGTACCCTATTTAATCTATTCAGCAAATTTTATTTAAATCGGAGACCATGAGGAACTTTTTTTTTAAATTTCTTTATACTAATTTCTTCGACCTTTTTTTTATGAAAGTTTTATATTTTAATTGAGCTTAAGGTCTCTTTTTATATAAAAAACAATAACAATATTTATTTTTTAATTTTCAACAAGTCCAATATTTCGCCACTTCTTTGTGTGGCTTCTTCAGGGATATATAAATGTGTTTAACAATTATTTATAACTTTCAAATTGAAAAAATTTTTTAACAAAAAAGAAATAAAAAAAATTGTCAAAATGAAAAAATGAACAATTTAAAAATACAAATGTACAAAAAACATAAAGTATTTTAATATCTCATAATTTTAATTTCCGCTTCCGTTCCTATATAATAAATATCTATAGCTATGAGCAACACTAGCCGTATCTGTCCTGTAGTTCATTCTTTTGTCTGTTGGAACATTTATAATTTGTAACATCTCTAACATATAACGTCGTTAATAATTAATCTCCGTATTTAAAATTGAAACATTACTAAAATCAGGATAGTGATTTGAATTGGCACAATGAGCTGCTAAAGCTGTCTTTTGTACAGAAACATTATCCCTATACCTTTGATCCGATTTATGACCAGATATTCTAGTTTTTAATTTATTTTTGGTCGTACCTACATATACCTTATTACAATTTTCTCTATCATTACCATTGCATGAAATTTGATAAACTAAATTAGATTTTTCTAATCTCTGTACTCTGTCTTTTGTCTTACTAAACAATTTACCTACAGTTTTATACATCTTATGTGCCATTCTATATTTATCACTATCATATATTTTCGACTTTTCTAATCTTTCCGACATTTTAGGTACATATGTCAAAGATTTACAAATTTTAGGTTCAGAAGCTGTGTTTTGATATCTTCTAATATACCTATATTGTCTTATTAATTTGCAAATTAAGGGAATTGGGAAACTATTATCATTTAAAATATTCATAATTATCCTTTTATTTTTCCTATGAAATTCCGTATCACTAACTGATAATATTCTTTCTATAAGATTTTTGGCTGTATTAATTATTATCCTTTTTGGATGTTTCGAATAATAATTAATTATTCTGCCTGAAGAGGTCGGTTTTTGGTACCAATCTATTAATAAGCTATTATTTCTCCTTATTATTAACGTATCTAAATAAGGCAACTTTGAACCACATTCTTTTTCTATTGTAAATTTAATGTCGGGATGAAATGAATTAAATGTTGATAGCATAGTCTCTATTTCGCTTTCTGAAATAATGCAAAAAAGGTCATCTACATACTTTGTCAAAACTTTTGGCCTAATGTTCAGTTTTTCAACACATTCATCAAGTAATTTTTCCATTACAATATCAGCCACAACTGGCGAAGCTGGAGAGCCCATGGGAAGTCCTTTTAGTTGTGCATATATTTTATTGTTATATTGAAAATATCTGTTGTCAATAATACAAAATCTAATGATACGCAAAAATAAATCCTTTCCTATATTTGTATGTCCCTTTAGCAAATCCCATTTTTTCACCTATAATATCTATTGCAAGATCTACTGGAATACTGGGAAATAGCGATACTACATCAAGTGAAATTAATTTTTCATTAGTATCAATCCTCAAATGTCATATCTTATCTTTAAATTGTAAAGAATTAATTACATTGTATTTGGAACCTATCGTTAACTTTTTAGAATATGTGTAACATATTTACAAAGCTCATACGAAGGAGAATTTATAAAAGAACAAATCGGTCTTAATGGAAAATTCCCTTTGTGGATTTTAGGTAATCCATACAGTCTTGGCGCCATAGCAACACTAGTCTTAAGTCTATTTTTATCTATATTGGTAATTATTTTTGCTCTGAACAATTCGTCAACAATATTATTATTTATTTTTTGTAATTTAGTTGTAGGATCCTTATTTAATATTCTATATGCAGTAACATTACTAACAATATCATTAATTCTTAACTCATAATCATGCTTATCCATAGCTACTGTATTATTTCCCTTATCTGCATTCAAAACAATAATGTTTCTATTTAATCTCAAGAATCTCTCACTAAGATCTACTCTATTTATTAAAAATATATCTCTGTTCGTTAGCCTTATTCTGTTTATGTGATTATCAATAATAGTAGTCAGTCTTGACCTAGCTATTTCTTGTTCCTCTCTATCTTGTAGAGTCTGAACAAAATCTTCTCCATCCGATATTACTTTCATTAGGGGAAAATCTTCTTTCTTAACGGGTAAAGAAACAATTTGAAGAAGAGATGACTTATTTAAACAATATATTAAGAACACTATTTACCTATGAAGAAATGAACAAATTTTTAGAATACAATGAAAGATTAGCGAACGCTTTGATTAAAAGAACAAAACAGGTACATATTAAAAAGTTTAACTCTCTTATTGATTTGCAAAGAAAGGAATTAGGGATTAGATTTAATAGTAAGTGGTTTATCAATAAATCAAATGTAGAAATTCCTATTGACGTACAATATGTACTTTCTTTGGGTCAAAAATTTTCTTTACCCATTAAGAAAGAAGATTTTCTCCTAATGAAAGTAATATCGGATGGAGAAGATTTTGTTCAGACTCTACAAGATAGAGAGGAACAAGAAATAGCTAGGTCAAGACTGACTACTATTATTGATAATCACATAAACAGAATTAGGCTAACGAACAGAGATAAATTTTTAATAAATAGAGTAGATCTTAGTGAGAGATTCTTGAGATTAAATAGAAACATTATTGTTTTGAATGCAGATAAGGGAAATACTACAGTAGCTATGGATAAGCATGATTATGAGTTAAGAATTAATGATATTGTTAGTAATGTTACTGCATATAGAATATTAAATAAGGATCCTACAACTAAATTACAAAAAATAAATAGTAATATTGTTGACGAATTGTTCAGAGCAAAAATAATTACAAATATAGATAAAAATAGACTTAAGACTAGTGTTGCTATGGCGCCAAGACTATTTTTAAAATTTAAAATGGAATTACTCAATTCCTTCTTAATGAATCTATACATCGGGAGGACGGCCGACGTGCAATCAAAGCACATAAAAAATAGTTGTACAGGAAAAAGTTCCTAAAAGAACACCCAATTTTACCCTTTATATACTAAACTTTTAAAAAGTACCAAAGGGCATTTAAGCCTTCTTAAGGAGAGAATAATACATTTTAAATTTCATTTCTATCTTTAGTATTGTAGGATATAAACGGGTTAACAAAAAAGTACCAAAATTATGTTTTTACTCTTTTTCGGCCCTTAAATGTACGAATTTCAAAAAAGTACCAAGCACCTGTCCGCTTATTTTTTGATCTTATGATGATGTTTTTGGAATTTTGTGTCTACATTAGTAAGATCCGGAGATATAAGATTATCAATTTAATCCGTTTTTACACCTTTTTGCCCCCTTAGCATTTACATTTCCAAAAATCCCTTCTTAGTGGATCTATACATCGGGAGGGGGGCCGACGTGCATTCAAAGTACATAAAAAATAATTGTACAGGAAAAAGTAGCAAAAAGATCTCCTATTTTTAAACTTTATAAATTCGAACATCTAAAAAGTACCAAAGCTCATTTTCAGGCTTCTTAAGGAGAGAAGAATACATTTTAAATTTAATTTCTATTGTTAGTATTTTAGGAGCCAACTGGTTAAGGAAAAGGTACCAAAATTATATTTATATATTATATTCGAATTTCAAAAAAGTACTAAACACTTGTCCGATTATTTTTTGATCTTATTATGATGTTTTTAGAATTGTGTGTCTACCTTAGTAAGATCCGGAGATAAGAGTACTCAAAAAAGTACTAAACACTTGTCCGACTATTTTTATCTTATTATGATGTTTTTAGAATCTTGTGTCTACACTAGTAAGATCCGGAGATAAGAGGTTACCGAATTTACCCATTTATACCCCTTTTTGCCCCCTTAGCATTTAAATTTTCAAAAACCCCTTCTTAGTGGATCTATACATCGGGAATGGAGCCGACGTGCATTCAAAGTACATAAAAATAGTTGTACAGGAAAAAGTACCAAGAAGAACTCCCAATTTTACCCTTTATATATTCGAACTTCTAAGAAGTACCAAAGCGCACTTAGATCTTTTTAAGGAGAGAAGAATACATTTAAAATTTTACATTTAGTATTTTAGGAGAAAAACGGTTTAACAAAAAAGTACCAAAATTATATTTTTACCCTTTTTCGGTCCCTAAATGAAAAATTTCAACAAAGTTCTAAACACATGTCCACTTATTTTTTGATCTTATTATGATGGTTTTGGAATTTTGTGTCTACCTTATACTATATTCACACTGCTATAGTTTAACGTGTTTCGGCAAATATTTTAAGAAACTAAACAAAGTTGTTCAGACTACAACTTTATAAACTTTCTGTTTACATCATGACGAATTCGTAAAAGGTGGTAGGAAACCGGCAGCAAAAATTGCTTTTCGTGTCGTAAATATTAATAATTTTGCAAAGTTATCAATTAGAATTTTACATGTGTATGTAAATTTTTCCATTTGAATTGAAATCTTGAACCAAAAACGAGGTTTTTAATACTTTTAAGCCAACACAAATTGTAATTTTCAGAATACGCTGCTTGTTGTTATATAAATGCCACAACCTTTTTTAATTTCGACTTTGTTACATATTTTGCCGCCATTAAAAACCGTGTTCAATAAGCACTAAAATCAAAAAATCGACTGAACATACATCACGAAGTACTTGGAACCCTGACTTTTACTGGTTTCTGAATAAGTTTAATTTTGAAACATGTAAAATTTTGACAATTAAGTATATGGGGAAACATCTAAAAATTAACGTGTTTAGCTCGTAAACACTTAAAATTGCGATAAACACGGTAGTGTGAATTGCCTATTAGTTAGATCCCGAGATATAAGATTACCGAACTATTTCCCTTTTGCCCCCTTAGCATTTGAAGTCCCAAAACCCCTTCTTTTCAATCTATACATCGCGAGGGCGGCCTAAGTGCACTCAAAGATAGTTGTACAGGAAAAAGTACCAAAAAGAAGTCCCAATTTTACCCTTTATATAT
This sequence comes from Panzeria rudis, assembly GCA_956483635.1. Taxonomy (NCBI): domain Eukaryota; kingdom Metazoa; phylum Arthropoda; class Insecta; order Diptera; family Tachinidae; genus Panzeria; species Panzeria rudis. Next base: position 110,540,677 of record OY101448.1, on the reverse strand, counting down.
TCGAACTTCTAATAAGTACCAAAGTGCATCTAGGCCTTCTTAAGAAGAGAAGAATACATTTTAAATTTCATTTCTATCTTTAGTATTTTAGGATATAAACGGATTAACAAAAATTAACCAAATTATATTTTTAACCTTTTTCGGTCCCTAAATAAACAAATTTTATAAAGTACCAAACACCTGCCCACTTATTTTTTGGTCTTATTATGATGTTTTTGGAATTTTGTGTCTACCTTAGTTAGATCCGGAGATATAAGATTACCGAATTTACCCGTTTTTACCCCTTTTTGTCCCCTTAGCATTGGAATTTCAAAAAACCCCTTCTTAGTGGATTTAAGGGCAATATACACGGTCAACATGCTTGACAAGCGTGGTAGTAGTATGTGTGAAATTTCGTTAGTATTAGTGACACCGACGACGCTTGATGGAAAATCTACTTGGTTTTGATTTTTCGTCCAGCACACGTACACGAATCTGACATCAAGCTGATTGACCGTGTATATTGCCCTTTATACATCGGGAGCAGGGCCGACGTGCATTCAAAGTACATAACAAATAGTTGTACAGGCAAAAGTACCACAAAACACTCTTAATTTTACCCTTTATATATTCGAACTTCTAAAAAACTACCAAAGCGCATTTAAGTCTTCTTCTTATGTATTAGTGATGTTACGAATATTCGTATTCGAATCGCCGAATATTCGGCTCTTTCATGATATTTGTATTCGCATTCGCCAAATTCAAACGAATATTTCATGAATATTTTGTGAATACGTTCCAAAAAATAATACATAAAAAATACTGAAAATTAACCAAAAAATATTAATTTTTACTAAAAAAAATAGTTTATAACGCAAAACAATAATCTTTTTTTAGTATAGAAAAAAGAAACAAAATATATTTCACAACGGCATTGTATTTAAAAAGTAAAGTCCTGTTAATCACGTTAAAGTAATACTCAAAGCTCAGTGGAGGAATGTTGAACTTCAAAAATAAATGTTTTGAAGTCTTTTCTCCATCAAGCCTATTGCGCGGCGTGTAAATAAGCTCCGCACCACTAAACATTCGCTCGCTCGGAACACTAGCCGCTGGTGTCACTAAATATTGCCAGGGTATAGGTAAAAGAAGCTCGTATTTTCCTTTCTTTGCTTTCCACCAAAAGTTAAAAAACGTGGCATAATTTAAAATTCCGTCAACGGAATATCGTAATTAGGGATGTAACCGAATCCGCTACCGATATATCGGCGATACTTCAGATTTTCCGATACATCGGTATCGGTGATATTTTACTGTCGATGCGACGATACTTTTAAAATTTTTTTCAGTGTTTTTTTAAACAAATTATTTTTTAACACCCGACTAAAACAGGGGTGTTATAAGTTTCTAGTGTGTGTCTGTGTATCTGTGTGAATGTACGAACCCTCGTAAAGACCAAACGGCTGGACCGATTTTGATTTAGTTTTTTCTGTTTGAAAGGTGACTTGATCGAGAGTGTTGAATAAAATTGGTCCAGCCGTTTAGAAGATATCACATCTTTTCGAGATGTATCCAAACGGCTAGCTCGATTTTAATTTAGTAAATTTTGTTTGAAAGGTGACGATACAAAATCTTCCAACCTATGCTTAAAGAAAATTGGTCCAGCCGTTTTGAAGTTATCATCTATTTTCTTCGGGGGTTTTTAAAATTTTAAATTGAATGTTATTGTTAATTTTACCATAAACTAAATTCATTTCGTTATTTTTTAAATCTTATTAATATCAATTTTAAAAATTAATATTTTGCGCTGTTATTTTGTAAAAAAATAACTTATTTTTTGTTAATTTTACCATGAATTCAAATTCAATTCGTTTTTTTTAATGTTATTCCCAGCAAAAAAGACACAAGACTTATTGTAATTGCTATAAAATACGCTTTATATGAAAATATAAAAATGGGTAGGTTTCAAGCATATTGTTGCAAAAAATACGCAAAATTTTAAAAAATCGAAATAATATAAAAAATAATTTTTTTCTTTTGACGATATTTCCGTGAAATATAAGTCAAAACAAAATCTTTTATATATGCACGGAAAGCTTAAGTCCTCCTCTATTCGACACTATTTAAAAATTGAAAATCGGCGCAGAAACAACGCAGCGAAAATTGTTTTTGTCCGTGAAGTCCCAAAAAATCGTTTTTTTTATTGATAACTTCCGATTTTGAGGGTGTATTGCAATTTTTTTAAATGGCAAAATGATCTACTCAACTAGACCTACAAGCCTCACTAAGTCGTTTTTCACGAGTAAAAAAAATCCATTTTGTAACAGCGTGTAATTAAGCTTTTAAGTTATATAGAATAATATTAGTTTATAAATGTCCGTTAAAAATCGATTTTTTAAAAATCATGGCGAGTATTTTTTAAAATTATAAAGGAATTAAAATTTTTACTTGCTTTTTTACTCATTATCTGCATATTTTTAATATAGATTCTTTGGAAGCAATGAAAATGTAGTTCCTTAAAAATTACTTTAAAATTTGTATACTGGGTTAATAATAATAATAATGGGTTAATATTAAATAAATATATATTAATTTTAAATATTAGTAATCTCTTACACTGTAATTTTGTATAATAAAAAAATGCCCTTCTTGAGTTTTGTTAATGTAAACTTGAACTTAATTTCAATATTCGTATCGGTATCGGCGATATTTATTTTTAAATATCGGTATCGGATCAGCAAAACAGCGTATCGTTACATTCCTAATCATAATAATGTGAAATACCTATAGTATTGTGACAGTTTTTCTCAATTTATTGTTATTGACGCAAAGGGTAGATTTTTTTTCAATTAAATTTAAAATATTAAGTGGTACTAACTATTTAGATTGAATATTCGTATTCGAATTCGGCGAATATTGTTTCAGATATTCGTATTCGCGAATATTAAAAATTTATATTCGTAACATCACTATTATGTATATTACGATTTTATTTTTCAATCTTCAGAGGTCCATTTTAACTAACTGCTCTGAAGACTTCAAAATAAAAGCATAACAAATGAAAAGTGCACATTATACCCTTTAACATGACACCTCAATGGAACATCTTACCCTACCATAGTTTGAAAAATATACATAATTTTGTAAAGCCATTTTAGTACATTTTTGTTAATTTTATATTTTTTTTATTGGTACATTTTTGTTAAATTTTCCTATTTTAAAGTCGCTATAATTCGCGAGCCAGAAACTATATTAAGAGTTTGCACTAATACCAGATATACCAGAGGCATCAATCATACTAAATTTTAGAAGAATTGGAAGGGGCAAGCGGACAAAAGGGCAGTAAAATTTTACCTCTGAAGAGTGAGAAATAAAATCATAACATATGCCATTTTAAAGTGCATTTTATGTCCTTTAATATGACACCACTATGGAACATCTAGGGTAAGTAGGTTTAAATATGTACACACATAATTTTGTAAAATCGGTTTAGTATATTTTTTTTAATTTTCCATTCTTTAATCGCTATATTTCGCGAAACAGAAAATAGATCGTGCAAAGATTTTTCAGTAATAATAGTTGTTCCAGAGGCTTCATTAGTACCAAATTTTATAAAAATCGGACGTCCAACTGGGTTGTTGGTATTATCTTTTTTATTCCATATAAAACATTAATGTCGATTTGCGCGGGAATTCATTTCTGACCTATTGCTCCTTGGCGAAAGTTTATTGGAATTGTCCGTAGATGTTTCTGCTATACAATTTATTGCCAAGTAAATCGACCCGCTCTAATGACTAAGCTTAGAGGAGTAATTCTTATCTATACTCTCTGTTTTTTTGAAACCATAGTAGCCATCACAAAATATTTTAAATATTTTTAGTTTTGGCCTTACTATTTTTTTTATTATTTGGAAGGATTTTCCGTCATCCCACGTCAAATTTGGTTTGTAAACAGACCGGTTTCGGCTATGTGCCATCTTCAGTGTTCTATTGAATACTATTTTTTCTTGAGATTTTATGTTTTGTGGATATGGCAACAATATGGGTTGACAAATGGGATAGATTGGCGCCTAAAAGTACCATTTCAAAAGTAATTAAAAGTAACACAATGGTCGAAATAAAAACCAAAACACAACTGATAAAAAAACTGAGACCACTGCTTTGATGAAGTTGTATTCCATGATATGAATTTGACAACTACGACTCAACTATCAATTTAGTTGTGAATCATAATAGGGGCCTATAATCGGACAGGGTAAAAATCCTGACCTTGTCGGAAAGTTTTGAAATTACTCAATATAATATAATGCTTTGTTTTCAAATATTACTCCTTAATTTATTTGTTTCAGTGCTTTTTGAAATTGAAAAGTTGACAACGCTGAACAAAACGAGTTTCTTTTGCTTTGGCAAAAAAAAATGCTACTCCTTCGCTTCTCGCTTCTCATAGAAGTGAATGTGGAATACCGAAGAGCCGAGGCCTTCTTTAAGGCATTATTTAGCAGTTAAATAAGAATAGTAATTGAATTAAAAAACTGTCTAAGCAGGCCTTTAATAAGGCCTGAAGTAAGAAGGTCTTCTCAGTTTTCCCGCTGGGATTAGTTCTTATGAGACAACACACACCAAATTTTTTTTGGTGTGCGATATAATCATACGAATGTGTTTGACTTAAAACACAAAACAGTTTTGTCGTATTTGGTGTGTTTTCCGGCTTACCAAACAGTCATGACGCGTCAGTAGACTTCAACCACACTTTTGAAAAAAAAACATTTGAGAATTCATAAATGATAAATGATTTTGAAACTTATACAAAATCCACAAAATAATTTCGTGAATGAAGACAGAATAAGAGGATTATTTATTTATGTTTTAACAATCTGATAGTCGGGGTTGTCAACTTTTTATAATTAAGACGCTCTATTCCCTTTCTCAAAACGGGCTAAATCACAGCGATGACAAATATTTATTACCAAAAGGCGCTCTTCCCAAACGCGCTAAATTTAATTTTGATAAAAGTCGGTGCGTATATTGCAAAAATTCAATATTTATTGAAACAAAATAAATAACTATCTACATATTCTTTTTAAATTTCATTCAGGGACAAAAAGTAAATATGTACTTACAACTATTAAGAAAATGTAAGAAGCTTAAAGCGATAAAAGAACTTAAAATATTCTTTTGGTAAATCAATATTTAGTTTACTAAAAACGCGCCAATTTAGCGCGTTTGTTATTAAACGTGCTATAAAGAAATCGCGCGTTTGGCATAGCTAAAACGCGCTAAGTTGGCAACGTTGCTGATAGTCACAAATAATCAGCTTACGTTACGTTAAAGCTTTAAAAATTATATCAACTTTGCCTAAAAATTTGTGAAGGTTCACAAATTTTAATGGCAAAATATAATATCACAATTATACACAATTGGTGAAAATTGTAATGGGCTTAGCACATAGAAATGAAAACGACTTCGTATATTTTTCGCAGTTTTTTTTTATAAAAACGTGGTTGAAGAGAAAAAGAGGGAATTTTTTTAGGATACGTAGGGATTTTTGAAAATTTCTTCTGACATCACTGTGTTCTACTAATACATTCTTAGATTTAAGTTTTTTGACAACCGACTTAGGTTTCTGACAACTTTTGCCAACAGTCAGGCTTCTATGTTTTCAATGGTTATGGCTTTTTTAACGACATCTGAGACTACTGTCAATGCTATAGGGCTGCCAGTTTCCAAAACAGGCTATGTCAGGCTTCTATGTTTTCAATGGTTATGGCTTTTTTAACGAAATCCGAGACTACTATCAATGCTATAGGGCTGCCAGTTTTCAAAATTAAAATAAATAAAATTTATTTTTCATACCTAGGTACCCTATTCAACCTATTCACCTATTTATTGCAATCGGTAACCATGAGGATTTTTTAATTTAAAATGGAATTACTCTTAAGTACATATCGAACATGGAGCTCTGTTTTGGTGATTGTATTCAAAAGCATAAAATAATCTCTATTGTTCTATTTAATAGAGCAATAAAACCGTTTTCTGATACATGCATACATATGTATGTATGTACGTTTCCTTTTTAATTAAACAAAACTTTAAATATTACTTAACTAAGCTCTTCAGTTATAGCTACATATATATGTATGTATTACGTATTCTGATTACAGTTTTGTTTGTAATGAATTGCTACATTTCTTTATTCAAGAAACAAAGTTTTTTTCTCTGTAATTCCTTCGTAAAACTGCAATACTTACCCCATTTTCGTGACGATAACTAAGAACAGGAAATCGACCACCATCTCTAAACGCTGCAGATTGTACTATTTGTTCATCACTTATTGATTTTGGCACTATTAGAACGGAACCATAAGTTGGGCACAGTTTAAAGTCTTTATTTATATGAGTAATGCGCCATTCACAGCCCAACGTTATCTCAGCGCCGATTGTTGGCGCAGCAGAAGCAGCCGCAAGGTCATGACCATTTGAGTAGTGAAGTGTTGAGATGGAAATTGAATTGTTTAATGTAAAAGGATTGCTATTACCACTACTTGCATTAACTATACATGTATTATAACAGGCAGCAGCAGAAATAAGTTTTGAAAATTCCAATTCTGGTCTATAAGGAAAATATGTTAATTCATATCTAAATGGGGAAGACGCAAATATATTACTTGAATATTGTATAACCATCCTCTAGTATAGTGTACATAGGACGATAGAAAAAGGGATACTCCAGTTCAGGATTGTTTAAAGTACTAAGAGCCTCCAGAGATGCCGCAACATTAAAATATTCTTTGGAATTTTTGATTTTCAGCGATAATATACGCAAATCTTTGCATTTTAAAGTTATTAGGCCACCTGCAACAGAGTTCTGTACCATAAACGGTTTCTTCTCCACGTTGTCAATGTTCTTATGCATAAGCTGGAATAAAAATGTATATGTTTAATTACGTATGTACATAGTCGTGCATTAAACATAGCCTGCTATCGACTACAGTCTGCCAAAAATATAATACAAATGTGTATAAGAAAATTGTTTTTTTTTCACGACAACGCGGCTAGACGACGACCGTTTTATCTGTGGCCAACTTAGGCTAATTTCTATTTTCGTTGGAGACAATGAACAGATTAGTGCTGCTAACATAATGAGAAATGTGAAATAAATATGAAGTTAAAAATATTTTGGAACAAAAATTTCACTTCTTTAATAGTCCAGTCAAACAAGGGTTTCACTCCGGAATGAGATAATAAGCTGAAAGTTAGTATACACCTTCGTTTTGGTGTTCTAAAAGTTGTCTCAAAAGTCTGATAAAATCTAGTGTCTGCGCCGTAAGTTATTCAAGGTCAAAGGTCACGAAAATAAGTTTTTCGGAATTATCTCGGTTTCTATAGGTCCAATGATATTAACAGTTCTTATAAAAACTGTAGAGCATAAAATTTGCGACAAATTTCGTATTAAACATTTTTTCATACGCCCAACTGTTTCTGAGATAGTGGGCAGAGAGCGCGCAGCGTTCAGCCATACTCAATGTAATGCTAGGTCCACCGTGAATCTCAGTGAATAATACCTTGTATAAAGTTATTAAATCGTTGAAATATCATTTACAAGAAATAATTTATAATGTTTATTAGTTAATACATTATATCTGATATCATTTTGCATATATCTAATATATTCGTTTAATAATACTTACACAGAAAGAAAAATGCGATATTAACTTCAAGTATTTTCTACTTACTTTGAGTGCGAGTTGTATTCAAAAATTTAAGTACGAATAACACAAAATGAAGCCGAAAACGGGATAAAATTCTTAAATCATGTAAAAAATTTTGAATCACGTAAAAATTTCTTAAATTAAGTACCAAAATTCTTATTGTAAGTACGACTATTTCTATAAACTTTATTCAAAGTCATAGTGTGTTGGTATTTGCTTGCTTGGCGATAGCCATAATTCACTGTAGTACTCTTGTTGTTGGTTATTTTGTTTGATCGTTCAGTGCCGATAAATAACCGGCAAATGTATTATATGCTTCTGGTGTATACTGGATTTTAGCTGTCGTTCTTTCTAAACTGAGTTAGCTGAGTTGTATGAGGCGTTAGTTTACAAATATAATGAGTTAAGTTCAATACCAGGAATGAACAAAAATAAATTTCAAATTAAAACAAGTAAAAATATATGTAATATATATCTCAAGTCTGTTCTTGGATTAAATAAGTAAAAATAAGGGATTGATTAAAGTACGCAGTAGGATTGATTCAAGTATGAGGTGGTATTGATTGAAGTATGCAGCGGGCTTGAATCAAGTATGTAATACGATGTTTGTCGCTACTTGTCGGCTATTCCCGAGAAATTAAAATAAATAACAAGAGGAGCACATCAGTGTATTGTGGCTATCATCAAAACAAACAAACACCAACACAGTACGAATACGACTGTGTATAAAGTTTATAAACATTGTCGTATGGGGCCATTGACATATTACGTAACGCTACTGGGGGGGTTAAAGATTTGTTACGGATTAAATACTTTATACTGAAAATTTTGTAAAAAGCGTTACGAAGGGGGGGGAGGGTGTATAAAACCTCCGAAAATAGCGTTACGAAATATGTGAATAGTCCCTATTTAAAACAATTTTTTACATGAATGAAGCCGAATTAGGCTAAAATTAAGTGTGTTGCATTTGAATATTCCGCAATTTAATCAATCTTTCTGTACTTGAATTCAGGAAATCCAGCATTACCGTACTTTTGACACCGTTTGGGATTAATTTATGTACCGATCGGTTGATTTTTCTTTTCCGTGTAATTAAAACTTATTATGTAACTTAAAACTCATTAAATGAAATATTTATTGTATATTCTAATTTTATATTCATTTATTTAAAGTATATTTTAAGAAGAAATAAAACGGGCAAATATATTATTATTTCTCATTCCATAACTTTATATAAGGTATTATTCACTGAGATTCACGGTTGATCTAGCATTACATTGAGTATGGCTGAACGCTGCGGGCTCTCTGCCCTCCATCTCAGAAACGGTTGGGCGTATGAAAACATGTTTAATACAAAATTTGTCGCAAATTTTATGCTCTACAATTTTTATAATATCTGTTAACATCATTGGAGCTATAGAAACCGAGATAATTGGGAAAAACACACTTTCGTGACCTTTGAATTTGAATAACTTACGACGCAGACACTTACGAATTTTCAGCTTATTATCTCTCAATCCGCAGTTGGCCCCTTTTTTATGCTTATTTGACTGGGCTATAAACATATAATCGCTTATAAATATACTTAGATCTCGTAAACATGTAAAAACAAATCAATTTATTTGTTTATGGCCTCTTGATTATTACTGCATTTTTAATAGTATTTGGATTTTTTGCTGTTCTTTTCTGTTAAAATAAAAAATTAACTATGCCAAGAATACCAACATAGTTGAAAATTAAAAAAAATAAAAAAATCACGAGGATTACCATTTTTAACCCAAAAATTTTAGTAAAATTGTTCACGGCGCTGTCTCGGTTCCGGAGTACTGGGTTCAATACTTTTATTTTTTGTTGATCATAACTCCTACAATATACAACAGATATAAACGATATATGTATAATTTTAATGTGGTCTAAAATACCTTTCTGCCGGTATATACAATTTTCAAATCCATTAACGCATTGCGAGTGAAATGTAATTTTTAAAAATTTTAATATATTTTTTCACGTAAAAACACCGTTATATTAAAAACTGGACAACAAAACGGTACTATGGCATGTATATAGTCTTTCATTTGGTGTATACTTGAAGGCTGTCACCTGTGGAATACGTAAGTTATGTCACTTTAAAAATGAATTTTCAAAAATAAATTAACGCATTAAGCTCATAAACCCATTTTTAAAGTGGCATAACTTATGTATGTACATATCGATGGCTTCATTCCAGAGTACGCTAAGTCTAGAAAGTGAATTTTACAGGAGACGCGTTCAAAGTTTATTTGGAATTTCTCAAATGCCGTATAAGATAGAAATTCACTTTTTTCGGTGTTAAAATCATATTTATTGTAGAATTTTTTTAGTGTGTACGAATTATAAATACTGGTAGTAGAACATGGTTAAAAATGACTTAGACCATTTTAGAATGTACAAAACTTTTTGCGTTGTTCATCCAAGTGGACTTAGCATCATTTTCCTGGAAGTTTTTTCTAGCAACGGTTGTCTAAGTACACATAGCATATTTTGGCTTGGAGAATGAAAATGTAACACCTTACTTAGCGCGGGTTTAAATATGTTACTGAAACCATGACATAAAATGTTATAAATTTTATTTTAACGTAAAACAAAAATTATTGATTCAATTGAAAGCCTAAGTAATTGTTATTCAGACATTTTTTATAATTGTATTAGTTAAACATTGAAATTAATAAACATATATAATTTAAATTATTCTTCATCTGATGTGACCACATATGCGCATTCTTCTGCTCCCTTTAGCTTAGGGCTGCCATACGTCCTGGTTTTCCAGGATTAAGAAGAAGTCACCAAAAACCGAAAAAATCCCCAAAACCGAAAAAAGCGCCAAAACTGAAAAAAGCGCCTAAACTAAAATAAATCGCTAAAACTAAAAATATCGTAAAAAAGCGAAAAAAAACGTAATAAACGCCAAAACCGAAAAACCGCCAAAACAAAAAAATAAATTTAAAAAAACGATAAATCGCAAAAAAACAACGAAAAAATCACGAAAATTAAAAAAGCACCGAAACCAAAAAAATCGCCAAAACAACAAAAATTACTTTAAAAAAAAAATTAAACAAAAAGCACAACGAAAAAACTGCCAAAATGAAAAAAGGAGCAAAAACGGAAAATGATATACATACATATGTGTATTCGTACGGAACCCTTCGTGTAGGAGCCAAAGTCGCACTTTACTTAATTTATTTACCATTTATTTTGTGAGCAGCTCCAAAATGCGCTGGGAATGTGTTTCATGTATAATTTTAGATTGAAATTTTATTTAAAAAATGTTTAACTGCCAATTCCAATTTAATAATTTAAGACTTATTGTAATCGCTATAAAATACGCTTTATACGAAAATATAAAAATGGGTAGAATTTCAAGCAAAGTGTTGAAAAAAATAGCAAAATTTAAAAAAATCGGAATAAAATGAAAAATTTGATATTTCTTTTGACGATATTTCCATGAAATATAAGTTAAAACAAAACATTTTATATATACAAGGAAATCTTTAGTCCTCCTTTATTCGACACTGTTTACAAATTGAAAATCGGTGCAGAAACAACGCAGTAAAAAAATGTTTTGTCCGTGAAGTCCCAAAAAATAGTTTTTTTATCGATAACTGCCATTTTAAGAAATTGCATGCACCCTCAAGCATGCAATTTCTTAAAATGGCAAAATGATCTACTCAACTAGACCTACAATCCTCCCTCAGTCGTTTTTTACCAGTATTTTCACTGTGACAGCGTGTAATTAGTCCAGCCACTGCTAGACAAAATATTAGGTTCAATAATTGCTTCTTTAGATGTCTTGCGTCTCTTGTGTTCGGTTGAGAGCAAGAGTGTCCCTCCTTCTCAGCCGACTGTGCCCTCTAAAATTAAGGGATTTGGATGCGATTCGAGTTTTCAAGTCAAATTTTTGAGAAAACGTGTTTTTGATGGCAAATGGTGTATTAACGTGTTAAGTTTTGTGACTTCTACACACATTTTTGTAATGATGGTATCTCAAAGTATATTTTTTTAGAGAAAATATTTGACTAAATTATTTAAAATTTACATCAGCTCTTATAATTAATGAAACATGCTGAACTCAAATGTACTAAAAATTAAGATATCGAGCGGCGAGTTTTAAACATCTGACCATTTTTAAGAATGCACAATAAAGTTTGTTTTACACTTCACCCAAAGTTGCGCAAAGTTTTTGAATAGAGACAGTATACTTTTACAGGCCTATTCTGACACAGTAATAATAGTCACCATGGTTATAATTTGTATCTAAAGTTATAAAAATAGGAAATTGGTATTCCGATAACGTAACAAAAGTCAATAAAACTATTACCTTCAAAAAAGTAGGTAACAAGAATTTATTTTAAAAATTTGTATTCAATTTGTTATTATAGTTGGCGAAAAAATGGAAACAAGCCCTTAAATTCATTAAACAATGCTGAAATTAGTTTTACCGCGATGAATTGCAAAATTGCAAACGAGCCCTAAATTTGCTTAAGAGTAGCTAAAGTTGTGTGGAATAACAATATTCGAAAAAAAAAAACGCGAAAATTACGAAAATTTGCAAAAACTTGCTAAGATTAAAAATACGGCGAAGTCTGATATTGATTAGACGTTGTTAAAACTGTAAATAACCGAAAAACTGGCAAAAAGAAATCGCTTACCGCGAAAATTGTGAATTTGTGTAATTTTCGCGATTTTTTTCTGAGCTTTTGCCATTTCTTAAAATTTTAGCTATTTTTAAGCAATGGCAAAAGCTTTTTTGCAATTTTGCAATTTTTTTCTGAGCTTTTGCCATTTCTTAAAATTTTAGCTATTTTTAAGCAATGCCAAAGGCTTTTTTGCAATTTTGCAATTTTGCAATTTTTGGATTTTTATACACTATCAGATTTATTTATATCTATTTCAAGTTAGCAAGTTTTTGCGAATTTTCGCAATTTGGGATAATCAATAATGATCCAAAAATATGGACGATTGCACATTTTGCCACTAAGATTCTTCTACCCAAAGCTTTTGTATGATTTGCAACTATTTTCATTTTCCAATATCAGGCGCAGTTACAAGGGGGACTGCATTCCACAATCTATTTTTATTTTAAAAAATTATTTAAAATACTTAAATTTTATTACAAAAATGTGTAAATTTTTTTCACCACATTTGTTGAATTATTTCTCTTAGAAATAATAACGTTGTCCGATAAATCAATGCGATCATAAAATTTTTTATCTGAACAAACTCTACGGAATGGATGAAATTTGTTCTATGAAATCATGTCGGGTTTTATAAAAATATTTCCTTGTATATAATCTTTTACATGCTCACCCTTTTTTTTTAATTACTTACCAAAGATTTCTATGCTATTACTTTGCATTTACACCAATTTAATTACACTTTTTAGAATTAGATACGAGAAGAGAATACCTTTACATTTATTTAAACTCAATTTCACAAATGTTACAGTACTCAAACTTATCAGATTTATATAAATTCACAATAAACAACACTTTATACGCTGACGACTTTCTCCAAAGTAAACTGTTCTATGTTTACTTACACGTGCGAACTGTTTTTGATTATTCAAGGAATAACATGCTAAGTACACATAGCGACTCTCAAAAATGTACCATCTGTATGCTAAGTAGGCTTAGAAAGCATAACAACAATAAATGCCCCTTCTTAAGAATGCTATGTTTACTTAGTTTTCAAAAAAATTTTACAGTTCTCTTCCAAACAATACTGACTGTACTTAGTCCTTTTTGGAATGGAAGTTTTTTAAAACTTTAGTCGTAGGCTAAGTACAATTGTGAGCATAACTTTTGATAGGGTTGTCCGATAAATTCGAGCTTTTGACAGGACTCAAGTTACATCAATCCAAATTCAAATAAACAAACTCCTTCAAAACATACTAAGTCGACTTAGCATACTCTCGAATTAAGCCATCGATATATCATAGGTAACTGACTGTATTTAAGTTTACACCAAATGAAAGCTCGGAAGGTGCTCTATAAAACTATATATATATACATGCTTAAGTGCCATTGCATAGTCCGGTTTTTAAAATAACGGTGTTATTAAATTCCATTTCACTCCCATTGGCTTAATGGATTTGATAATGGATTTTATATACCAGTAGAAAGGAATTTTAGGCCACTTTGAATGGCTACCAATTTCGTTTATATCTAATCTATATTGTAGGAGTTATGATCAATAAAAAACAAAAGTTTTGAACCCCGTAACTCCGGAGTCAAGAGAGAGCGCAGCGTAAAATTTTACTAGAATTTTTAGGCTACAAAAGGGGCTATTACCTAGTGATTTTTTGTAATTATCAACTATGTTGGCATTCTCGACAGAAGTATTTTTTTTATTTTAAGAGAAAAGAACGGCAAAAAATTTAACAACTATTGAAAATGCAATAACAATGAATTGGTGTTTAACAAATAAATTTATTTGTTCTTATATTTTCACGGGATCTAAGTATATTTTGAATAATTTTTATACAAGTGGAATATTTGAAACTGGCACTACTGAAATATGTACTTCTACAACAAAATGTCAGCTGTTTACGATGTATGTAGCTACCGTGATCAAAAATAATTAAGTAGCTCATAACACGACGACGACTGCAACGAACGGCATTAGTAGTCGTGTAGTCAGTAGTCTGCTGTCGTGAATGTGTTTAATGCATCATGTAGAATAATGTAATAGGTAGCCGCACGACTACAACAAGTGTAATAACAAGGATTTTTGTTGTTTTGTGATAAAAACTGTCAAACAGCATCTGAGTGTAATAACTAAAAGAAAAATAGCAAAACAAAGTCGTATTTTCTCAACGCGATTCTATTTTATATTTTGTAATTTCTGTATTATTAACCACTAAACATCTGCAGCGAGTAACATTTTTCTTCATATGTGAAACTCGCTGTCGAATGTAGTAAATATTTGTTCTCCCGCACAGAGCACAAGCAGTAAAGAGTACACACTGTTTGTTTGGCAAACAGCACCGTACAAGCAGGCGAAGTTAAATATGTTTTGAAAAGAATTTAACTACAACAATGTAGGCGACAAAAAAGTACCTTAAAATGACGTGCACTTTAAGTAGTACTAGAAGTATTTTTAGCGTATGTAGGTATTACAAGTAAAGCTGAAAGTAACATAGTAATGTTGGTGACGGCATTTACATGCGTATATTGTATATGGGGCTGCAACTATTATGAACCATTTATGCATGTATGCCTGAAACAACAACAAAATTCATAGAAATAATATTTTATAATACACACATACATACTTATTTAGATATTTAATCTTATTCTTTTCGTTAAATCATATCGAATAAAACTATTAAAATTATTTTTAATATTTTTGGGGTGATTTTCTAAAACGCAACTCAATGCTACACGTTTTATGAAAAACATAGAACAATTTAAAACATTATTAACGTTTTATAAACCAAAGAAAATAAGTTTTAAATTTATTTTTCGTTTCTCATACAAACTCGTGCATTGCGATGCGTTTTAAGAACAGGAACTTTTTATTTAATTTTTTATAAAATCAAAATCAGTCCAGTTTACATACTCGTACATACCTATATAAATATATATATATATATATATATATATATATATATATATATATATATATATATATATGTATATATATATATATATATATATATATATATATATATATATATATATATATATATATATATATATATATATATATATATATATATATATATATATATATATATATATATATATATATATATATATATATATATATATATATATATATATATATATATATATATATATATATATATATATATATATATATATATATATATATATATATATATATATATATATATATATATATATATATATATATATATATATATATATATATATATATATATATATATATATATATATATATATATATATATATATATATATATATATATATATATATATATATATATATATATATATATATATATATATATATATATATATATATACAGTATTTTTCCCGCTTAAAACGAACTTTCGCCTAAAACGAACCATTTTCGAAAGTACGAACTTTTATTTATATAAAACCATGAAAATATTTTCACTTATAACGAACCCGCTTAAAGCGAACTTTCGGTTATAACAAACTTTTTTTGCATGTAAATTGTTCTTTTTTCGCTTAAAACGAACCAAGAAGTGTGTTGCCATGAACAAAAAATTATATTTTTTAATTTGGTAACGCTGTCATATGCTCTATAATCAGGTACTTCCCCTAGGTTTAATTGTTTTTTGTTTTTATGTGAAGGCGATGTGAATTCAGCAGTTGAAAATTACAAAGTGAGAAGATGGCCGTAGCAGTGGTTGCAAAACAAAGAAAGTGTTTTTCTTTAAAAGAGAAATTTCATATAATAAAACGCATACAAGATGGGGTAAAACAAAAGCAAATATGCCAAGAAATGGGCATCAGCAAGTCAACAATAGCTACAATTTGGAAAAATAAGCACCTGGTGCTAAATAATTTTGAGCAAAACTCCACAAGTGTAAAGAAAGTTAAAAATCCTTCCTTCAAGGATTTTTTTTAAAAACTAAATAAACTTATTTTTTAAAGACTACAATGTTCTAAAATTGTTTTAATAAATAAATAAATAGCCAAAGTGTTAAAAAAAGACATGTGCACACACAATAATGGTTTCTTGATGTCTTCACTTAAAACGAACTTCGCTTAAAACGAACAAATTTGATCAGTCCCTTGAAGTTCGCTTTAAGCGAAAAGCACTGTATATATATATATATATATATATATATATATATATATATATATATATATATATATATATATATATATATATATATATATATATATATATATATATATATATATATATATATATATATATATATATATATATATATATATATATATATATATATATATATATATATATATATATATATATATATATATATATATATATATATATATATATATATATATATATATATATATATATATATATATATATATATTTTTTTTTTTTTTTTTGTACTATAAATAACTTACGTTCGTAATTATGTGTTAATCCCTCATCAATTATAAAGACAGGTAATTCCATGTCAAATCGACCAACAGTTGATGAAATTTGGTCAGATGTTTTCTTTCATCCTATAAGGAATTTATGCTAAAGGAAACAAATTAAAAATTTTTATTTCAAAAGTTAACGAAAAAGCACTTAAAAACATAAAATTCCAGTACCTACTGGAAATTCAAGTGGAAGTAAACTTTAGTTCAAGCTTTGTTTCAAGTTCTTTTCAAGTTTGAAGATAGTTTAAAAGTAACAAAAATTTATGCTCAAAATTTCTTTTGTTTGCCAAATAATGAAAAATTAAAAAAATTTTAAAAATTCAGAGAATGATATAGAAAAAATATTAAAAAATGAGCAATTAGGTATGTAACATACAGTGATAAAAAAAACTTGTACACTTTCTTCATTGAAATAATTCGATCTCTTATAGAATGAATATGAAATAAAACCCGACAAACTATATACCAAACTAAAGGACAGACTCCATAGACTTTGAAGCCACAAAAATGCTTTGGACACTCTCCTGGAAAAATGTTAGTAACATACAAGAACAAAAAACATAACTTTTTAATGCCAAAAAAAACTTGTACACTTCGAATAAAAGAAAAACTTGTATACGGAAGTAAAAGTTTTAAATACTTTATTTATGGTATTTTACTTCCCTCAAGTTCCTAAGACGACTCGAAAAAAAATTAGCAAATTTCCCTGTGTATTTTGTAGTAACTTTATGGAAAATGTCCCATAGTGCACTTTAAAGACTTTCTTTCCCTTTAATTCAAAAATTTATTAATCTGGAGAGCCATATTTTCCTAACTGTTGCCGATGAGGCTTAAATAGAAGCTTCCCACAAGGCGAAACATACAAATTTGAAATTATTTTTCATCAGGTCCTTAGCGTTTGGGCCTATAGCTGTATCTCGTCATAATGCTTCAACACAATAGCGTAATCTAAGAAGAATGTACTTATTCGTTCTCTTCATCATATATATTTGTTTTGGTCATATTAGAATGCAAGAACATTATTTTATTGACTGTAACTGAGTTAGCTCCAATGGCAGACCTTTTTTCTGAAATAAGGTTTCTCGCCATTGAAAACGCACGTTCCGAGGCAGCACTACTTGCTGGAGTGGCTAGTAGCTTGCAACTTAATTTGAAAAGAAATGGAAGCTCTGCTTTGTGAGAGTTCCACCACTTCAAAACATCGAAATCGTCATGAAATGTCACATTCGTATTTTCATACAGACGAATTTCTTGCTCTATTTTGTCGTCAGAATTTAAAGCTGCTGATTCTTGTAAAAAGTCTGTAAAAAGTTCTGAGTTGAATGATGAAATTTTAGATGTAGATCTCATATCGTAATCTTCTCCATTTATATTTTCTACATAGACCTTCAGTAACTTTTTGCATTCATCTTTTATATGATTTTTATCGCTTTCCGTAAATTGTTTGAGTTTATTTGTGGGTGGAAATAGGAATAGTGCTATTTTGTGATTTATGTTTATGTTTTTCAGTACTAATTCATTTAAAAAGTGGACTAATTTCCGTTTGAAAGCTTTAATGATGTCGATGTCATCTTGATTGATACTACAAACTTTCTTGAGGCGATGAATATAATTATATGTATACTAAATGCAACGTTGAATAATTTTCGCCTTCCAACTTTTTGGATGCTTCTTCAAAAGAACTCAGAACTTTTAAGACTGCATTAATGGAACTCAAATTAATGTTATTAATTCTGTGCATCTCATTTTTCTCTTGAAGAATGGAACTAATATCAATCCAATTTTTTTCCACTGATCGCAGTAAATAAAAAACAGTATTCCACCGTGTAGGAGTAAAGCTTTTCAAAGTATATTGTAACTTTGAATTAATACCGGATTTTTTAAAATACTTTACAAGCTTTATGCATTTGCTGCAAAGCTCTGCGAGATCTGGAGCTTCATTTATAGATTTTTCCACTGCATTATTCAGCAAATGAATTATACAACATATGTGGTTGCATGAACGGAATGGTGCAACCATGTTAGAGCCTCTATCAGTCACCATTATTGCTTTATCACTTAGTTCAGAACCAAATTCTGCTAAAGTCTTGAAAACTTTCAACCTAATGTTTTCACCTACAAAAATTACATATTTTTGAGTTTTTAAAGTCATTCAGGATATTACATATATCGCTAAAATATGTATTTCAGGATATTGATGGCCATAGGTGCACAAAACGTGTTTGATTTTTATAAATTAACTTTTAAAGTAACTTTTTCAATGCAACTTAATCGCCTGAAAATTTTTAAAAATCCGGTACGAGTTGTAAACATATGACCATCGATATGTGTGGTTTTTCCGATGGACTGCAAGAACTTTTACCTCATAGACTTTGAAGTAAAAACAAATGTGGTAAGATAAATGAGAAGTAATACAAAACGATGTTATATGGGTGATTCTCATTCACAATGCTTTATTCTTGTATGACAAGTGGTTAAAATAAAGAAGGATGCTGGTGTAGCGACTTCTAAACCCGTTTTATTTTTGACCAAAAAATATCAGTGAAATTTTAACTTTTATTTTTGACCGAAAAAATATCGGACAAATTTTAACTTTTGTTTTTTACCAAAAAATATCAGTCAAATTTTATTTTTGACCGAAAAGGTATCAGTCAAAAAATAAAGTATCAGTAAAAAAAGAAAAAAATTGTAAAAGTTTTTTAGATTTTATTCCTTAGGTCACGGCTATCACAATGCTATACTCAAATATCGTCTAGAAAAAATTTTCCTGTTTGACTTTTTGATTTGAAATTTTGATAATAACTGTTATTTTCGGTCCCTGCTCAAAAATGTTAAAAAATTATATAATTTTATATCCAAAGAAATTTTAATTATTTTGGCTTGAGTTCGGGTTTAATTTAATTTTTCAATTAAGAAAAATCGAAAAATAAAATTACAACCGAACTCAAGTTAAACTAATTACAATTTATCTGGATATAAACCCATACAGTTCGACTAAACTCATAACTTAATATAATTTTATTTCAGGATCCATGGAATGAGGCGAAAACTATAATATGAATCTTACCTTCTTTTATTAATTAAATTGGCAAAGTTAAAAAACTGAAAATATACACTCAAAATGAGAATGACCCATAACCTTAGCTATACTTTCAATCCCAAATGAATTTGGGTACGTTCGTAAATTCAGTAATTGTGCAATAATGAAAGTTCTGCGGTCGAAAACAAACACTTGGGAGTACATTTTTTCGTAAAACCTTTCTTTATACAAACACTTGACAGTGCCGCTACAGAATGCTGCAACAACGGTAGCATTTTTATTACTGTTGCAATAGTTTGCAGACCGGCTGCACAAATTTACTGCATTTACGAATTCACCCTTTATCTTAATCTTGGAGCTTTAGGTCATCATAGAAGATTAATGGTCTCGCGATCACCTATACCACCACATCATCATTGATAGTCAATTTCCTTACCGGTTGATTTTTCTCCTTCCATAGATCTCATACCAAGCAATCTATTTTTTAGCTCTGCTTCCTTCACATAGTGGATAGTTACAGCCAAATACGACATTTTAAAGTAATTATCTGTCCACATGTCTGTCGTGACTCCGCATCCATTAAGTTTGATGTAGGGATGTAACGATACGCCGTTTTGCCGATCCGATACCGATTCCGATACTTAAAAATAAATATCGCCGATACCGATACCGATACGAATATTGAAATTGAGTTCAAGTTTAGATTAACAAAACTCAAGAAGGGCAATTTTTTTATTATGCAACATTACAGTGTAAGAGATTATTAATATTTAAAATAGATATTAATACAGTATAAAAAATTGGAAGTAATTTTTAAGGAACTACATTTTCATTGCTTTCAAAGAATCTATATTAAAAATATGCAGATCATTAGTAGAAAAGCCAGTACAAATTTGTAATTACTTTATAATTTTAAAAAATACTCGCCATGCTTTTTAAAAAGTTGATTTTTTAAAGGGCATTTATCAACTAATATTCTTCTAAATAACTTATTAGCTTAATTATTAAAAGTCTTCTAAAAGTTTATATTTATTCACTTAAATTTACATGAAAACACAGTTTTGTGTTTAAATTCGCATAAAAAGAAACAAGTTCTGAAAATGGGTAATTTTTCATCCTTTTTTAACCGACTTCCAAAAAGAAGAAGGTTATCAATTCGTGTGTATGTTTTTTTTTACTTTTTTATGTTTGTACACGCATAACTCTGTCATTTGTGAAGCCTGCAGTTTGGTCCCATAATTTTTTTTTTTTTTTTTTGAAAATCGGAGGGGGAAATTCGCTTCCCCCATGCTGTCATTTGTGAACCGATTTTCAAAATTCTTGCTTTGTTTGAAAGGGTTTGACAAAAACTGGTCCCAATTTTTTTTGTCGAAAATCGGAGAAGCAAGTTTGCTCCCCCTCCCCACCAATCCATAACTATGTCATTTGTGAACAGCTTTTCAAAATTCTTGTGTTGTTTGCAAGGGTTCGCTAGTAGTTTAGCCCCATAATTCTTTTCGAAAATGGGAGGGGGAACCATGTATAACTTTGTCATTGGGAACCGATTATCAAAAAAATTTTTTTTTGAAAGGGTTTGACAAGTTTTTTTTTCGAAAATCAGTTGTGAAATTTGCTGCAAACCCCCCTTCAGGTTGGTACCATAATTGTTCTCCAAAATCTGTGCGGGATTTCCCCTTCCCCCAGAAATATTGATTATCGCATAGCTCCTCCATTTATGGGCCGAATTCCAAAATTTATTTTTTGTTTGGAATGGTTTGCCTAGAGTTTGGTCGCATAATTTTTCTACGAAAATCTGTGGGGCAAGTCTTCCACGCCTCCACCCAAAATATTTATTAGAGCACAATTCCTCAATTGGCTTACCGATTTTCAAAATTGTTTATATGGAAGGCCATCAAGTATATTACTCTTTATACTGAAGTCGGCTTTTTTTCCACAATTATTTGAGGAATCATTATAGAACACCGAAAAAGAAATTTGTCCTAACATCACTTCAAATTCGGTGATTGGTAATGGAAAAAGAGAACTTCTTGCAATGACAAGCAAATGTGAAACTAATTAGAAATTATCCAAATTCGCAATATTTCCGGATCGCGACTGCTACATTTTCATGATTTCTTTATAATGTCTTTTTTTGCTGGAAATAAGATTTAAAAAACAACGAATTGAATTTGAGTTCATGGTAAAATTAACAATAAATAAATTATTGTTTTTGCAAAATAACAGCGTAAAATATTATTAATTTTTAAAATTGATATTAATAAGATTTAAAAAATAACGAAATGAATTTAGTTCTTGGTAAAATTAACAAAAAAAAAAAATAATAATTTGTTTAAAAAAAACTGAAAAAATTTTTTTAAGTATCGTCGTATCGACAGTAAAATATCGCCGATACCGATGTATCGGAAAATCTGAAGTATCGCCGATATATCGGTATCGGTATCGGTATTCGTTACATCCCTAGTTTGATGTCACTCAGCTCCAGTTTAATTGCATTAAAATACTTTTCGTAAAGCTTACCCACATTTATGGACACTGTTGTTGGATGTGGGAACAAAGATTCTAGTTTCACATTTTCACCATGTTGTGCACCAACAGAAATCAAAAAAGAGGCAAATTTTTTTAGTCCTGAGTCCTCAATCATTTTAAAGGACCGACAGTTTTCGACTGTCCATTCTGTCACGACACACACATTTTCTCTTTCGTTTGCTCGTCTACTGGCGGACTACAATTTTTTTAGATGCAAAAAGTACGTAGCACTTATGCTTAAGTAAATTTGTGGTGCTTTTTTTGTTTAATTTAAAGATATTATTGCATTTTTTACAGGTTACAAAAGTTTCTACTTCTATACCATTTTCATTTAAAATTCCTGCGAAAATCTCCCACACCTTACTTTTTCCGATTTTATTAAAAGTTGTGTACTCGCCGTTTAAAAGTTTAGTTTTGATATCCACAATCGGTACTGACAGTGATGTCTTAATAATTAAGGAAAAAAATCATTATACGCAAATTAAAACATAGTAAAAAAATTATTATCATATTTAAAAGCATAATGGTGTTTTATTTTTAATTAAAACTTTTTTTGATGAAGAAAAGGAAGCCCGAATAAAAACTTAGTCTTCACTACAAAGTATGAATGCAGATTATGAAAAAATCATTCTTCACATAATCATTACTACAATTTTAAGCTAATCTCTATTATTAAAAATAATATATTTAATAAAAGAATAAATAAAAAAATAGCTTAATAAATATACATACACATAAATAAATAAATTATAAACTTGACTGATTTATTTCCATTTTGTTGCACTTCAATCAACAGATAAGAACAGATTGAATTAACAGAAGAATAACTATCTTTATTTGCCAAACTTCACGTGGTACTTGTAATACTACGTGAAGTTTGGCTGTCGCACAATACTTGACATGTTCGCTTTATGTATGCGAGAGTGAGAGTTAAAAACAAACATGTAGTTAGCTAGCACACACACAGTCGAGTAACAACGAGTAGTTATTTTGGTGATGTTGTTGTTTCAAAAACATGTAAATTGTTTTTTAGTATAGTTCGCATTACTGTTCATGCTTTGCTAGATGGTATGTACTTTTTAACTACAATTCCATTTGCGCAGGGGTATATTAACTAGGGATGTAACGAATACCGATACCGATATATCGGCGATATTTCAGATTTTCCGATACATCGGTATCGGCGAAATTTTACTGTCGATACGACGATACTTTAAAAAATTTTTTCAGAGTTTTTTTTAACAAGTAATTTATTTTTGTTCGATTGTACCATGAATTAAATTCACTTCGTTATCTTTTAAATCTTATTAATATCAATTTTGAAAATTAATAACATTTTATGCTGTTATTTTGTAAAAAAAATTATGTATTTTTTGTTAATTTTATCACGAATTCAAATTCAAGTCGTTGTTTTTTAAATCTTATTCCAAAGAAGTCATGAAATTGCAAATTTGGATAAGTTCTAATTAG
Organism: Panzeria rudis; assembly: GCA_956483635.1. NCBI lineage: Eukaryota > Metazoa > Arthropoda > Insecta > Diptera > Tachinidae > Panzeria > Panzeria rudis. The sequence goes on along the minus strand of OY101448.1, from coordinate 110,516,838 downwards.
TTTTACATATCCTTGCCATTGCAAGAAGTTCTGTTTTTCGATTACCAATCACCGAATTGGAAGCGATGCTAGGACCAATTTCTTTTTCGGTATTCTGTAATGATTTTTCGTCAAGGAAAAAGGATAAAAAATTACCCATTTTCAAAATTTTTTTTATGCGAATTTAAACTCAGAACTGCATTTTCATGTAAATTTAAGTGAATAAATATAAACTTAGAAGTCTTTTAATAATTAAGCTATTAAGTTATTTAGAAGAATATTAGTTGATAAATGTCCTTTAAAAAATCGATTTTTTAAAAAGCATGGCGAGTATTTTTTTAAATTATAAAGGAATTAAACATTTTTCTTGCTTTTCTAATAATTATCTGCATATTTTTAACATAAATTTTTTGGAAGCAAAGAAAATGTAGCTCCTTAAAAATTACTTCCAAAGTTTTATCAATTTTAAATATTCTCTCTTATAATGTAATTTTGCATAATAAAAAAATTACACTTGAGTTTTGTTAATCTAAACTTGAACTCAATTTCAATATTCGTATCGGTATCGGAATCGGTATCGGCGATATTTATTTTTAAATATCGGTATCGGTATCGGTATCGGATCGGCAAAACAGCGTATCGTTACATCCCTGATATTAACCACAGAAGTGATTATGTTACCCGTAGACGAAAATTTTTTTTACGTCTGATTTGTCACCTTTGTGACTCATATGTAATTGTGCATTAGGAAAAAAAGGAAAAAAAAGTCATCCAATAAATTTCGATTAAATTATATACAAAAATTTTAATTTAATTTTAATAATGTGATGATTTTTTAAAATTTAAATAGACGAAAACCCCTGAAGAAGTCAACAAATAATTGACGAAACGTTGGGTACAAAATGTAATAAATTGTTTTATTAACATTAAACATTTTAGGCCGGATTAGTTTAAAAAACTTTATACACTTAATTTATATACTTGGCCAAATAATTTTCTACAATCAATTTTTTTTTTAATTTTTGGCGACACATCTTTTAGCCATCTACCACGACTGGAAGCTACAGAAATTATATGAATTTTATGAATCCAAATTGATTATTAGGCTAAGATTCGTAACGTTATATTCAGAAAGAATTAGGCATGATTAATATTCCAAGGGACAAGGGAAAAATTAGCATCAACTTAATTTTTCAACGTAGACAGCAGAACAGAGTAGCGCCACTTTCGGAAGCCTCTACACTTCCATCGTCAGTGCTCACGTGTATTTACTTATCACCACTTGTCTGGTGGCTCTGTTGAATGTGATTTTTTTAATTCTTATATATACAACTTTTTCGTGAAAATTGTATACGAGAATTACATCACTCTCAAGCTGATATTAAAATGCACTTTCCCAGCGTTGCCATCGGTTTATTTTTCTTCATTCCCATTTTTCTGATTTTTGTTCCACTCAAGACAAACTTTTTGGGTTTGATTTTATACCTAAGTATATATGAACATGTAAACATGTGAAAAGCTCAAGCCAGTAGCTAATTGTTTATTAATATGATTATTTCGAACGTATTTGCTTTGTGAATCTAAATTGATTATTAGGCTAAGGTTCGTAACGTTATATTCAGAAAGAATTGGGCATGCTTAATATTCCAAGGAACAAGGGAAAAATTAATATCAACTTAATTTTTCAACGTACACAGAGTGAAGGCACTATTCGGCAAATATCTCTGTTCGTCTGTCCGCCTGTGCAGAAAACGACCTAAAAGCTATATTTTTGAATACTCATTTTTGAAGTCGCACAACTTTTGCATTTCATATGTGACAGATTTCAAATATACACTACATGAAAGCCTAGAAGGTTCTGTATACATACTTAAGTAGAGCTACATTGGTTAGTTTGTACGATAACAGTGTTCGTACGTAAAAAGTAGGGCTACATATTTTTTAAATTGAATTTGGCTCGCAATGGGTTAACGGATTTGAAAACACGTAGAAAGGTATTTTAAAGCACTTTGAAATGATATTGGGGACTTTAACATGCCTGCAATTATGTGGAATTTTTCACCCGATGATGGTTTCTATATCCCAGTTACAAGTAATTAGGGTCACAAGTAATTTAGGGTGTGTGGAATTTCTGAATTCTCTATTGGATTTATCGTTTTATCAGCTGAATAGTATATGTAATGATTATAGTAAATTACTGGATTTAATATTTGTGAATGAATCTGCGGATATCATTATAAAGCGCGCCGACCCTATTACCACACCTGAAGACCGATACCACCCTACAGTAGAATTAAATTTATCAATTTCTTATAAGTCTATCTCTCAAGCTCCTGATGTAAATGGTAAAACTCTGTGTTTTAAAAATACAAACTATTATCTGCTTAATAGACTTTTGAATGACATAAACTGGAATGAATTATTTTTGCCGTATAATATTTCTATGGATGAAATAATTGAACGATTTTATACCAACATTTATTCTCTTATGAACCAGTGTATCCCGAAGCAATCACGTTGCAATCCTTCCGGACTTTCTTGGAACACGTCACAATTGTCAACAGTTAAAACTAAGAAAAATAAGATGTACAAAAATTACAAAAAATGTGGCCGAACTATCGATTATAGTAAACATGTGGCAGCTCGTGCTGAATATAATTCCCTAAACAATACTTGTTATACAAATTATATGCGCAAAATGAGGATCAGCTTTAAAAATAATCCAAGATCATTCTTTAGTTTTGTTAACTCTAAAAGAAGGTCTACTGTATTTCCTACCGTAATGAAGTTTCAGGAGTATGAGTCCTGCGATAACCTCAAAATAAGTAATATGTTTGCTGACTTCTTTTCAACAACTCATTCCGATTCTGATTTTAATGATTCTATAGCCTATTCTTGTTCACAATCAGCCAGTCAAATTTTATAAAATCATTAATTTTTCTTTGAATACAAATATAAATTAAATGTCAAATTATTGCTTTTTTAAATAATCAATAGCATTGTATTATCTATATATATATATGTATATGTACATGCGTTTCTAGTTTTTGTCTGTAAGGATATGGTATCCATAGACATACATTTTTTTTATAAATAAATAAAATAAAAAATAAAATCCATATTCCTCATATTCGTTCAAGATTATAGGAGTTATGGCGAATTAAAAATAAAAGTTTCGAGCCCCGTAACTCTCGAACCAAGAGAAAGCGCTGAAAAAATATTGCACTAACTTTTTTTGGTTAAAAAAGGGTATAGTATAACACAATTATTATTTGAAGGTTTTTTTATCCAAAACACTGCATGTAACCATTTTACCTCATGCCATGCGCCGTATTGCTGAGGATATTAGAAATAAATTTGAAAAAAATTTATTTATTAATTTCATGTGGAAAGAAAGTGTTTTTAAAAGCTCCTTTGCGTGTTGCAGCATTTAATAAAAAATATTCAGAGATACGACTAACCCTATGGTAACTAGATGGGGAACATGGTTGAATGCTGTCGGATACTATGCTGAATATTTTAAAGAATTTAAAAATGTTGAATGTAGAAGATGTAAATGATGCAGACAACATTTCTATTAACAAACTTAAAGAAATTTGAAAGTAAAAAGATTTCAGCACTGAATTGGTATTTGTGCACACAAATGATGTCTTTCTTGTGGACACTATAGCCCAATTAGAGGGTTCTAATTCCTTAACAGCTCAAGTTGAATTAATTGAAGATGCTCGAAAAAAATTTGTGCTCCAAAAGGCAGAATAAATGAAGAAATTAAAAACAAACTAGATAGTTTTACAAAAAAAGTTATGGATTTAAAAAAATTCAACAAATTGCATCAGTATTTTCTAGTTCTAATAGCGAAAATTTAGAAACTGAATATTCCACAAACGAACTAGCAGTATTAAAATATGCACCAATAACTTCTGTTGACGTCGAACGGTCATTTTCAGTATATAAAAGTTTTTTCAGGCAAAATCGTCAAAGTTTTACCTTTCACAATTTAAAAAATACTTATTCATTCACATAAATAAAAGTTTCGACTAATTTAATTTTGTATTCCATATGATCTGACAAAATGTTTGTTAAGAAAGCAATGAAGCAGATTTTTTTTTAGTTTTTAATGTTATTAAATGTTTAAAAAAGTTAATAAATGCATATTTTATTAATTTTAAATACATATTTTTTATTTTTAATGTATATTTTATGTACATAAAACGCGATTTTAAATGCGTGAAAATCCTAGCCCTAGTAATTATGTATACTAAAGAAAAAACTCTTTCGCGCTGTACTGCCGTTGTTATTTCAAATGAAATTGCATCACTTATTTTTATTGCCAAATGTATTTTTTTAATTGTCCTCTTTTTAGGGCCAAATGTCATTTTTTGAGGTTGTCGTCCTCTGTTTCTCAAAATGGAAATGACAGCCCTACTTTAAGTGAAATAGAATTTCATGAAGAACAAATGAAGCTTAAAATAGTTAGAATCCGACGAAAACTTAATTTGGATCCGCTGAACATGAAAATGAAATTTTTTCAGCTCTAAGCGTTTTAGCGATTTTTTGCATATCTTTAAATAAAGTTGTTTTAATATTGCTTAATTTTACGGAAAAATAAAATTTTTTGCGCAAATAAACAAAACATTTTGTAGCTAAAGTCGGCTCAACTGGTCAATTTTGCAAATGCGGCTGACGAATATAAGCTGATTTTAGCCGCTCCATCGGCCAACCACTCGAACTGGACCTCTGGCCGTATATCAAAAAGCGACTTTGCTGAGCTAAGATTCGAGTTCGAGATATTTATTCGACAAAAGCTGAGAAGGAAACCCGAAAACCCGCTTAAAGAGAAAATCTTAACTCAGCGAAGCCGCTATTCGCTTAACCAAAAGGAGAAAATCGGTAAGGATTGCCAAAGGCCGGCAGCGAAGCCGCTATTCGATATACTCAGAGAAAAATAATCCGTAAGCCCGGCGGAAGGCCGGTTATGTTAGAAATTTTACTCAGCGAAGCCGCTTTTCGATATACGAAAGGAAAAAATCATAAAGCCCGGCCGAAGGCCGGCTATGCAAAATCTTTACTCAGCGAAGCCGCTTTTCGACATACCGAGAGGAAAAACCCAAAAGCCCGGCCGAAGACCGGCTACGCAAAATCCTTTACTGACCGAAGCCGCTTTTCGATATACTGAGGAAAAAACATTAAGCCCGATATACTTTAATCACTATTGACGATATTTCCATTTGAATAGGGAAATAAAGTCAATTACTTTATTTCCAAACTTTTGTCTACTTTATTTCACTTTTAAAAACGCAACAAGGTCAATTTACTTTATTTCCATTCACCTTATTACCTGTAACCCCAAGTCACATTATGGAAATTTTACAGGAGACCGCAAAAACATGTTGAAAACCACAAATGGATCTATCTCTATAGGAGTAACAATTTGACTTACCCCAAATATTTTATACAAGTCTAATATTATTTTTTTATATCTAACATATTCTTAATAAAATCTGTGGGAATAACGAATAAGTATTTTAAGTTAATATAACCGTTGTATTATCCATATTCATTTCATTTCATTTCATTTATTCATCCAAAATAGAAAAAACCTAGCTTAATGGCCATAATCGGTTTCACTTATACTACTACAAAGATCTACATCAATTCAAAAGTACCTCTGGGCAAATTTTCATTAACTTCGTACGATTTTTCAGGAAGCTAGAGGGTAATAACTTCCTGCTTATCTTTTTACTACTCATAATCTCATATGGAATAATTGCTTAATTCAACTTATAATATATTTAATTTCAAATTGAATATCTTTATTACAGTATATAGAACCATATATTCCTAACTTAAAAAAAACGAAGATCGAAAAGTTAATATTAAGTTCAATAGGAATAAATTTCTAAAAATCCACTTAAACGTTTAAACGTGCTCTCCTGCAAAACTATAAAATATGACTAAAACACTTTTTCCTTATTGAGACAGAAATTACGCCCTATTATTTTACCGTCCCAGATGGTTCTGAGCAGCAACATAGTGCTTACAGGATTTTACCTATCGATAGAGGAAAATGCTGATTCCAACAGTATAAAAAATGTGACTTGGTGTAGTTTACCTCCCTCTTACAGATATGTATACATAATGCTAATCTGCTGCAACGTCGTAATATTTCAAAAATTGCATTACGATTGATAAAAATATTTTGCATTCTGTTGGCTGATAGGTCCGGTGCAGTTTGTTTTATCTTGGACCTCGCATTATTACAAAAAACATAAAAAATATTTAAGACAATCATACCTTGACTCTTTGACAGAAATATATTTCGTTCTAGAAAAATTTTCCTATCAATAGAGAGTATTGTTTATGATACTCATAAGTAGGGCCGTACAATTTAGTCGGCCAAGCTGGATAAAAAGGTTATCTTATGTTATTTAGCCGGCTTAGCCGAATTAGCCGCCTTAATCGGCTTAGCTAATTTAGCCGGCTTAGCTGTTTTAGCCGGCTTAGCTGGCTAAATCAGCTAAACAGCTAATTTTGTTTCTGTTGTTTGACGATTTATAATAAATAACATAACATAATATATGACCGGCAGAATATGACCGTCCGAAGAATATGGCCGACCGAATGTGAATCGCCGTATACGATCGGCAGGTGACCAGCCGAAGGTGACAGACCGAAGCCGACAGGTCTAAGTAGGCCTTGCGAAGCCGACAGGTGGTAGGCTGAAGGCGATAGGAGCTTCGTTCCTACCAGGTTCCCTATAGCACCGTACATTTTTAGTGTTCCTTACACCAAAAGTGTCAAGGACCCCTATTGTTTTCGTTACGCTGTCCGTCTGTCTGTCACTGGCTGTTTTCTGCGGAACCGTAAGAGCTACGGACCTAATATTTTCACAGAATATGCAAAACTTTGGCCGCTACAACAACAAACAAAAATCGCTTAAACCAAAAAAAAAAAACAACAAAACTAAAAAAATGGCCAAAAAACCGAAATAGAGGTCAAAACAAAAAACCGCCGAAACTTAAAAAAATAGCTTAACTATAAATATCGTCAAAAAACGAAAAAAAAAAAATCGCAAAAAAACATTAAAACTGAAAAAAATGTCAAAACAGAAAAAAACACAAAAACAAAAAAATCCCCAAAAATGAAAAAATTGCCACAAACAAAAAAAAAAACACCAAAACGAAAAAAACCGCCAAAACTAAAAAACAGTCGCCTAAACTAAGAAATCACAACACTGAATAAATCGCCGAAACTAAAAAAAATCGCCAAAACAAAAAAAAAATTAAAAAAAAAATCGCCAAAAGTGACAAAATTTGCAAAAAATTGAAAAAATTGTCAAAACTGAAAAAAGTGCCTAAAATGCAAAACATCACCAAAAGTGAAAAAATTGCCAAAACCGAAAAAACGTCAAAAACCGAAAAAAATCACCACGCGATTTTTTTCAGGTTTGTCAACTTTTTCGGTTTTTCACGATTTTTTTGCGTTTTTTCAGTTTTGGCGTTTTTTTTAATTTTTGGCGATTTTTTCGGTTGTGGCGTTTTTTCGGTTTGGGATTTTTTCCGGTTACTGTCGATTGTTTTCAGTTTTGCCGTTTTTTAATTTTAGCCGATCTTTTTCATTTTTGAAAATTTTTTCCGTTTTGGCGATTTTTTCACTTACTTTTGGCGAATTTTTCAGTTTTGGAGTTTTTTTTCAGTTTTGGCAATTTTTTCGGTTTTGGCGATCTTTTTCTCTTTTGGCGATTTTTTTCAATTTTGGAGTTTTTTTTGGTTTTTGCGATTTTTTTAGTTTCGGCGATTTTTTCAGTGTTGCTATTTTCTTAGTTTGGGCGATTTTTTCAGTTTTGGGGTTTTTTGTTTTTGGCGTTTTTTGTTTTTGGCGATTTTTTCAATTTTGAAGATTTTTTCTTTTGGCAATTTTTTTCTGTTTTGGCGTTTTTCTAGTTTTAGCGTTTTTGGCGTTTTTTGAGATTATTAACGTTTTTGACGATATTTTTAGTTTAAGCGATTTTTTTAAGTTTTGGCGGTTTTTTCATTTTGGCGACTTTTTCTGTTTTTTTTTGCGTTTTTAACTTTTTATTTGCGATTTTTTAGTTTAGGTGATTTTTCGGGTTTTAGCGATTTTTGGTTGTTGCTCTAGCGGCAAAAGTTTTACATATTCTGTGAAAATTTCAGGTCCCTAGCTCTTACGGTTCTCGAGAAAACAGGCAGTGACAGATAGACAGACGGACAGCATAACGAAAATAATAGGGTTCCTTGACACTTTTGGTGTATGGAACTCTAAAAACATACGGTGCTATAGGGCACCGGCTCCTATCGCCTTCAGCCTACCACCCGTCGCCTTCACAAGGCCTGTCGGGTTCTGTCTGTCACCTGCCGATCGTATACGGCGAATCACATTCCGTCGGCCAACGGTCGGTCATATATTATGTTATGTTATTTATTATAAATCTCAAACAGAAAAAAATTAGCTGTTTAGCTGATTAAGCCAGCTAAACCAGCTAAGCCGGCTAAAACAGCTAAGCTGATTATTCCAGCTAAGCTGGTTAAGCCGGCTAAATAAGAAAATTCGGCTAAGCCAGCTAAGCCGGTTAACCGGCTATTTATTTTAGCTAACCTTTTTAGCCGGCTAAATTGTGCAGCCCTACTTATAAGTTATGATTTATGAAGTTTATTTTATTATAATGACCATACGTCATCTCTTTTGGAGGACAATCATCTGTTTTAACTCGCTGTCATCTATAAAATTTGTGTCCTCTTTCTGTCATCTTTTTCATAATTAGTCATCTTTTGGCATCTTTAATTTTAAGATCATATTAGTTTACTGAGCTTTCGCTTTGGAAAATAAATGGTAGCACATATTTTCTTTTCGTAAGCTTTATGTGTATAGGGTTGTGACATTATAAACATTTTGTTGTTGAGATTTTTCCTGAACAAGTTAGTACAATTAATGTTTAAGTTTTATAATTTTTTAAACTAATTTTATATATTTATAATACCCCGTCTAGCCTAGCAATAGATATATATGTTAACACGTATTGCAGAAAGTGTCATAATTATGTTATCTCTAATGTAGACTATCTGTCTTGTACATATTTATTGTTATCAAAATATGTCGCAATAATCTTTAACCAATTTTCATTAAAAACTATTGCAAACATAAAATGTCAAATATTTATTAATTTAAAATGAAATTTATTTACTGGTGCTCAAGCATTGTCTACATGCAGCATTTCATTGCTGCTTTACCAAATTGTCATATTTGTGAATTCTCAAACTATGACAATATGTCAAATAAATTTCATAAAGGTTTAATTTGGATTTTATTTTTCATTTTGCTTTATATGTAAGTACTTTTATTGTTATCCAATGGATTTCTAATTGTATAAAAGTGTAGAAATATAAAATAGATTCATGTCGAATAAAAAATTATTTGCTGGGTTTTATATAATTTTCAAGGCCTACTTTGCTTATTTTTGAAAATCATTTACATATTTGTGAATTCTCAAATGGTTTTTGAAAGTCTGTACATAAGATAAACGGTTTGTAATTGTTCAAAATTGTGTTTGAAGTCTACTGACGATTTGGTAAAGAACCAACGAAATGCTAGCAAATAAATTTCATTTTAAATAAAATTATGACAATATGTCAAATAAATTTCATAAAGGTTTAATTTGGATTTAATTTTTCATTTTGCCTTATAAGTACTTTTATTGTTATCCAATGGATTTCTAATTGTATAAAGGTGTAGAAAAATAAAATATTCATATCGAATAAAAACTTATTTGCTGGGTTTTGCATAATTTTCAAAGCCTACTTTGCTTATTTTTGAAAACCATTTACATATTTGTGAATTCTCAAATGGTTTTTGAAAGTCTGTAAATAAGATAAAGGGTTTGTAACTGTTCAAAATTGTGTTTGAAGTCTACTGACGATTTGGTAAAGGTCCAATGAAATGCTGGATATAGACAATGCTTAAACAGCAGCAAATAAATTTCATTTTAAATAAAATAATGACAATATGTCAAATAAATTTCATAAAGATTTATTAATTTATTTAAGAATATATTTTAATTTGACTTAGGTTCATTTTTAATTTAATCTTTCGATCAAATCATTTTTTATTTATAAAAGAAATTCTAATTTAATTTAATCTTTTTTAATTTAAAGCATGTAAATATTGAACATTCAAAGAAAAATTTAGATGGACGGAAGGTTGAACTGACAGCTGTTTCGTGACTACCAAGTCTACTCATCAGAGTCCTTTCCATACACTACCACCGACAGTGGCAACAACACTGTAACGAAAATCGTACTAAGTTTAGTAAGCTCAATTAACAGACTGTCGGCATCTTGTAGCGAGTCGCACCTATTAATGAACTTTTTCTAAATGTTCGGAACTTCACTAACTGTCTTTTTTTAGCATGCTCAACTATTGAAAGCTTTTTCCATTTCGGTCTTGTCAGCGTGGAATATCATCGATATTCTCAATACTAGGATTTTTTTAATGTTTATTTTGCCCAATTTTCGGAACAGTACACATTTATGTTTTAGCTAAGTGCCTTTAGAGTTTTAATAATTGAGTTATGAATTTAATTAATTATTGATCGATAATTTGATCGAAAGATTATATTAAAAATGAACTTAATCCAAACTAATTAAATAACTTTGGATAAAAACCATACAGTTCGACTAAAAATTCATAACTCAATTATTAAAACTCTAAAGGCACTTAGCTAAGACATGAATGTGTACTGTTCCAAAAATTGGGCAAAATAAACATTCAAAAAATCCTAGTATTGAGAATATCGATGATATTCCACGCTGGTAACAATGTTTTATATTTTTGTTCCCGAAAAGTTTATGATTGGAGGACTTTTTTCTCGAGAAGTGTTTTCCGGCGGAAAGAAATTCTTAGGGAATATTCATGATTGGGCTGATACATATTCATGTGATCTTTTCCTTGAAATAAGTTTCAAAGTATGTAATTACACATACCGACACTGAAATTCTATTTTGGAACATTTCTAAGCATTTTAACCCAGCAAAAATTACTGCTTCCCTAAAAGCGTTTTTGCAGGGGAGAAAACAAAATGGTATCACTTGCTGTTGCGCTTTAATAAGGCAATAGGTTCTGGATCCAATAAGCGCTTATTTTTATTTCATTTATAATGCTTTTAGTGAAGGCGATTTATTGTGCAAATAAAGCGCGCATAAATCATGCTTCTTTTTTATTAATATTAGCAGCGCATTTTCTAGAGCTTTATATACGTCAATTTATCATGCATTCTCAAGTGCGCAAAATTAATGCGTTCGTTTTATAGCCTACTAAAACCATTCTAACAATCAAATTTCCATCAGTAAAATAAAAACGTTTTATTACTTAAAATATTCATTTATTGAAACACATATTTATATCTTTTAAATTTATATAGTTTTGAACATATAAGAGTGCAAATATTTGTTTAAAATTAAAAGACAAAATAATACATATTTATTCTCATTGTTATTAAAAACTAAAAATAATATATATAAAAAATATAAAGAAACATTTTATTGTGTAATATAGGAGTGCTTAAAGCACTAAACATTTTCAGTCTTATTTATTTATATTATATATTGTTTTTATTTTTAATTCATAGCTGGATTAACTTAGTTTATGGCCAATAACTTAAAAAAGTTTTTAGTTATTACATTTTTTAAAATATTATTATTCATGTATGTTACAAATCGTCAATGTGCAATATATAAATTAACAATTAACAAAAGATTTATTAAATTCAATGTTTCGCCGTCTAGATGGCTAGTTTTTCCATGAATATTTAAAAATTAATATGTCAACGCATTGCTGTCAGCAATTGCGAAAGCCTTAATTTTTTATTTTTTGAAATTGTTGCTTTTTACTTTTGAAGTATTTGCTTTTTACTTAAAACTTTGTTCTAAATCCCAAAATTCTTACTTTTTTATTCAATAATTACCAGAATTTTGTGTTTTAACAAAATTTTTCAAGTTAAAAGCAAATACTTTTTTTATTCATACTACCCATTAATTTTTAAATATTAAAAAAAATCTATCCGTTTAGACGGCGAAATAATGAATTTAATAATGTTTTTTGTGCATTGTTAATTTACATATTGGATATTAAGCATAAGAGTTTTAATATTATATTACTAAAAAGGTCAAAATAATTATTATAATAATCTTTTATAATATATTATTGTTCGTATTTATAACTAATTTAACACATTAATAGATAGATTCAGTCTTTCTTTCAGTTTTATAATAAAAATTATAAATAAAAGTAAAATAATAAAAGTAATAAAATATTTTCCAGTTTCATATTAAAAGCAATGAAATAAAATTATTTTTAACTGCCTATTTCACGATGTCGAAAGACTTTTTTCTTTCGTGCAATTACATTTAAAACAAAAACAAAATTTTATAATTTGTTTTTGTTTAAAATCTATTTGTACGAAAAAAATAAATCTTTCGACATCGTGAAATAGGCAGTATTTTTTTAATGAAATATAATAATTAACTTTTAATTCTTATATTTTTTTTGGATTTTTAAATATAAATGCAATTTAATTAAATACAGTTTGGGCTAATTTAGCGCATAAATTTGCTTTTCATTTTTGTTTTATATTGAAAGTAAGTCGTTTGCATAAATAACCAAAGTATAATTCTTTTAAACTAAAAGTTTGAACAATTAGTAAAACAAATTTAAATTGTATAAGTAATAAATAATAAGTAATAAATAAATATATATAAATAAGTAATAAATAAATAAATAAGTAATAAATAATAAGTACATTAACTTCAGATATGAGATCAACTATTATTTTGTTTTGGCTGCAAATAAATTCTTTTTAAAAAGATATGTACATATTTATTAAAGTCAGCATGTATTTAGTAGTTAAATATTATTAATGATGATTACCTTTCAATAAACTAATCTCTTGAATTAATTGAGTGTTTTGATTTTGCATTGCCGCTTTCTCTTCTGCCGCCTCATCCAAACTTTTTTGTATTTTGTTCAGCTTCGCAAGTATAACTATTGTGTTAGAGTGTGTCAAATCATCTGTAGGGGTTCTTTGTGATTTAGTACGGCCCATATTGCCGGAAAAGTAATTATTTTTATGTTGGAAAAAATACAAGTAAATAAATCAGGGACAGAAAATAATAATTATATTTGAATTTTCAAAGGAAAAAAGCACATACATATAAGCAAATAGCGCGAAGTCAAGTAAAGTAAACACTTTAATCGTAATGAGCTAGATTTTCATAAAACTTTGTGCTTTTAAAATTTTTGATTTTTGTTTTTTTGCCAGAAATAATTATTTTCTGATTTTTATTTATTTTTTGGCAGAAATCACAATTATTTTCTGATTTATCGATTTGTTGAGGTTTTTTAATAACTACTTTTAAACCTTTCATCATGTTTTCGAATGGATATGCAGTTATATTTGAAAGTGACCCAAACATATCAGCAACATCCTTAAGATGAAGTAAGTTGTGAACGTTATGAGTAACGCTTGCCTTTCCATAAATATTTGGAAACTGTTTAACAAATTCTTGTAACATATTATGAGCCAGATTTATTTCAACTTCACTAACATTATTACCAACTAAAATTCGATAACAGGACAGGAACAGGAAATGTTCGAAAAATAGTTTACTACAAAAATTTTTTTTATTAGAATAAGCCCAGTATATAGAAGAAATTGCCGAAACTCTGTAGCTTTCAACCGTAAAATTTCTTCATATGACCTCGGCTTCTTATTAAACTCAGTTGGAATAAAATGGGACAAGGAAGTCATCAATGATGACATTTCTAGCTGACTATCATGAGATAAGGTTTTTTCTATACTTTTTGACCTAAGTAATGATATAATAATTTTTTTTTGTTACTCCTAAGTCAATTAAATGCATTATGTCTAATGGAAATTGCGGTATCATTTTTATACTAGCACTTTCAAGAGACAGTTGCTCATTTTGGTATTGAATTTGATGAAAATCTTTATCTCTTCTATATTTGAAATCTTCATCAGTACGCAACTTTCCTACATTTGTTTCAAAGGTCGTAACCCTGGAAATGCTCAACCCTTTCTGTTCGCATTTACTGCATCCATTTAACGAAGTATGACCTCTAACACCACAAATATAGGATCGGGCTGGTGTGTCACATATGAGTGCTCGAATTTGTATATCTATTTTGTAATTTTCAAATTTAAATCCATGTATTTTTAAGTTCTTAATATCATTTACTAAATCGTGTAGAAATAAGTCAGTATTGTATGTTTTTTTTTATTCCTACATATGTTCCAATTAGGAAAACTTTTATTATTGGCAAGTTTACCACGCGGCCTAATATAGGCCATAGGCCCACACCACTACTTTTGAAAAGCGGAAGGCCATCGATGCCAATATTATTTGATTTAGTTTTTCACTTTTAATTATTTCTACCATTTTATTTAAATTTTCTTCTATCCCTATATGGATATACGAACCAGGTGCCACAGTCCTTTTCGAAACTAATTACCTATAAGGCAGTTTACGCTTAAAGGTATATCCGAATGTTTTTTCCTTAAAATTTTAAGTAAAGCAGTTGTGCAACTTATGAAAGGACGATATTTTAAAAACCATTCCCTTATTTCATTTTTTAAGTCAGGTTCCTCTTCAAAATTACTTTCTTCGTTCACAACTGCAACGGGAGCAGGATTTTGTTGAACAAAGTTTTCTGAAGAGCTAGCTAGAAGTTCCAATCTATTTTTTCTTCTTCTTTTTTAATTAATCTATTTTTTTGGCTCCTACTAATCATTGCCAATCAAACAAAAAATATCAAAGACGCACAAGTATAAAAATAATTTTAAGCAAAAATAAATACATATGTATGTACACTATGTAACATAAATACACATGCGCAACTTACCTATTAACAGTTATTTGACTTTTTTTGGTAATTAAAATTTCACTTCTCACTTTTAATATGTACTTTATGCTTTAGTAGCAAACCATCCACAAAATTGATTATGTTTTTCATTAGGGTTTCATTACTTAAACTTTCTGAGAGAACTTTATAGTCTTCGCATATTTCGTAATTATACGAATTTTAATAACTTTGTAGTCTGCCTTACATTAAGGCTTCGCAGAAGAAATAATATTTATATTTTAATTGCTCCATTGTAGAAATTGTTAAGCTTGTAAAAAGTTCTTGATGATTTTCTGCGTTGTTAAACAGTCTTCCTTACTTTAATGCTTTTTAGAAGCACTAAAGGAAGGGAGACAGTTTATTAATAAAATCATTCGTTATAAGTCGTGATTATATGTTCTCTCTCTCCCGTAAATTAAAACAAATCAGTGATTCCGCTTTCGAAAAATATAAATGCATACATGTCTTACATAAAAACATTTGAAGATTTTTTTCAAATACATTCTTATTAATTTGAGTGTTTTTATACTTATAATAAATTTTTGTGTATGTAAATATCAAGACAATTACCTCAGAAGTATATTTATTAACTTTTAAATAAAAAGAAATATGTACATATGTGTGTTATTATAAGTTGTGGAACATTTTTCCGAAAATAATTCCGAAAATATTGATCCCCTTTTGCATATTTAGCACAATTTTTTTATGCTTATAAAAAAACAAACTTCAAAAATTCCCGAATGATTAAAATATTTTTTGAATAGAGTTACCTGCTATTCTTGAATCATGGTATAAACTATTTTATGTTATTGCTTTGCATATCGCTGGCAACGCTGACAAAAGATAAGAACAATTTTTTGTCACAAAACCATTTTAAATAGTTTGTCTTCTTTTAAAGCTTCTACGGAAGCGAAAATGTAAATAAAACATTTACTAATTTTTGAAGCATATAAAATTTACGTCCTAAAAACATAATGAAATACAAAATAGTTGTCTTACTTTCTGGCATATTGGAAGCTTTTGTTGTTGAGTAAGCAATACATTGCTTACACCACTTTATTGCTTCCAAATCTTGATATTTTTTTGCTGGGAATGCGCTACTAAATAGTGTCCTTAGTTTTTTCCTATCAGCTAAACAATTTTTAATGAGCATGCCTAATATTTCGATCAACAAAACACCAAAGGATGCATGCCACCATTTCCTGCAAACTATCGTAATGTAGTTAGTTTTATGATTCGATCAACTCTTTCAGAGTTATTCTCAAATTAACAAATTTTATCTTTATAGAAACTCAAAAAAAATGTTAAACTGCAAAGACTACCTGTTAATTATTATTCTTCAGGACTGGTATCTTACGAACGAAATAAGGCATATATCATGAAAATTATTAGCAATTAAGTGAATACATTCCTACACTTGAAAGGTACTTTCGTTTAAAATTGTTTCAAACAGAAAGTAAATTTATTTCCTAAAGAAGTTTGACTGAAAATGGTACGGCCGATTTCTACAATTTTTTGTTGTTGTTGTATTCAGGGCCTCAGGATGTATAAAAGACACATTTTTGAAATGCTACTAATAGGTAAACTTTTTGGCTTTCGGTAAATGGTATTTTTAATACTCGTTTGAAATCTTTTAGAATTTAAACTAATGGAGCGATATTTATAAAATTTTAAGTTTGTTACTAATTGTCCAAAAAGTAGAGCGCGCAATAAACTTTTTGATATGTAAGGTGGGGCGAGTCGGTAAACCATCGGCGATATTTGTTTTCTCCCCAAACGGAAACACCAAAAATAACGTTTATTGTCAAACGCTACAATAAAAGCATTAAAACCAATTTCGACTCGAAGAACTGATTTTTTCATATATAAAGCGGAAAATTTTAATGCGTTATCAATATTAATTGAAGTTTTTGTTTTAAAGCAAATAAGCAATTGCTTTGGAAAATAAAATTGATTGTAATAGCTTTGAGAGAAATAACTTCAAGTATATAATGCAATTTTTTCTTTGTATGTATTGGTTTAATAAGTTTAAAGAGGTCTAAATATGTTTTTTAAATAATATTTAAAAATAATATAAGGGACAGGATGGCGAAATTTCAACCGATTTCTTTACATATTCTTAATTAAACTTGAGGTAGAATAAACGTTCGCTTAAATAAAAGTTTAAAAAATGGAAAAATACCATTTGGGGTATTTTGAAAAAACCCGAATAATCGGCACATAAAAACCGGCATGCCAAATTATTCGAAAACATAAATTATTCGAATTCGGTTTCTTTTCAGAAAGGCAAGAAACCGGTTAACCGATTTTCGGTTCCGGTTTTTGCTTACTCTATACACAATATAACCGGGGAATAAGAAGCAAGCCAGGTAGTCTGTAATAAACGCTTAGACACCGCTATGCAAAGCATTCCCCATCACCCGCCTACAAAACACTATCGATGCAGCCACTTTTGGTTTAGCAACAGCACAAAGAGGCTTACCATTGGTGGCCTGAAGACCAACCAACCACTAGCACTGGTCAAGCATCATTCCTTAAACCAACATCTCTCCCAGCGATTTTGGTAGCAACCACAGCCACCACATGAGCTCCCGAAGGATATCTCAGCAACAACCAGCCACAGAATCATCCTTACTGTTGAGGGTAAGACGAAGTCTGCCACGAACATCATCAAAGATGAACAATATGGGGCAGCAGTGAATCAATGACAGAGGTGAGCAAATTTTAGATTTCATTAAGCTTAAAGAACTAACTGTATGAGTAATTCTAGCACTTCGCCCACTTTTATCTTTCCGAGTTCGGACAGGTTTAGTGGGTGGGAAGAGGTTCTGGATATTACCCTCGCAATTGAAAAATTTAGCTTTTCGATTGACAATTGGAGGGTATACAATAAGAGATCATTCTCTGATCATAACTGTATACGCTTCGAAGTTGCATCACAAAACAGAGAAAAGCAATACTTCAGAAACCCGAGGAGAACCGATTGGAACAAGTTCAACGGAATTTAGAAACAAAAACTAAAAGAGTTCCAGAAATCGAGAATACGATTGGTGGACTTGAACACAATGTGGAGATCTTCAACAAGGCTATAACAAAAGTCTTCGAGATTTCCTGTCCCTTAACGTATTTCCTGGCCCTTAAGGTATTCCTGTCCCTTAAGATTTCCTGCCCCTTAAAGTATTTACCTTGATAAATTTTTATATTACAACAATCATATAGATTTACAAAATATAAAGGAACGAAAGGCTTTTTTTATGTACAGAAAGTTGTTTTATT
This sequence comes from Panzeria rudis, assembly GCA_956483635.1. Taxonomy (NCBI): domain Eukaryota; kingdom Metazoa; phylum Arthropoda; class Insecta; order Diptera; family Tachinidae; genus Panzeria; species Panzeria rudis. The sequence goes on along the minus strand of OY101448.1, from coordinate 110,498,652 downwards.
CCAGATTTATAAATCATACAGACAATTCTATATCAATCCTTAATTAGACCGATTCTAACATATGGCTGCCAAATTTGGTAAAACATTGCACCTCATGTATGGAAAATATTAGAGTTTTCGAAAGGAACTGTTTTAGAGCATGTACTTCTTTCTATAGATCATATAATAGTGACTTTAAGAAATATATCTCTAACAGGAGGCTGTATAGTGCTACAAAAATAAGTAGAATTGATAATCTTATAATACATTTAATTAGAAACCATATTTTAAAGGCTATGGAATGCAAGGTAAATAACCTTATTATGGCTCCGTACTATGTTAGTGGAGATTATATGGAGAAAGTTCGCCAAAATGGGTATGTTCCACCTGAGGCATTCTTATACTTAGATAGCCAAGGATATATCGAAGATGATAGAGGCATTTCGGTATTATACCACATATATCGGCGAGTCAAATAAATGCAATAGATTGCAAGAATATTACAGTAGAGAGCAAAAGATTCGATACAAGCTTATATTTGAGGGATACAAATATGTTGCCAAACATAAATACTGAGAAATATTGGTGGTAAGACCGATAGGGTGCTAACATTTTTTTTTTACCTCTTAACTACGTTCCTTTTTAAAATATTGAAGTAGTCTTTTCTTTCATCTATATTCCAACAATAAAGAATTGAAAATATTAATGTACATGTGTCTTATAGTAGTTACGAATCTATTTATAAAGATTCTTAAAAGCAATACATACTTGATAAATGTAAATGTACAGGAGTGCTCGAAAACGGAACAGAGTATACGAAATATATAAGATACTATTTGCTTATTTGTAGTTTATATCCGAAGAAATTTTTAGTTATTTTGGCTTGAGTTCGGTTTTAATTTAAATTTTCAATTAAATTATATTTTTATTTAGAGATAAATGTGAAGCATGTAGACAAAGAAAATTTTTGACTGCGCGGAGGGTTGAACTGACGTTTCGATAGCTCCCGCTAATCTCATCAGAGTTCTTTACCGCTTAGACCACTCGACCAAAGTCGGGTGTTTGCAGTCAAGAGCTGAATATCATCTACTTTTAATCAATTCATACTGTCACTCTTAGAGCTGTATTTCATTTGATAGTTATTGATATTCAGTTTTTTCTTTGTCTTGTGTTAAGCTTCTTTTTATTATTTCTCTATTCTAGTATGAATTATCATCGATAATTACAAGTACTAGTGTGTGTGAATTTTTGTTCAGTTTTATTTGAACATGTAGATCAGTTTGCTAGGTGCTTTTAGAGTTTAACAATTAAGTTATGAGTTTAGTCGAACTATATGGGTTTATATCCGAAGAAATTTTAGTTATTTTGGCTTGAGTTCGGTTTTAATTTAATTTTTCAATTAAATTATATTTTTATTTAGAGATAAATGTAACGCATGTAGACAACGAAAATTTTTGACTGCGCGGAGGGTTTAACTGACGTTTCGATAGCTCCCGGTAATCTCATCAGAGTTCTTTACCGCTTAGACCACTCGACCAAAGTCGGGTGTTTGCAGTCAAGAGCTGAATATCATCTACTAAAAAATTTTGTTAAAGAATAGCTAAAACAATAGACGCCTAAAATTTTATGAGAGTTTTTAGAAAACAAATTGATTTTTAATATTAGAAGAGTCATATAAGCGAAAACGTCCATATACTACACAGTAGAGTGGAGTGGAAATGGCAAAAAAAGTTTTATACATACATATTTTAAAATCTCCTGTATTGTTAAACTATGACGCTACAGAAAAGCTCAACTCAAGTCAAATATCAAAGATCTTAGACTTTATTTAGAGGTGGCGCACGAAGGGTGAAGTTTGCAAAGAGTACACTATTTCAAAATTATCTTGGTTCCAAAAAAAAATTTTTATTCCTGATTTTTGATATACTCAAGCAATGAAAAGGCGCGTAAATGTGCTGTTAACATTTACTTGTAATATAAACTGTCAGCTCCGTAACAAGTTTGAAACCGTTAATTACGGTACTTAATATGTGAACAGATACTATTTGCTTATTTGTAGTTTATATCCGAAGAAATTTTTAGTTATTTTGGCTTGAGTTCGGTTTTAATTTAAATTTTCAATTAAATTATATTTTTATTTAGAGATAAATGTGAAGCATGTAGACAAAGAAAATTTTTGACTGCGCGGAGGGTTGAACTGACGTTTGGATAGCTCCCGCTAATCTCATCAGAGTTCTTTACCGCTTAGACCACTCGACCAAAGTCGGGTGTTTGCAGTCAAGAGCTGAATATCATCTACTTTTAATCAATTCATACTGTCACTCTTAGAGCTGTATTTCATTTGATAGTTATTGATATTCAGTTTTTTCTTTGTCTTGTGTTAAGCTTCTTTTTATTATTTCTCTATTCTAGTATGAATTATCATCGATAATTACAAGTACTAGTGTGTGTGAATTTTTGTTCAGTTTTATTTGAACATGTAGATCAGTTTGCTAGGTGCTTTTAGAGTTTAACAATTAAGTTATGAGTTTAGTCGAACTATATGGGTTTATATCCGAAGAAATTTTAGTTATTTTGGCTTGAGTTCGGTTTTAATTTAATTTTTCAATTAAATTATATTTTTATTTAGAGATAAATGTAACGCATGTAGACAACGAAAATTTTTTACTGCGCGGAGGGTTTAACTGACGTTTCGATAGCTCCCGGTAATCTCATCAGAGTTCTTTACCGCTTAGACCACTCGACCAAAGTCGGGTGTTTGCAGTCAAGAGCTGAATATCATCTACTAAAAAATTTTGTTAAAGAATAGCTAAAACAATAGACGCCTAAAATTTTATGAGAGTTTTTAGAAAACAAATTGATTTTTAATATTAGAAGAGTCATATAAGCGAAAACGTCCATATACTACACAGTAGAGTGGAGTGGAAATGGCAAAAAAAGTTTTATACATACATATTTTAAAATCTCCTGTATTGTTAAACTATGACGCTACAGAAAAGCTCAACTCAAGTCAAATATCAAAGATCTTAGACTTTATTTAGAGGTGGCGCACGAAGGGTGAAGTTTGCAAAGAGTACACTATTTCAAAATTATCTTGGTTCCAAAAAAAAATTTTTATTCCTGATTTTTGATATACTCAAGCAATGAAAAGGCGCGTAAATGTGCTGTTAACATTTACTTGTAATATAAACTGTCAGCTCCGTAACAAGTTTGAAACCGTTAATTACGGTACTTAATATGTGAACAGTCCCCAAACTCGTAACTGAAACTTCAATGTCTGTCTGTGGACTAGAATCAAAATTATTTTATCAAAATTATTTCGAGACTATAGTGCTTCGATTCATAATACAGGAAAAATTCAAATTCAACCAGTTTTTCGCTCCACCTCACTACACATGCATAGGTGGTAATTAAACTATGAAAAGTACCTAAGGAATGAAAAGATAGTATTAGAAAGCAACTAAATAATTTAGCTTTATTTTCAGGCTAGCTTTTAGTTTTATTTAGAGCTAGCTTTTTTAGCTCCATTTGAAACTTTATCTAGCTTTATATTATTTAAAAATCAAGTCACACTAGTTCTTAACTATGTTCGAAAAAAATTGGAAGATATCACACCTTTTCTAGATGTATCCTGTTCAATATGTGTCTTTGACACCGTAGCTCCAAAACGGCTAGATCGATTTTAATTTAGTAAATTTAATTTAGGGACTTGGTTCAAAATATTCTAATCTCTGTTTGAAGAAAATTGGTCCAGACGTTTTGAAGTTATCTATTTTCTTCGGGGGTTTCTAAAATTTTTAGTTTAATGTTATTCAATTCAAATTTGAAATATTGGTTTTAAATATGATTAACAATTGAAAATTTTTTTCAGTTTTCTTTTGAAAAAATTTTAAATAAATGGCCCTTTACACAAACAAACAACACAACAAACAATTTTAATTCGATATGAATCTGTTTATTTTTCTTACAACGTTTATACAATTGGTTAACTTGACAATAAAAGTAGTTATACAACAATAAATGTATTTATAGATTTACTGACGAGTTGGCATTAGCACCCAACGAAGTGACCACATATATATTTGCTAACCACAACAAATTAATTAAAATTTTTGCACATAATTATTAATACTTTTGATGGAAACGCCTTCCTAATCTACTACTTTGAACATTTTCAAAGAACAATAACAACTTATCATGTCAGGGTTTAATTTTTCTTAAAATTATTAACACTTCTATTATAATCTGAAACGGCCTTTAGCAATAGCAATTCTTAAAAGAGATAGTTATAAGAAATTACTATTATATTCAGTTTTATATTCCTGTGTTGGGTTTTATCTAGGTTTACCAACCGTACTATAATATATAGTATTGTACTATATTTTGGGTTTGCGTACTATATACTGTTAAAAAAATATATGGTACGCAATAATACTATAGGGGAAATCGCCCTTCGTAGGAAACTGCTATTGCAGACCTTGCAGGTCATGCAAGTCTATGATATATGCTACAATATGCAACACAACAAGAACAAAATATAAGAAACTAACATTTCCTGCACAGTAGCAGATATGCAATATTAGCGGAAATCACTCTTGGTGGCATATTTGCACCTCTAGGATATAAACTATAGCGGAAATCACTCTTGGTGGCATATTTGCACCTCTAGGATACAAACTATCATTTTCTGCTACAAAGAATGAGTGTCTTCTTCAAACATGTAGGAAATACATACATACATATATGTATTATGTATAACTATGTAATTTTTCAAATGCACCATAAAAACTACTTTTAATTTTTTCTTAATATATTATTTGTAGATTAATTCTGAACTAACATTTATTAAAGATGCATACATTTGATATTTAAATACATAAAATAAATGAACAAATAATATAAACGTACACACACAAACCAACTTTGTTTACTTTTCTTGTTGAAGCCTACTATTAGTTTGTGTTTTATTTTCATGTTTATGTATTATACACTCTCAGAGACTCTCTCTGAGTAATTTTGCTAATTGCATATATGCTATGCAAGTTTCCTACAGTTTTTAGTGTTGCATATCTGCTACTGTGTAGGAAATGTTAGTTTCTTATATTTTGTTCTTGTTGTGTTGCATATTGTAGCATTTATCCTATACTTGCATGACCTGCAAGGTCTGCAATAGCAGTTTCCTACGAAGGGTGATTTCCCCTTATCATTTTCTGCTACAAAGAATGAGTGTCTTCTTCAAACATGTAGCAAATACATACATACATATATGTGCTATGTATAACTATGTAAATTTTCAAATGTACCATAAAAAACTACTTTTAATTTTTTCTTAATTTATTATTTGTAGATTAATTCTGAACTAAGATTTATTAAACATGCATACATTTGATATTTATATACATAAAATAAATGAACAAATAATATAAACGTACACACACAAACCAACTTTGTTTACTTTTCTTGTTGAAGCCTACTATTAGTTTGTATTTTATTTTCATGTTTATGTTTTATACACTCTCAGAGAATCTCTCTGAGTAATTTTGCTAATTGCATATATGCTAGACAAGTTTCCTACAGTTTTTAGTATTGCATATCTGCTACTGTGTAGGAAATGTTAGTTTCTTATATTTTGTTCTTGTTGTGTTGCATATTGTAGCATATATCCTAGACTTGCATGACCTGCAAGGTCTGCAATAGCAGTTTCCTACGAACGGTGATTTCCCCTAATATGTAATATGCATATTATGCTTTTTGCAATGCAAATGTCGTGCGAAAGTGCAAATGCAAAATATCGTAGAATTTTTTGAAATTTTGGGTATTTTGTTGTTGGATTTCAGTCAAAAGCTACGATATTTTGCATTTCGCAAGACCATTTGCATCAAATACTGAGCTCCTCTAATATTTTATTCCACTGTATAGTAAAACTAACAACTTTTAATACTTTGAGAATTTTTATATTGTGACGGCAAAAGTCAGGACTTCGTTTTTGACTCACAAGCGTTACTATCAACATGAATTATTATTTTGTTTTACTTTATTATACTAACTCACTTTATTGTACTCACAAGCATTATTATCAACATGAAGTATTATTTTGTTATACTAAATCCAAAAAAGGAAAAAAACATGTTTCCTATCCTTGAATTATTGTATTTTCTATTATTGTATTTTCGTTCATTTATAATACACTATTGAATTAATTAACTTTAAACCAAAACTGTGAACAACGTTATATTTTAATTTTATATTCAAACTGTCGTTTATGTAACGGCTGTAAAGAGACGAGAGAAGCGCCACCTGCTTGTCAATGAAGTGTATGGTACTCCCCACCATACCAAACAAATCAATCTTGATAGTAGTACAAATAAATACTACTGTGGTTAGTGGTGTGGGTTTGTGTAACATACAGCTATAAAAGGCAGACAATGATTAAATAAAGTCAGTCTGCTGGCAGCCGTCTTACAGACCAACCTAAATTACGACGCAAAGCGCAACGTAATTTAACGCTTAACGTTTACGCTGAAATGAGTAACCTAAATTAAAGCGTTAACGTTGCGCCAGAAACAGTAATGTTTACTCACTTTAATTAATAAAAAACTCTAAATAGATATAAGAAATAGAGATGAAGACGCTTAATTGACCTGAAAGTAGCTAAATTTACATTACTTATTTGCAAAATATGTATATATGTAGGCATTAACAAAATAAACAACAGTACTTTTGCAGCCAACTTCACTTCTTTACGCGCTGTCAAAATTGGATTTTCCAATTGCAAAGCGTTGACGCCGCGTTATTTCGGTTGGTTTCATACATTTTGTATGGGCATGAGAAATTTTGACAGCCAGAAAACGCTTTGCTTCGTAATTTAGGGTGGTCTGTTAGTGGTAAAAGCTTGCAATTGATGCCGAAGTTAGCTTCCCCAATTGTAATATATCGAGCTGTAGCAAACTGTGTCTACGGGGTGACAAATAAAATCGAACTGAAGTTAGCTTCTGCGTGGTGATATTCGATCCCCACAGTTGGTAGCCATAGAGCAACCACCACGGCTGGTGAAGGATTAGTGGGACTGAACGGAGGTTAGCCTCTAACTTGCACCACTACTCCTCCACTGTCAACCCGGTCGTCGCGAGCTCTGAGGGCGTGGGCCGAGCTGAAGTTAGCTTCTAACAGGTTCCTACGCCACCCTCAGCCATTGTGAGTAGCTCATCGTAGCGGGTGTTTTTTTCTTGTACGGTGACGGTTCTCTAAATTTTGGCCATACAGAAGTAATTGCAATTAAATAAAGAGACACATTATAACGTTTTTAAGCAAAGTGTTTCATTTTTCAACGACCCTGGACTCCGCTGAGCCTACCCCAGCAACCAGCGGAAACGTGTCGTTACATTGGCGCCCGAGCAGGGACATTATTGTCCTAAACAATAACAGCTACATTCATAAAAAATTCTTATTTTAGGTTTAAGACTCACAATTGTTATTGAACAGTTTCACGCTTAAAACTGTTTAATATAAAATTGCATTCATAAACACTACAATAGAGATTGTATGTTTTAAGGAATTCTAGATTTCGATACTGGCAACACCACCATGTTTTGTAGTTAGTGTTGCAATAAAAACAATATGATTTCATCCGGATATTGAAATAAACGAATAACTTTTTATCATTTTCATGTAAGTTAAGATTTTTCAACTCTCTTAATAGTATATTTCTCAACTTATTTGATACGAGTTTTCTATGAAGTAAAAGCAAAAAATAAATTATTACAAAAGAATTCAAACGATTCTTTAAATCATGTATGCAAGAGGTACTCGAATAACGAGCCTGTTTGTATTTGTGTTGATTGTTTCTGCATCACTAACATTTCGTTTTGCTTTTATGTGTTTTGATGGTGCTTTTTTTGCTAATTTTGTTGCGAATTTTGTTTAACTTAAATAATTTAGTGGCATATTCTATTAAATTTTAAAAAACATACTTAAATGCTTATAGCCAAGACTTCAAGCTCTAATTTAAAGAATATCATGTATTCCTGTGTGCTAAATTTGCAAAGAGATTTGAAGTTAAAATTGATATATCGATGATATGAATTTATTGAAGGTTTATAGAAGGTGCATACCATCTTTAAATCTATTTTAAAATTTTCATGTAATAAAGATTTATGAATGCAATTTTATGAAATTTTGCTTAAAAGTAGTTTATTGACCTGTTTTAAATATTTATGAATATGGCTGTCATAATATAAAAGGAAAAAAATATAAGTAAAAAAAAATAATAATACACAGAGTGTGGTTACTACAAAATGCTTAAAACTACGTGGGTCTATTCTTTAAAGCGAGATGAGCTGATAAGTTATTTGAGCCAATTCGAGCAAAGCTCTACAGGCACGGTAGAGGAAATGCGGAAGAGGTTTGCGAAATTCGTGGCATCCGAGCATGAGCAGGAGGACCTAGAGAAATTGCAAGAAATGCATGCGAACCACGAGAGCACCATATCGGCAGCGCTATCGCAAAAACTGGAGGTACCACCAGCGGAGGGAGACAGAGCACCAACCTCGCCCCGGAAGTTGGAGACATCTGGCTCTGTGTCTAACCACCCCGACACCTACGAATCAGGGAAACCAGATTCCGAGCACGGACTAAAAGTCATTGAATCCGTACGGAAATGGGGCGTAAAATACGATGGTGGCAAGAACCCCCTGGAATTTATAGAGCGTATCGAGGAACTCGCTTCGATGTATGGAATTCACCGCGACGAGTTACCGAAAGTCATGCCAGAATTTTTTCTTGATAAAGCGGTAAGTTGGTACAGAAACAATAACCGACACTGGGAAACGTGGTCACGTTTCAAAACAGATTTTTGCACCTTTTTCTTGCCGCCACGATATTTCGAGAAGCTGGACGATGAAATCCATAAAAGAAGTCAGCGTCCCCGTCAGGATTTGATGCGCCATGCTAGCCTCACTGAAAGCCAAAAGCTAGAACGAATTTTCCGGAACGCAAGATCAGAGTATCAATGGTATATCCGTCGAAGGGATTTCACGACGCTGGAGGACTTGCTGGACCTGGCTTACCTACAACGACAAACCCGATGCGAGGCGAACACCACCGCATGGTGCAAGATCAACAAGGTGTCAAAGCGAGCACCACCAACGACTACAACGGGAAGGCCTGCAAAGGCAGTACTCCAAGAAACAGAACTGGCATCACATGGGAGGAAGAAAAATTAAAAGCATGGGCAGTGATAGAAAACCAATCGATAGCCTACCCCAGCAACCAGCGGAAACGTGTCGTTACAATATTTAATTCACTTTCTCTCTAGGATAACGAAAATTTTTTTTCTAAAAGTAATAATAAAATTTCAGAGAAATAAAATAAATTAAATGCTTTTATTTTTCCTGTCAAAAATTTTTAAGAAACCGTTACAGTTTAGCGATTTTTAAAAATAGAAAAACTATTTCGTTTATTATATTTTTTGGTTTTTTGTGCGTACTGAAACATATTATTATATGTGTACTGAAACATATTAAGGCTTCGCTAAAGCCAATTATTCCGCTCCTCCAAAAAACTCCATTCTGTGAGCATTTACAGCCGGGTAATTGCGGACGTTCTGGCATCTCTTCTTGAGTTTCATGGAGTCTCAGAGTTAGCAGTAACAAATTGTTGTCGTCTGAGACCACTGTGTCCGGGTAGTGGTCTGAAATCATTTTTGCTCATTAAGAATAAATGGTGAGCAAACACCACAAAATCTCAGGACCCATTCTTCTCTTTGACGTATCCACGTGAGATGCCAAAAAAGGGTTCCGGTCCTATTAATCTACTTTGGGCTCCCCTGTTGGTTAGACAGTCAGCCCACTCCTACCAGCATTGCCAGGCACGCAGCATAACGTCAGTTTATTATGAGCGCCAAGTTCATTAAGATATCGTAGGTCACACGTTGACAACACGTAACTGATTTCTACAACTTTTGAGTTGAAAAAATCACATTATAATTTAAAAGCTGAGAAGCAATGGGGTACAAGTGTTAGAACTATAAAAATGAGTTAGATACAGGAATCAACACTTAATATTGATATTTATCACTCTAAAAATTCTGACCTGTATGATAATCTCACAAAACTGTATGTATTACAAAGCCTAATTACTTGTTTTTGCACCCCTTTGCTTCTCAAACCCTTAGCTAGACTGCAAATAACTGAAAATTAATTAGTATATAATCAGGAATGTGATGAAAAACGATTTAGACACAAAAACGATTTGAAAACGATAAAAGATGCGAATCAGCTATGTGATTGAAATCGATTTCGGAAACGCTTTCAAAATCGTTTTCAAATTCGATTACCATCACATACCTGTGTATGCTATAGTAGTTTCGTCAGTAATTTTCAAATTTGTTTTTAATAGTTTGCTATATATATATATATATATATATATATATATATATATATATATATATATATATATATATATATATATATAATTATATATATATATATATATATATATATATATATATATATATATATATATATATATATATATATATATATATATATATATATATATATATATATATATATATATATATATATATATATATATATATATATATATATATATATATATATATATATATATATATATATATATATATATATATATATATATATATATATATATATATATATATATATATATATATATATATATATATATACATATATATATATATATATATATATATATATATATATATATATATATATATATATATATATATATATTTGCTAAATTTCTTTTCAAAGTTCTATTATATTGATTATATTTTATCTTCTCGTGAACTTTTGAAAAGTCAGTAGTTTGAGTTTTGATCACAACTAATTGTCAAAATCGGTCGGACTTCATCACACCTTTTCAAAAGAATTGTATTGAAATCAATTTGGAACAGGAGTGTATTTGTAACGATTTACATTATACCATTTTCTACGTTTCCTGAAAAATAGTGCAATATTAGTTACGTGATGTTAATATATCGTCCCTACAATGTCTATTTAATTGAATCCTGTATGAGAAATTCAGCATTTTGCAGCGAAGCGTGTTGTATAAAATGGAGGACCACGGTTACGAATCTAAATCGCGAATTTTGTACATTCGATAGTTGAACATAGTAGGGACGATATGACTATCGATATGTAAACAATTGTCATCGAATCTTTTAAGCAATTTTTTTGCTAGTACAGCTAAATACATATTGTTTAAGAAAAATTATTATTATATGTTTCAACGAGTAAACCGTTAACGGTATTTAAGCATTTTTCTGCCAAATTTCACTAGTTGTGCTAGTGTTTATATATAAAAAACTACTCGTCATTTAGATGTCAACGAAGCACTACGTGCAAATTGAAATCCTTTCACAAGGTAAAGTTTATAGAAATAAATTTATATTTATTCTCAATTTTAATTCAAAATATTAATTCTTGTTTGTTTTACTTGTATATTTGTTCCTCATCGGATATACGCCGAAAAACATATTGTAAACAAATTTCTTTAACTTCTTTTGATCCGAAAGTGATAACACAGTTCTCATCGTACACACGTTCACTTTACATCGCGATGCATTGAAAGAAATGAAATTCATTAACGGAAACACTGTTTTAAAGAAAGTAATCGAAATGCAATTGGAAAAAAAATTAATGTTTATTAAAAGTGCTTATAATGAAAAATCCCCAAATCCCTCCTCACGAAAATCTGTCCCCAAATAGAAGTTTAAATCCCCAATTTGGGGACAAATCCCCTCATCTGGCTACACTGCTTCAAATAAAAAACATTTATTATGAATAAAAGAAAAACGTTCTTGGGTACAAAGGCAATCGGATACAATTATTTTTAGCGACGAACCTAATTTTGACGTGTGTCGGTGATTCAGGAAAAATAGTTATTCAACAAAAATGTACAAAGCTGACTTTGCAAAATTATGTACATCTATATTTAGACCTACTTACCCTAGATGTTAATTTTTGGTATCATAATAAAGAGCACGAATTTTCGCCCTCGTTAAATTTTGTTATGAGTTTTTGAAAACGAATAAAAACACTATTACATTGGCGATAAAAATCATCCAAATTAGTCTGCAGCACTAGAAATGTGCAACAGACAACCTAAAGGTTCTCTTAGCCGAAACGAACCTCGACATATGCGTGGTACAGGAGCCATGGGTAGCAAACTCCGAGGACAAGGGGTTCCCGAGGTCCACATACAACGAACTTACTATATGATAAAGGTAATGGTAAGCCCAGATCATGTCTAATAGCCAAAAAACATATTAATATTTTTCTTTGTTCACAGTTTAGCTCAGAGGACTTTACAGTTGCGTGGGTCGAGCTGACAGATGGTAAGAGCTTCCCCATCGCATCATGCTGCATGGCACACGATTAGGTAGCACCACCAGAGGAAACGAAAGCTGTCGTGTCATCCTTTGGCGCCAATGAAGACGTCATCCTCTGTTGTGATGCCAATGCTAGGCACACAATATACGGCAGTAGTGAAATCAATGACAGGGGTGAGCATATCTTAGATTTTATTAACCTTAACAAACTAAGTATATGTAATTCCAGCACTTCGCCGACTTTTCTTTCCGAGTTCAGACAGGTTTGGTGGGTGGGAAGAGGTTCTGGACATTACTCTTGTAAACGAAAAATTTAGATTTTCGATCGACAAGTGGAGGTATCTAATAAGAGATCCTTTTCGGATCATAATCGCATACTCTTTGAAGTTAGAGTACAAAACAAACAAAAAGAGTGCTTCAGAAACCCGAGAAGAGCTGACTGGAATAAGTTCAACGGGATTCTGAAACATAAACTAAAAAGAGTATCAGAAATCGAGAATACGATTGATGGACTTCAACAAAACCATAACCAAAGGCTCTGAGATTTCCTGCCCTTTAACAAAAATCTAAGAGGAGTTACCCTCCGTGGTGGAGCACGGAACTCTCTAAGCTGCGTAAGGAGGAGGCGTAAAGCCGTCAACACTTGCTACGAGAATAAAATGTGGGAACCTTACCGCGACAAGCTAAAAGCTTATAAAAAGGCTAGAGATTCTGCAAGGCTTAGTAGGGCTCTGGCCACGAACCACTCTTGTCCAACCTTCGTCAAAAGAGCGGTTGAATCCTGGTCAGAATCCTCTGCAGTCACTAGCTATACTTCTTAAAACATACTTTCCCTACAGAGCGCGAAGAGCTCTATCATCCCCTGGCTTTTTAGATTCTATAAACATTGCCTCTCTTAACTACCTTCCGACCAGCTGGAGGAAGATCAGAATAGTTTTCATTCTAAAAATTGGCAAGAGTAGTCACGGCAAAAGGCTTGCGACCAATCAGTCTTCATCTCTCCTGGTGAAGACGCTGGAAAGATTATTAGACTATCATATTAGACATCGACTTGTAGGGTCGTCAAGACTCTCGGATAGTCAGCATGCCTACCTTAAGGGACGCTTTATTAAAACTGCACTACATGTGGTGGTAAGGGTCATAGGAAGATCCCGTGAACTAAAACAGTATGCTCTGACTGCCTTCCTAGACTTAGAAGGCGCCTCTAACATCGTATCAATGGCAGCCATGCAACAGACTCTCCGGGATCTTGAAGTTGAGGAATACATCAGCACTGGATTGTCGCCATGTTGAGGAGAAGAAACGTCACTGCAAAACTAGGCAACAAAGGTGATCTCGCCTCTGCGTTGGCTTCTCATTGTTAATTCAATTCTTTTCAGATTAGACGTTGCGCGATTCAAGGCTGTGGCTTACGCGGGTGATGTGGTATTAATGGTATCAGGGAAGTTCACGTACGTGATAAGCGACATCATGTCCAACGCTTTGAGCACACTCAGCAAAAGGGCTACAAATTGTGGTCTAGGAGTGAGCCCAAATACTGTCCCTATCGGACAACGCAAAATATCTAGGACTTATCCTGGACTCTAAACTACCATGAAAACTAAGGGCCATATGCATAAAGAAAACTTGGCATGAAGTAGCATAACCGATGAAATTGAATTGTCTCTTAACGAATTATACTGGACTATTTTTCATTAAAAATCAGTGTACAATATAGGGATGTGTCAGGACTACAAGGTACAGTTTTTTTTTAATGTCCAATTGTATGGAAAAACTCGTTAAGCCACAGTTCAATTTCGTCACTTATGCTAAGTTCCTGCCAAGTTTTGGTTATTCATAGAGCCGTAAATGTTCAACACAGAGTTAAATAGGCCTCAGTTGCCTACTACTCCTGTCGGAGAATGTTTGGTTCCAAATGGGGCCTAAGCCCTAATATGCTCAAAGGGATGTACATAACAATTGTTCGTCTCATATTGACTTACGGATTGGTAGTATGGTGGCCCGCCACAAGCACAGAGATCTACTTGCATCGGAATTACATTACGTACTAGTCCTTCAGAGGCTCTGAATGCTATACTACGAGCCCTAACCACTATTAATTCATACACCAAACATTTTTTGACAAATCAATATTTAGAATTACATATTTTAGAAAATAATATTGACTGCGTCTCAAATGTTAAATTTTTTTGAAATGTTGTTTTATTATCTTTGAATCTACAACGATATTTTTATAGATAGTATGATAAATGTTTTGAAAACACAAAATAAAACTAAAGTTCATTATTTTTTAAAAAAATATTTGACCACTATTAATTCGTACAGTGGATACCTTTGTTATTTAAAACTGTGTTACGCCTGCCTTGTTTTTTATAACAGCATCTAATAATTTTGACATCATTGTTATTAACTATTTGCACTATTCAGGGGTTATTGAGACCAATGTTTCCTGAATTTTGGTTTCCAATCCGATAACAATACATTGTGGGTCATTTCGCAGCTTCTTTTTCATTAGTGCCCACAGATTTTCTATAGGGTTGAGCTGTGGGCTAGACGATGGCCGATTTAGGACATCTATTCCACTTTCCTGCAGCCATTTTTTGTTTGTATTTGCTGTGTGGGAAGATGTTCCATCATCTTGAAATACATATCTATTCGCACAGTCGGCTAGTTTTGGTACTGATGGAATGAGACTTTCTTGTAAAATATTAATAAATATATTTTTCCGTATTTACTATTCCATCAATGAAGTGAAGCTGACCAACACCCTTTGAGGACATACGTCCCCACAACATACGGCTAGCTGGAAACTTAACAGTACGCTTTAAGAAGTCTTGGTGATATGCTTCTGTACTTCTATGAATAACTCTTTTTCTCGAATCACCGACACACACGTCAAAATTAGGTTTGTAGCTAAAAATAATTGTGTCTGATTGCCTTTGTAGCGGCTTTTCATTGGCCCTAAAAAATGAATATTGTGTAATGCGTTTTTGCGACACAGACTGAAGTTTAAGTGTACTTTATAAAAACCATAACCTATATTTTCCTTTGCTGACACTTCCATTCACGTTTTACCATTTCCATTTCACGTTTTAAGCTATATCTCTCACAGTCCTCCGTCGATTTTGTTTAATTATAGCCGCTAAACTCTTTTGTCGCGAAACGTAATTTTGGAGACCCGTCCAATGTTTTCAACGTTATCACAATAATTTTAATTTTATTCATATTTTTAACGATTTCTTGCAATGTTGACCTGGGAATTTCAAGATCAGTGGCTGCCCGATTTGAATTTTTTAATAGTTAGTATTCAAATTTCTTCGCAAACTGGATTACCACGCGCCATTGTGTAACAACTAGTCAAAATTAAAATAAAACGATATAAAAAATGATGGTATTTTGTTCTCTGACATTTCTATGCTTTTATTATAAAGCAACATTTTCATTTTTGTTTATAATCTAATTTTTCATATAACCTTAAGACCAATTTATATACTGTACGAATAGTGGTCAAATAATTGTTCATACAAATAATGAACTTTAGTCTAAGTTTGTGTTTTCAAAACATGTATCCGAATATGTACTAAAATCTTTTTATTCATTTAAAGAGAATAAAACAACCTTTCAGAACATGTAACTTTTGTGGCGCATTCAATATTTTTTTAATAAAATATGTTGTTTTGAATGTTGATTTGACATAAAATGCTTGTTGTATGAATTAAAAGTGGTTAGGGCTCGTAAACGAAATTCCGATTGACCTTCATGTATTGGCTGTATCCTCGAGCAGTGCGGCAACACTAGCGGCAACTGGAAGGTGGAGATTAAGGACTTATAGTCAAGCCAGAATCTTTGATCAATTACCACCGACACTGGGGAAGCCCTCTAATTAAATGACACCTCATCTGGCCTTTAATGGCACTTTCAAAGTCCTTATTCCATCCAGACGGGAAGGGGTGTAACATAAAAAGATTTAACTTCAGGGTGTATACTGATCATAGCAAGTGAATGGATGACAAATAAAAATAATTTTATTTCAGTTTTAGTTTTTATTTTCAGTTAGAAATAATAACAATTCAAATAATTATTTATTATATGAAAATGTAACATTTATTCATATTAAAACTATTGAAATTTTTATAAATTTATACATTACTCAAACAAGGTTTTGAAATATAAAATGAATTTACCATATTCTAATTAAAATTTTGTACATATTTTTAAAACGAAGAAAATTTTAATGTTTTTATGTATCCAAAATTTGAATAAAATTCTTTTCAATATTATTCAAACAAACAAATTTTCTCTAATTTTATTTAAGAAAAAATTTAAAAAATTAATTTAATCAAACTGTTATTTCTTAAATATAAACTATGTATTTCTCAAAAATGAAAGATATATTTTTTCAATTTAAAAATCATTTATGAAATATTTAGGTCAGGGAGTTCTATAGAGAAACTTTTGTGCGAACGCGTTTTTCGTATAATTGTTCTTGCCAGTTCTTGCGCTTTTTTACAGTTCACTGGTTTTTAATCAATATCAGATTTTGATGTTAACAATTTTATGCGAATTTTCGCGATATTTTCCAAGATTTTAGCATTCCTCACAATTGTAGCAATTTTTAAGCATTGTATTTGCTTGTTTACAATTTTTCGCTATTTTCGTGATAAAAATTATTTTTTCTTCTGTTCTTGACTTTTTTGAAGTTCTGCTGTTTTATAATCAATATTATTATTATATTATTATTATTTATTAATAGATATAAAAAACAAATTTTTTTTATCTATATATGGCAAAACTTAATTGTTGTGTGCCAGATTAGCGTGTTACTATAATATAATTGTAAAGTAAGATTACATAATATATCATATATCACTAGATATTTTATATAACAAATTCATTCGTTAACAATTTTCTATACTTCAAACAGTTCTCAAGATATTTATATAAACTTTTAAAGTTAGAACCATTCAGTAATGACATCATTTTCATTAAGAATCCTTTTGTCAAAGCATTCTAGCCTGAATGCATTGTATATGGGACATTCACCGATGAAATGTAGAGCATTTTCAGATTTATCTAAATTGAATACTGTGCTTTAAATCAAGGACACGCTTCGGAACATGGAATATAAGAACGCTACTGGAACCATCACGAATGGCACAAATATGTAAAGAGTTCAAGACATACAACCTCTTATTTCTTGGATTATGCGAAACGCGTTGGCCTAGCACAGGAATAACAACAAACAATGATGGCACCATTTTCATCTTCTCCGGCAAACCTAGTGGTGCCCCAAGATCCAGTGGAGTTGGTTTCCTGCTGTCCCGGGAAGCAGGACCTTCTTTAATAACATGGAAACCTTAATCGGAGAGAGTAATATCTATCCGGCTACGAACACCCGCGCGCAACATCTCCTGCATTCAATGCTATGCCCGACTGAAGTAGCAGACAATAAAGAAAAGGAAGAATTCTATAGCCTGCTCGAGAGAACAATAAAGGACATCCCTAGTGGTGATATCCTTTTACTAACTGGG
>OY101448.1:110090766-110475766 GCA_956483635.1 Panzeria rudis | reverse complement strand
CATTTTGGTAATAAAATTCAATAATTTGCAAGCGTTGTTCGTTTGTAAGACGATTCATGATTAAATTATAGACCAAACTGAAGATGTTTGACAGTGACACAAGATACAAAACGTGCGTGAGCTGTCAAAACTAGTGTTGCCAAAAAGATAATAGCAAAAAAATCACTCGTTATATATATATATATATATATATATATATATATATATATATATATATATATATATATATATATATATATATATATATATATATATATATATATATATATATATATATATATATATATATATATATATATATATATATATATATATATATATATATATATATATATATATATATATATATATATATATATATATATATATATATATATATATATATATATATATATATATATATATATATATATATATATATATATATATATATATATATATATATATATATATATATATAAAGGGTCCGCCATCTTTTTTTTTCAACTAGTGCTTATTTCGTGAATGGTAACACTTAGCTCATGTCTGATTTGACAGATAATTAGTTTTATCCTTCCGCTGAAAGAATATGGTTCTGTATACGCTTGAACAACGCTGGGAAATATTGCGACATTACTTTGAAAATCATGGTAATTTTGCAGAATGTGTGCGAAAATTGCGTACGGATTTTGGAAGAGAAGCACCGTCAGCTCCGTATATTTATTTTGATCTTGGCGGGTATGTAAACAAGCAAAATTGTCGCATTTGGGGCACATAAAACCCGCACGCATACATTGAAAAGCCGACGCACCCAAAACGAGTCACTGTTTGGTGCGGATTTTGGTCCAGAGGCATAATTGGGCCATTTTTCTTCGAAAATGAGCAAGGAGTGGCCGTTACAGTCAATGGCGATCGTTATCGGCCATGTTGAACTAATTTTTGTTCACAAAAATTTAAGAGGAGGATATTGGCAACATTTGGTTTCAACAGGACGGCGCTACGTGCCACACAGCCGAAGCTACACTCGATGTTTTGCGCCCTGTTTTGAAGATCGCATTATCAGCCGCAGAGCTGATGTCATTTGACCACCTCGGAGCTGCGATTTGACACCGTTAGACTATTATTTGTGGGATGCCGTCAAAGGTAAGTGTTACGCCGACAAGCCAGAGACTATTGACGGCTTAAAGGACAATATTCGTGAAGCCATTGGTGAAATACAGCTGTACACAATCGATAATGTACTTAAAAATTGGACCGATCGTGTAGGCTATTGCATGGCCAGCCGAGGCAGCCATTTGAATGAAATTATTTTTCATTATTAACCGGAAGGATTGTACTTTCAAATAAAAAAAGAAATTTGAGAATATATTCAGTAGTTTTTTTTAATAGCATTTTGAAAAAAAAAGTTATCTGGCGGACCGTTTATATACTGTGCATATATCAACAGTGTTATTTCGGAACGCTCTACCGTTTATGTCGAGTAGTCCGCATCTAGCTTTTATTATAAGACCCGTCATACGTGCCGAATAATTTTGATGTAAAATTGGTTTTGTGCAAAAATTCAATTTTGGATAGACGTCATGAAATTGCGAACCGTATGGCATCGTTAATAAACTGTTCCCTCTCTTTATCCACTAGCTGCTGCAAAATATTCTTCCAATTATGAGTAAACAGGGCGTTCAAGGTTCCCACTCCAAGCACCAGTATAGTTTTTTATTTATTATATATTCTGCTAAGAGACGTGGTAGTCTGTGTTCATTCATATTCAAAACCTTATTAATATAGAAAAAGTGTAGCTTCAAAGAGGAGATATACAATGAGTGCAATCCAATTTCCAGATGTAGTACATAATTTGGTGTTGTATTTGGTAGATGCAGCCTTTTTTTAAATAAAAAATCTAAACAGTTTTTCAACCTCGTCGTGTTTCTTATATCCCCAGATCTGTGCAGCATAAAGCATTATTGACCTTGAGGCTGCCTGAAATATTTTAATTTTATTATGATTCGATATTTGTGGGTTGTTTATGTATTTCGACCAAGTAGAATTAATAGCCATTTTGGCAGACGATAATTTATTCTTCAGATGTTTTTTAAAGGACATGTTATACATGATTTCCACTCCTAGATATTTGTAGGAATTAACTATTTCGATTTGATCTTCGCCATATCTCCAAGCTAAATTTGAAGAAGTCCTGGTCCAGGAACGGAATACAACTATTTTCGATTTATCAAGGTTGACTTTTAGGCACCATGTTAAACAATAACTGCGGAGTTTGTCGATCATAGCTTGCAAACCACCTGGTGAATCGGAGAGGATAACGATATCATCAGCATACAACAGCATTTTTATATCCATACCAGCAATATTAACACCTCCGGGAAGTTCATAAGCTAAATCATTGGTATAAATTGAAAACAAAATTGGACTCAGGATACACCCCTGTCAGAAAAAGAGTTATCATACAAAACTTTACTTTCCGTATTCTCATACAGGCCTTGTAGCAATCTAATTATTTTGGACGAAAGCAGTTTCGAGGAATAGTGTCGAAAGCACACGAAAAATCGACCATTTGTGTTTTTGCCATTTGCTTTGTTAATGTGTGCGATATTTGTGAGATTGATTATATTGTCCACGGTGGAGTCCTGCTTTCTAAGGCCGGCTTGAGTTCATTTAGAACATTGTTGCTATCAATCCAAAAAATTAAGCGATTCAGGATGATGGAGTTAAAGATTTTGCATATAGTGTCAATTAACGATAAGCCACGATAATTTGCTGGTATAATAATCGTTTTACGAAAGCATGACGGAATTGTTTCACGTTAGAAGATTTTGTTGCATGTATTCAATGATTCATAATGAAATCCGAAAGGAGCATATTTATAAAATTCAAAAGTGATGCCATATTGACCCGGGCTTTATTTGGTTTTATTGCTTCAAGAATTTTGAATAATTCATAGTACTCAATCGGGGAGTCTAATATGGAATCAATGTGGTAAGGCATACACCAACTAATTGTATGAGTCGCATCGTTGATTTTTAGCTTATCACTAAAATGCGAATAAAAATCATCCACACATAAGGCGGTGGAAGATGTGGTGCGATTTTTCATGGCATTTGACAATTTCCACCAATCACTAGAAGACTTGACTGTATTAAGTAGCTCTACGTTTTTGTTATACAATTCTAGTTTTTTACTTTTGCAAACCCTGAGGTATTTAAATCTTGAGGCTGTGTAACGATTTTTATTTTCCACGGTGTGGTCCTTTCTAGATGACTTCTGGTTCTTTTTCATACATAGTCGTAACCGAGCGCACTTGCAGTCAAACCATCTTTGTTTAGGTTCAAAATAGAGAGAGCTTCTAGGGGGTTTGATATTTGCTTGTTTGATTTTGTTTGTCAGATTTGAGACTAAATCATCAATCGGTATATTTGATTGCGTGTTGATGTAAGTAGTAATGAGATTTAATTTATCTGCATACTGGTCGAAATATTTTTTGCACCAATACATCCTTTCAAGATACTTATTATTTCTATTAGCAGCATTACCAGGTATTACTATCTTTAAACATATAGGCATATGATCAGAGTAGGGTTTATAATCAATATAGAAATCCTTAATATATTGTAGTGAACTATAAAAACATATACCGTAATCTATTACAGAATTGCCTTTACCACCATGGAAACTAAATTCACCTTGAGCATCATTTGAAGTTCTACCGTTAAGGACAATACTACCAACATTTTCCACCAAAATCATCAGTTTCCTTCCTTCACAATTAAAAGTTTTGTCTTTTGAACAGCGAACTTCACGTATATGCAGTAAGCCTTTCAATAAATCTGAGTCCAGTACTTGTTCCTCAGATATTCTGGCATTTAAATCCCCTAGCAAGTAATAATTTGCAGGGCTGAAACTCTCAATAAATTGTTGAAATATTTCAAAATCTCAATAAATTGTTGAAATATTTCAATTCAGATACCTTGGTATAACATAAAATAAAGTGCCGTCGATTTTTAAGGATAAAACAATATTATCCATTATATTCAGAAATTTTAGCGCATGTGTTTTTTTCACACCTTTAAAGGTGCACACCTTTATTTTTTATTCTATAGATTCATATCTAAATATAATATAAATTATTTTCTGGGTTTTCAAAGCCTACTGTTAATGCACGAGCATTATTTATTTTAAGTTCAATAAACCTTAACACACTTGGCCAATACATTTATTTACTTTTACTTTATTCTTGCCTACAATTGTAATTTAATATGGCACACTTTTCCTAAATTAATACATAATAATGCACAAGAATCATTTATTATTTTATTTAAGTTCAATAAACTTTTGCACACTTGGCCTAAATTAATACATTTTATTTTTATTTTACTCTTTCCTACACTGTAATTTAATACCGCACAATTTAATACAAGTTATTATTGCAATTTAATTTGTTTTTTTTATTGCTGCAAAAAATTATGTAAATTAATCATATTTCTTTGATAAAAAAATACTAAGAAAATTCTGAATAAAACAATTCTTAATTTGAAACTGAAAGAAACGGTCTTTTTCAATTAAGATAAGCAACTCGGTTCAAGTTCTATTGTTGCGCCAACTAAATCAATTTACCTCCAAGTTAAAGTGCTTGAGAGGTCATACAATAAACCAAAACTCTTCAGGTTTATGCGCCTGTAAGAAAATCATTATTCTCAAAACATTGAAGTAATCTTCCCATTTCTTTGAGCTACAAGTGCTTGGAAGAAAGCCCAAGGCAAGGATTCTTAACATTTTGGTGACCCCGACGTGATCCTGTTACAAGAGCAGGACGTCTAAATTCATTACTCAACATATCACCAGTTCAGCAATACATTATTCGAGTGGAAATACTAGCAGCAGTGATAGCCAGCTAAATATAATCCACAATGGTATCATTCGAAGAATTAATTCAAAGGCAAAAGGTTCTTGGGGATAACATCGAAACGATCATCAGAAACTACAAGAAGGATTCCGAAACCAGAAAGGAGTCGGTGAGCTACTTTCAAGAGAGACTACGCAGACTAGACGAAGAATGGATGACATTCGAGACAAATGACAACCAGATTCGGCCACTTGACGACAAACCTCAAGATCACCGCTATTTCACGGAAGATTATTATTCTGCAATACAGAAAGTTGTCGAACAATATAAAACCATATTCGAAAATTCTATGATGAAGGTAAAGTCAACTTCCGACAAAATTCCACCAGAAGAGGGCTGTGATGTGTTAGCAGCTGAGACGAATGAGTTCATAAAGCTCAAACGTCGACAAGCGGTAATGATATCTTCTTTAGAACGGTTGCTTAATGACGAATATACTCATCAGAACCGAAACATCGCATTAAACATATGGCAAGGCATTGAAGCCATACATTTCCAAATATTTGAGCTCTATGACAACCCAGAGCAACTAGGCTACGACTCCGTGCGCTTTATACAAATCGAGACTAAATTGCGAAAGGTAATCAATACACTAAGCACGAGTGAACAGTCTCAGCAGAACATCAGTGATCCAGAATCCTTGCCTATGCCAAAGGTCGCACTACCAAAAGTCGATGGAAATCACCTCAAGTGGCAAGAATTCTATGATATATTCTTATCTCTGGTGATAAAGCGATCAATGCCTAAAATTCAAAAGATGTGGTATTTAAAAACACAGTTAGTAGGAGAAGCAGCAAATTTGATAAAACACTTCGCTGCCACTGAAGAAAATGTTGACGCTGCATGGACCATGGTGGTGGAGCGGTATAACAACAAGAGATTACTGGTCAACAAGCTTGTGCAAGAGCTAGTAGATACCCCAATTAAAGGCTATACTGACAACTACAAGTCGCTCCATGACAGAACTAAGGAGTATCTTTTAGCGCTTCAAAATCTTCAGCTGGATACGAAATCATGGGATCCAATATTATGCTACCTACTACTAAAGAAATTGGACCAAGCAACGCGTCTCCGATACGAGCAAGCACTGAAGAATCCTCGGGAGGTTCCGACAATCACAGAGTTACTGGAATTCTTGGAAAGAAATTTCCAATCAATGGAAGTGTTTTCTGAAAAAATGCCGCATTCAAAATCAAGGGTGTGTACTTCCATCACCACAAAGCAAGTCAACAATTCATGTGTTATGTGCAAGAATGGAAATCATCCGTTATTCGCATGTACCAAGTTTCGTCAGTTATCGACATCAGCGAGACTACAATTCATTCAAAAGCAAAAATACTGTGTGAACTGTTTGAAGCCCGGTCACAATTCTAAAACCTGTATATCAAGGGGTTGCAAGGAATGCAGCAAAAAGCATAATACATTGCTGCACTTGTAGAGCTCAAATCAAGGCAATAACCCAGCAAGCAACATCATCAACACCAGCAACAAACATTTCAAACAACAAAGATCTGCAAGGCAATCATTTATCATCTGGAAATCAAGACGCCATATCACTTACAACGTACAACCAATCCAAAAGTCCCAGCTACGTCCTTCTGAGCACAGCCATGATAAAAATACGAGCTAATTAGAAGGAGATACAATGCAGAGCACTTCTCGATTCAGGATCCCAACTGAATTTCGTCAGCGAACGTCTAGTAAAACGTCTCGGAATTTCAACTAAATCAACATCAATCTCCATTAGTGGCATCGCTTCTAGTGACACTAGGGTAACACGCCGAGTAAACGTAGCATTACATTCAAGAATCAATAATTATACCGCACGGCTTGAAGCAGCGGTCCTTCCGCACATAATTTCACCTCAACCATCACAAGTTATCAATAAAGATCATTGGCCAATTCCAAAGAATATTATGCTAGCAGACCCACAATGCAATCGTCCTGACAAAATAGATGTTCTACTTGGGGCAGAATTTCATCACCAACTACTGTCAGGTGGGCAGATTCAACTAGGTAACGATTTAACATTTTGAATAACACTTTACTTGGCTGGGTAATTTCTGGGAGAATTAGAGGACATGAATAATCAATTGCAGCATGCGGAATATGTACTGAAGACGAAGTTAATTTGGAAGAAGCTATTGCTCGGCTCTGGGAACTGGAAACTATCAGCACATCTGACAGATGTCTTTCGATGGCTGAAAGACAATGTGAAAACCATTTTTCGCAAACTCACTCCATTGACAAAAATGGAAGATTCGTGGTCAAAATTCCATTCTGCACTAGCTCAAACACTCTTGGCGAATCCCATGGAGTAGCTTTCAACAGATTTCTATCATTAGAAAGGCGATTATCAAAGACTCCAGAAATCAAGGCTCAATATATAAATTTCATGAAAGAATATGAAGCATGGCCCAAATAGACATAAACTCTATGCAAACACCAAATTACTTCATTCCTCACCACTGTGTACTTAGACCTGAAAGTCTAACAACAAAATTACGAGTTTGTTTTTGATGCCTCCACTAAAACTACTAACGGAGCTTCATTGAACGACATAATGTATACAGGACCCATAGTACAGAGTGAATTATTTTCTATTCTATTACGCTTTCGGTGTCCACGATTTGTCTTCACAACCGACATCAAAAAATGTACCGCCAAATAGTAATGCACCCAGATGATAGAAACTTTCAAATCATCATTTGGAGAGAAAATCCCAGTAAGCCAATAAGGTATTATAAACTAAATACAGTCACATATGGAACGAGATCTGCACCTTATTTAGCGACAAAATGCTTAGAACAAATTGCTAAGACAAACATGATACGATACCCACATGGAGCTCAATTTTTACTCGAAAACTTCTATGTAGATGACGGTATTGGCGGAGGGGATGACTTGCACACTGTTCTAGCAATTCAGTCAGAACTACAACACATATTGCACCAGCATGGTTTTGAACTACAAAAATGGGCAGCAAATCATTCAAAACTACTTCAAAACGTTGCCGAGGAACAACAAGAGGTTAATTTTGACTTTGATAGTGAGAATAACCATATTGTGAAAACTTTGGGCTTAACATGGATGCCACAACATGACAAATTGTGTGTGAAAGTATGCCTGAGGGAGATTAACCACATAACAAAACGCACAATTAGCTCAGATTTAGCTAGTTTATTTGATCCTTTGGAACTACTATCGCCGATTGTAGTTACCGCCAAAATATTCATCCAAGAACTATGGCAGAAAAAGTTAGACTGGGATGAAGCACTGCCAGAAAATCTTCATTCAACTTGGGTTAAATTCAGACAAGAGTTAGAACACATAAAAGATCTAAGAATCACGCGACATATCTTCGAAGGACATGTGACATCCAACATACAAATTCATGCCTTTGCAGACGCATCAGAAAAGGCATACGGCGCAGCAGTCTACATTAGATCAACAACGAAAAATAATCAGATTATTGTGAAATTATTATGCTCAAGGTCCCGAGTCGCACCTCTAAAGCGTCAAACTTTACCTCGTCTCGAACTCTGTACAGCACTATTAAGCGCTCAGCTCACTTCAAGAGTGAAGAAAGACTTAAAATACAAGGATGTTCCTACTTATTTATGGATAGATTCAGAGATCGTCTTGGCCTGGATCAATTCACAATCATCATCATATCAAACATTTGTGGCTAACAGAATAGCTGCAATACAAGAATTGTCAATAGCAGAACAGTGGCGACATGTCAACTCAAAAGATAATCCTGCAGATATCTTGTCGCGTGGCATTTCTCCAAGAAAACTCGCATCAAACAATTTGTGGTTCTACGGACCCATATTTCTACATGGAAAACAGGAGACATGGCCAAAAGAAGTCTCCAAAGCAAATATCATCTTCTGATATAGAGCGAAAAAGGGTAGCAGCAGCAACCACAGCGAGTGATCCTACAGATAGTGTGATCTACAACATTAAACATAATGGCTCATTCAGAACTCTACAACGAGTAGTTGGCTACATTGTGAGATTCATCAACAATACAAGAAGGGGCAATCAACAATCCAAGCTATTAATATCAGTTCCAGAACTGGAACAAGCTCTTACTTTGATTGTACGGGCAATGCAACACTCAGATTTTGACGAAGAACTAAAACACATAATAAGGTACAAGCAAGTAAGCAAGAATAGTCATATTTCTTTGATAAAACTAGTATATAAGACTAAGAAAATTCTGAATAAAACAATTCTTAATTTGAAACTGAAGGAAACGGTCATTTTCAATTAAGATAAGCAACTCGGTTCAAGTGCTGTTGTTGCGCCAACTAAATCAATTTACCTCCAACTTAAAGTGCTTGAGAGGTCATACAATAAACCAAAACTCTTCAGGTTTATGCGCCTGTAAGAAAATCATTATTCTCAAAACATTGAAGTAATCTTCCCATTTCTTTGAGCTACAAGTGCTTGGAAGAAAGCCCAAGGCGAAGATTCTTAACACCTACTATGCTTATTTTTGGTTTTTGAAAGTCTGTACATAAGATAAATGATTTGTAACTGTAAATTGTGTTTGAAGTCGACTGACGATTTGAGCGCCAATGAAATGCTGCATATAAACAATGTTTAAACACCAGCAAATAAATTTCATTTAAAATAAAATTATGACAATATATCAAAAAATAAATTTCTTAAATATTTTTCTACAAATTTTAAATGTTTTAAATCGTTTTTATGAATTTAACATATTCAAACCAGTTTTTGTTGAATAATATCAGATTGATCTGTAAAAACAAATTTTTTGGAATTCGAAGAGCCCGAATGAAATAAAGTAAAATTTTATTCAAACTATCAGAATACAATTTAAAAACATTTATATCGTTTTAATTGAATATCCCATTAATTTATAATGTTATTATTTGAATTTCTTAAGTATAATTTTTTTTAATTTTCTGACAAAAAATAAATTTACATTTGAAAAATTATATTTCAATTCAATAACAATAAATTTTAATTCATATCATGAGGAATTTGAATAATTTCTATAAAATTCTATTTCTTAAACAGAAATAAAATTTAAGTTTAATTTAATTTTATTGAAAAATTGAAATAATAAAAAAATATATTGAACAGCTATGATACTGATGGATCAAGAATGATCTGCGGTGTAAGCTATGGAGTCTTCTCGAATGACCTTGGGGTAAGATTCACCTTCCGACTTCCTAACGAATTATTTCAGGCTGAAATTTTGGCTACAAGGGAGGCGGGCAGAGTGTTAAATGACAGTAGTGTTCAGGGGAGAGTCGGCATCTTTACCGACAGTCAGGCGGCACTTCTGTATCTTAAGTCACACACTACTTCTTCTACTTTAGTTAGTCAGTTCAAGGACACGCTATCCAGATTAAGTGGGCAGAAAGACTTTAACCTATCTGAGTTCCTGCACATAGCAACTTTCTTGGCAATGAACAGGCGGAAAGCTGAAGACAGGTGGCGCAAGTTGAACAAGTGTAAGGTGGCTAGGAAGATGTGGCCTTACTCCAACGATAAGCTCACAACACAACTAACTAACAGAAACCGTAGGAACATCTCGAAGCTCGTCGCAGTGACAAGGCTGCCGGGATCAAAGTAAAGAAGAAAGAGATTTTCACTTTCTTTGCGAGTGAACATACTTCTTTGTTTGAATGAAAAAATGAAATCGAAACACATACCTTTTGTCTATGAGACGAAACAAATAATGAAAAACTCAAAAAATATGTTACAATACATGGGCTACATGGATTGAGGGTGTAAATTATTATACGACCAACAACGAAAAAGTTTTGAAAGTTTTAGATAGTTTGAAGGATGATGCTCAATCCATTGAAATTGCAAAAGATGCTTTACGTAAATCTAAAACAAAAACAGATTTAGTTTTTATTGCATCGAATTATGGATTTATTGCCAGCAATATCAAAAAATTGCAAACTGCTAGTATTTCCCTAAATGAGCATATAAAAATACTGAACGACACAGTTAAAATATCGACAATGTACCTGACTTCGATTCTAAGCATATTGTTCAAAATGAGTTAAAACGTGTTGTGGATAAAAACAAAGGGTTCTAAAGTGAGTCCAACTTCAGAATGTAATGTGGGCGAAGTTTTGTCTTTAAAATATGCTCCAATGAATTCAGCGGATGTAGAAATAAGTTTCTCTGTTTATAAAACTATTTTTAGAAGCAACAGACAGAACTTTCTTTTTGAGAATTTAAGTCAACACGTCGTAATTTATTGCAATTCCAACATGAATTAAGCTAATATATTTCACAGACTTATACATGTACAAATTTTCTTACAAAGAAAGTTTAGTTTATATTTTATCTTACATAAACTAGTATTATGTGATATATGTTGTATTACACACGTAATGTTCCTAAGCTATATTAATGAATTCGATAACGTGTTTATTTTCTAATTTATTTTTCATTATGTTTTTAAATAAAATTTTATAATTTTTAAGAAAAATAAAACTTTTTTAGAGCATATTTTTTAAATTTTAAGAGCATTTTTTCTGTTTTTTACAGCATTTTTTATGCGCATAAAACCCTTTTTTTAGAGCATATTTTTGGTTGCCCTGCTGATCAAAAAAGGGCAATCATTTTCCTAGTTGTAGCAAGACTAGTAACGATACTAGTAAAAAAGAACAATCATATTACTAGTTGTATCGAGACGATAACGATACTAGTCAAACAAGGAAAAAATTCAGCTATACGACTTGTATGTAAAACATATTTTTAGCTATTAAAAAAATCAGTAGAAAGTGGCTCAGTGGGTAGAGTACTTGCCTTGAAATATGATGATTGTGTGTTCGTACCCCGGTTGTGCCAAAGTTTTTTTAAGAGTCACAAAATCTAAATAAAAAAATTAGTAAGAGCACTAGTTTACAACAACTAGGATTCTTACTGGGATATAACTGTATACAAATGAACTAGTTGGGCTCGTATGACAACCTAATGTTAAAATCGATAGTTCGATATATAAAAAAGGACAGGTAGGCAACTAGTCTGCAGTAAAATGCAACTAGTATAGTTCTAACTACCCGACAAACACACAAGTTTGATTTCAAATTAAGAATGATTTGAAACAAACCTTTTCTCAAACGATAAACGCTTGAAAATGATTTAAAAATAGCTTGAAAAACATAGCATTCTCAGCAAAAAGGGGAAATTATTTTCAAATTGAAAAATTCACTTTCAAACCTTTTTTCTCAAAGGTTTTTCAAATGTGGATCGTAGATTGGTTTGAAATAAATAAATAAATAAATAATGTGGAACATACATGAAATAAATTTTTTTTAAGTTCATATTTAAAATTTTCGTTTTAAATTTGTTCCTACTGATAATTAATTTTTGATCCCAAACTTATTTTGATCGTCATACTGGGTACATTCGTAAATTCAGTAACGCTGGAATTACACATGCAAGTAGTGGCATGCCATTGCTGTATACGTATTAACGAAAAATTATTCGAAATAGTCGAATCTCATGCAATTTGCTTTTTCTAGCCGCGCCGATGCGGCTCGCCTCTCTGCCGTATATGTGAAAAATTTTATGTAAACAAACGCACAAGAACACATATATTGAAGCTGAATATTGATGTGTTTAGCAGCCACTTTAGTTACAGCTTTGCCCATAATTAAGTGCAAACTTTTCGTGCTAAAAGTAACCAACTGTGAATAACTTAAATACATATGTACTTAAAAAAGTTAACACTTAGTGATAATTTCTAAATATGCGCCAATGTTATTTTTTCATACTAAGTTTCTCAAAAAAAAAACATCAAAAATAGCCAACAAAATCGGCAACTACTTTATAAGTCGCCAAACAAGTCTTAAAATCGTCACGATTGGCGAGAAACCGCCACATCATCTAACAATGGCATCATTGTCAGTGACTCCTTTCTATTGGCAATACTGTACACGCATGTTTTGAAATATAAAGGAAAATAAAAAACAATACGCAGCTAAAATCGTTACAAATGCTTTTTTATGTTCCATAATAATTTATACTTTCACCTTTTAAACTTAACATAAACGCAGACGATTGATAACTGACAAGTTCTGCTTAATGCTTTGATTCTGGCAATGTCTTAAAAAGATCTGACAATGTTTCCATCTGAAAATCCTGTGAATTTTAAATTGCGCTTGCCGTAATACTGCTCTGAAATGCGACCAGGCATTTTGTTTTGCCTTCGAGAACTTTGCACCTCTATCGCATTGTTCAGTGTTTTTTTTTTTCTTCAATAACCATAGTAAATTACGGCTCTTTGTGGAAATTCGTTGGTCATATGCAATCGTATGTATTTTATATGTGCATATGGGCATTTCCAGCGAAAACTAACGTAACGCCATATTAGAATTAAGCTTGTATTTCAGAACAATGTGGTTCGATTTTTCCTAAAATTTTACTAAATGTAGAGCTAATACGACCTACACAAATTGTACAAAGAAGTAAAAAATGGGTTTTCTTTGAAATACAGCTTAATTGCTTATTGGCGTTACGTTACTTTTCCCATACTAACTGTCTTTTCTTTATAATGGTCAACTATTTTAAGCTTTTTGGTTTCTATCTTACCAGCGTGCAATATCATCGATATTTTCAAAGCTGACATTTTTTCAATGTTTATTTTGCCCAAGTCTTTAGAACGGTATACATTCATGTTTTAAGCTAAGTGCCTTTAGAGTTTTAACAATTGAGTTATGCATTTTATAGGCTTTTTACACCTACCCACATCTTTCATCAATTAGCCAAGATGTGTACATCTTCCCATAAGAATTCTACAGAGCTAAAACTATACATCTTTCTTCATCTTTCAAAGATGTTATTAGATTGGAACTTAAATTGGAAAACTTAGATTGGAAATTAAAAACATGTGTGTGAGCCAGTGATGGAAAAGTTGATACGATTGTACTTATTATACTATTTGATATTAAAAAGTGGTTGCATGCAATAACGTCCAAGGAAATAATGACCACGGACGTTATTTCCACATTGAAAAGGAAATACTATCCATGGACACTATTTCCATTTTGAAAACGAAATAAAGTCCATCAAAAATGGAAATAAAGTCCATCAAAAATGAAAATCGCACTTTACTGAATTTATTTAATTTTAGTGTAGGAACGCTACTATCAATAACTAATTATACACAATTGCATTATATGTATATTGTGTGGCTATTTTTAAAGAGATTATTACGATGTTGAATAACTTGTGTATGAACTTTAATGAAATTATTTATATCTAGAATACGGACGATTGTGTCGTCCGTTGGCCATACTAGTCGTTTACGAATACCCATGGGTTCTACTGAAAATGAACTGGTTCAATTTAGGTACAGAACACATGATTTTAACAAAGGCGTGTCATTGACGTGCATGGTTTCATATTTAACAAAACTGCTCATCATTGAAATGAGTGCTTATAACCAACGAAAGTTCGATGATTTGGTTACGTTTTTGCATGGGTTCGTAAAACTCATATATAAAATATGAAAATAAAAAAAATATTGCCGCAGCTGGGATACGAACCATGCTCTTCTGACTGTTAGGACATGCTCTCTACCACTGAGCTATTGCCTTCTTATTTTTTGTTGGAGCTAAAACTTGTTTTATGAAAATGTGTCAATGTGATGATTTAATTCCGTTTCTACATGCTTTTTTCGATGGATATTTTATGCAATATATTACCTGGTGAAATAGCGTGCGTTTTTAATGAGTTCAAAAACTATATATTTATTTACGATTTACGATGGTATTCAGAATGAATTCGAAGAAACAAGTGCTCAAGTGCTCATTTTTTGCTGGGTATGGGGGTAAGGCTATATTGTCAGTCTGTGGACCAGAATCAAACTTATTTTACTTAAAAAATGGCCTCAGTCGTACAGCAGCTCTGGGCGCCACAACATCAAGCATCGTTGCCAATCGCTTCGTAAATGCAACTGTTTGTTTATTGGCCTTCGAGAGTTTTGCGATTCAGTCGCATGTGTGTAGTGGTTGACGTCGGTTAACGATATCGTGTACAGTTTCGCGTCGGTGGCTATTAGTCACATGCACTACTTTTAAGTAGAATATATGCATTTTTTGGTTACGAGTACCAACCACAACTCGATATTACATTGGTGGAGACCATTAAACTTGGGAGCGGATAGCTTGGATTCCTCCTTCCTATGGGTCTTCCATCTTATAATATTAGACTAGCAATTATCAAACTACCTACTTTAAAAAGCAGAAGGACGATGCTCAATATGGCTTTTTTGGGCAAGCTGATTAATGGTGATGTGCTGTCGGAATTTCTTCTAAGTAATATACAATTTAATGTTCCACGTCCTTCCACCCGTTATTTCATTCCCTTATATCTACCAGTATTTCATACAAACTATGCTAATACAGATCCATTTAGAAGAATGTGTTAAAATTTTAATGTACAATTGTACAATTTTATTGACTTTTCTGTAAATGTTGATATTATTAAACGTAATATAATCTTGTTTTTAAATACTTAAATTTTATACGTGTATTATACATTGTATGTTAAAAATTATTTGTAGTAATGGATATTTTTCCATAGACTTTAAATAAATAAATAAATATGTGATGGTACAGGTCGTATGGCGGTACATGAAGGAAACTCTCTTGGAGTAGAACTTGGCAATTTGTGAGATTGAATTCTCCGCAAACCAAATTAAAATGAACAAACAACAACCATTAAAAAATGACTTGATTCAAAACATCAAGTTCTCTGCGCCTCCTCAAGAATTTAACCGGGGGAGCTAAAAATTGTTTTTAGTGTGTTCCAGACTATAGAGCATCTATTCATAATACAGGAAAATTCAAATTGAATAAACAAGTTTTACGCTCCACCTTACTACACATGCACACATAGGTGGTATTTAAACTATGAAAAGTATCTACGGAACTAAAATATGGTATTAGAAATAACCTAGTTAAGCTTTGTTTTCTGACTTTAACAGCTTACAACAACATTACGAAGATTATATGACAGAGATAGCAAATCGTATTTTCTAATGTGGTTTCTAGTTTGGCTATCTCTTTCATATCATCTTAGTACGAACATTTTGCATGTAAAACTGCATAACTTGGGATCTACATTAGCCATGAACTTGGTATGAACATCATGTCAAATATCGCTATGGCTAATGTAGACGGCTCATGTCCATGCTCTGACATCGATGCCCGAACATATATCTGAGCATCAATGTTCGCCATGAGATTCGCCGTGCACTACCACAAAATATATTGATAAGGCAGAACATGGACATAGCACGTATTCACCACAACAAAGAAGTTGATGAATTTTTACAGTTATTCTGCCGGCGTCATGTACGCGTCATGTTCAAGTCGATAGCGCGTGAAGACGTAGGGTAACACATAGGGTTCCCACTTTTTTGTTAGAAATTAAAGAAAACAAATAACCTTTGGTTATTAAAGGTTAAGAAAAAGTACACAGTATAAAAATAAAGTACAATTTATTTCTCTCTATTGTTATATTTAAAAACGTATTTTCATTGCTTTTCGCAAGTTTTATCGAATAATTATCAATTCTAAACAATTGTAGAGCATCTTTACAGTCTATATTTAAATTAAAGTAAATAATTAATTAATTTTTTTAATCAGATTCAGAGACGCTTTGCTTCTTTCGTCTCGCCATTTGCTCTTCATTACAGAAAAACTCTTTCTGTGAATGATAACGTGGCAGGAATAGAAAGTAAAAATGAATATAAAAATTTGATAAATTATCATCAGTCTTATTAAATACTAGCTGCTATTTACTATATATCTGATCATAAAGTTTGTTTAATAACGCAATTTCTCCATAAAGATTATCATATTTATATTAAGTTTTCTCGGAGTTATATTTTCGATTATGTTAACAATGTTATCAACTTCAACATTGCTTTTTAAATTTTATTGCTAATTGTAAATAACAAGTATATGTTTTTAAAATCAAACCATTTATTCAGATACTTTAAGGCTTTATCAATAAATAATAAAAAAAAAATTATGTTAATTTCGCTGGTCAGTTCCGGTGAAGACAACAGTTTTTTTGGCTGAATGGCGTTTGACTACAAACCTTGAGATCTTAAGTTCAAGACTAGTTTCAGGCAAGCCAACAACATTACACTGCTTTACAAACAAAATCTATAAAGTTTGTAATGCATTTTATAGATTGATTTGGATATGCTTAGCACGAGAAAAGTAAAGAAAAAAATTTCATTTCGGCCATTTAACCAGATAACGGCAATTTTGTGTTTTTTCGATGTATACTTCCCGAATCAAAAGCTGGTTCGATTAAAGTCCTCTATATAGCCTGACTGACTAATATAATCTGAATCTATTTAGAATTCTAGATAAAACAAATTATACGAAATAAAGTATTTTCGCGTACTTTATTATTCTCATAAAGTATAGATTACAGTTACCCGAAATAACGTACACTACTTTATTATAAAGTACGTGTGGCAAGCCTAGTAACACATGATAACAGCCTTTTTTAACTATCAAAAGAGAGTATTCTGCTTCATATTCTGTGTTCATAGCAGGTAGACTCGGTTCAATTCGCTTTGGAAAATACCGAGTTTCTTTGTCAAAAAATTTACTGAAAAATATGTCAACAAAGCATTTGAAAATATAACCAGATGAAAAATACAAGCGGAGAAAGTGAGCAAAAATAAACAGCTGATCTGTAGAGTCCACCTGTTATGAATTCGCCTTGGCTTTAATAAGCTTTTTACATCTACCCACATCTTTCATCAATTCGCCAAGATGTGTACATCTTCCCATAAGAATTGTACAGGGCTAAAAATGTACATCTTTCTTCATCTTTCAAATATGTTCTCATTTTATTTCATATTACGTCTTTCGATAATTTTAGTGTCATCACTAGCAAAATGACATTAGATTGGAACAAAATTAAAAACATGTGTGTGATCCAGTAATGTAAAAGTTGATATGATCGTACTTTTCTTATACACTTTGATATTAAAAAGTGGTATCATGCAATAACGTCCCATGATCCAATAATACAATTGAAAGCACATATGACTATTTCGCCGCGTTGGCTGTATCTGTACATTTTTTTAATCGTGTGTTTTTATATGGTTAGTAAGGCATAGACACTTTTATGTGGCAATAAACAAAAGAAGGTATTTATTTTAGGCATATGAATTCTAATCACATTTGTTAAAAGTACATTTTAAATAATTTTTCGTCTTCTGTTTTTAACAGAAACGGCCAACCTTGCGAATTGATATTGTATTTTTTTGTATTATTACCACCACCTGTAAAATTAATTCGCCTTGTAGCGTCCTTGGAAATAATGACCATAGACATTATTTCCACGTTGAAAAGGAAATACTATCCATGGACACTATTTCCATTTTGAAAAGAAAAAAAAAGTCCATAAAAATGGAAATAAAGTCCATGAAAATAGTATGTATTGCACAGAAAAGATGTTTTGCATTGCCGGCCTTCGGCTGGGCTTAAGGTTTTCTCGCCTGGGCATGTCGCATAGTGCCTTCGCTGAGTAAAGATTTTCTACAGACGAGAACATCCTTAAGACCGGCCGAAGACGGGCTAGAAAAAAAATTTTAGTCTGCGGAACCAGTACACCGGATATTATATCCTTTTCGACCATGGACGTTATTGCATGCCAGCTAAAAAATACATTCGCCTCTCTCATTCTTATATACAATAACTGATATAATTCTTTATAATAGCATGTAATGTCCAAAAACCATAAATTAAGCTCAAAAATTCAGAAACGTGCGTTTTTAAAATGCCCGTGTGACCTCAGCCTTACAAAGAAATAAGACCGTAATAGCTCTGCACTGGTAATAAGGTCATTTTAAATTAGTGAGCAATTATTTGAGAAATAAGTCCGAATGACTTTAATAGATATGACTTTATTGCGCTGGCGAAAATCGGTACGTTGCTACTATAGTGGGATGTTCGCTTAAGTCTTTGAACTTGAGATAAGAAACTGAAATTTTTTATATACTGGTATGTGACGGAAATTGATAAATTTAAAATCGCGTGATTTCACAAATCTAATAATAGCCAAATAGGTGTTATGTAAATCACACGATACAGTGAAATCGAATTTAAGTTCGAATAAAATAGTCTGAACCTCGAAATTATTTATAAATCGGCGTGATTTTAAATTGATCGATTTCCATCACATATCAGATAATTTTATCTTGGCCTTGTACAATATGTCTCTAAAGTCTCACGTAATCTCCTGTACGGACTACAAAATATCAGGAGCCAATGGCCGCAAAAATCGGCTTTTTTTTATAAAAGCTATAGAGAATGCCTACAAATTTTTGATACAGTTATATTTTGTAAGATCAACCGTTTTTGAGATAAATGGCAGAGTAGAAAAGGCTACACCGCATTTGCATACAGCTAGGACCACCAACCTTTCAGATGAAAATTAAAAATATATTCATACATACATATACTTATATGAGTTCATAATTCCGAATAATACTAACAAATATGTAATATTTTATCTAACGCTTTGCTTCGGTGTTACGGTGTTCAAAACTTTTTCATTATGTTCATTACATCAAAGTGTATTAAAATACATGTGGTCAAAATTATGTATGACCACATCCATAATTTGAGCCGAATCAAATATAGCGTATAATTGCTCTTTTCAACAAAAATTCTAAGAAACAAAAATTTTGTTACTCTTATTGTCGAAAAAGCAGTAAAAAAATTTATTTGATACTGACATGAAAATATAATTTTCCATCCCTGGTGTGAGCCATTTTCATATGTACTTATGCATGTAAATTTATAGACACATAATTCAAAATTCGTTGTACGTGAAATAAATATTTATTTAACACGTGATTTTATGAACTAAAAACATTGCATTAATTATTGTTTTTGGTATGTTAAATCACAAACAATTAAATTGTTGTTTTTCTTAATAAACTTAAAGTATTAATTTATTAAGCACAATACGACTTTTCATCAAGCATGTGAAAGTAAATATAATGACAGATGGAAGATGAAAGATGTTGCAAATGTTAACATGTTTTTCCATTTTCAACATTTTCCACGCATTCCTCTAAAGGGCATAATACACAATCAATCAGCTTGATGTCAGATTCGTGTACGTGTGCTTCACGAAAAATCAAAACCAAGTAGATTTTCCATCAAGCGTCATCGGCGTCACTAATACTAACGAAATTTCACACATACTAGTACCACGCTTGTCAAGCATGTTGACTGTGTATATTGCCCTTAAGATGTGGGTGAGAGTAAAAAGGCTATTAGTCGAACTGTATGGTTTTTATCCAAAGTTAATTAATTAGTTTGGCTTAAGTTCGTTTTTAATTTAATTTTTCGATCAAATTATTATTTTTTTATTTAAGAAAGAAATTCTAAAGCATGTAAATATTGAACGTCGTTGGCAGTGTAGGAAAAGGGCTCTGATGAGAAGACTGTGGTGGTCTCGAAACATCTGATGTCACTTCAACCTTCCATACATCCAAATTTTTCTATGAATGTTCCCAAGGTAGATTAACACCAGGTAGGCGCAAGAGAATTCGCCGTGTAGAATTTACATTTGGGCTGTCAAAAAAGTTGGTACATTAACATTGCTGACAGGCCAAATGTGTAAATATTTACGTAAACAGCTGTGCTCTTGCGGCCACTTAGTATGAATTCGCCTTGGAATGTTCCATATTTATATGCTTTAAAATTTCTTTCTTAATTAAATAAAAAATAATAATTTGATCGAAAGATAAAATTAAAAACGAACTTAAGCCAAACTAATTAAATAACTTTGGATAAAAACCATACAGTTCGACTGAAATTCATAACTCAATTGTCAAAAATCTAAAGGCACTTAGCTAAAAACATGAATGTATACTGTTCCAAAGACCATTGAGAAGACAGAACGGTGAAGTTGCAACATCTACGGAAGATCAGTTAGATGTCTCGGTAGACTTCTACAGTGGCATGCTTACCTCAACTGGTCACATTCCTGATAGCAGCTGCGAGTGTGGAGCACATAAAGATGATCCTGACATACCTTCCACTTGTCCAACTGTGTATGAGATTGTAAACTTCATCAACACTCTCAAATCAAATAAGTCACCAGGCGTGGATGGAATCGCAGCGGAATTACTAAATGCAGACTCCTATACAAGCGCTAACATAGTCCTCCCAATCATCCGTATCTTCTGGGAAAATGAAACCCTTCCCGATGAGCTAACAGAGGGCATAGTAATAAACATACCAAAAAAATGAGACCTTTCAAATCCAAATACTTGGTATTACTTTATGCATGGTGAACAAGGTAATTGCCCAAATAATTGCCAAGAGGATTTCAGATAAGGTAACACCAGCACTGAGACTAGAACAAGCTGGATTTAGGCCCAATAAATCCACGATCGACCATATTAATAGTCTCCGGGTAATCGTCGAGCAATCTGTAGAATGGCGTACGCCACTGTGTCTTTGCTTCATTGATTTCGAGAAAGCCTTCGACAAGTTAAACCATTGTGTTATTTGGAGTGCACTTAGATGTAAAAATGTTCCACTTAAAATAATATCACTTATTAAGTGCCTTTACCAGAATGCTAGCTGCCGAGTAACACATGGCAAAACGTTAAGCAGATCAATAAAAGTGGAAACTGGAGTCCGACAAGGCTGCGTCATATCACCCCTCCTGTTTAACATTGTGCTAGATACAATTTTGAAAAAAGCACTGCACAATGGTAAAGGAATATCATGAGGACTACAAGGTCGCCTAAATGACTTGGACTACGCAGATGATATCTGTCTTCTAGCGCACAGCTTCTCATATCTTTCAACAAATTTGAGGAATATATCAGAAGCTGCAGTGGTAGCGGGGCTTAAAATAAATACGGGCAAAACAAAAACGCTCCGAATCAACACGACAAATCAAGACTTATTCAACATTAATAATAGTCAGATAGATGATGTCAACCAATTTTGCTACCTTGGAAGCATAATATCAAAAAACGGCGGGTCAAGCGTAGACATTGACAATCGCTTACAAAAAGCTCGACAAACTTTCGGCCGATTAAGACCCATCTGGTGTTCGTCATCAATTTCCCAGCGCGTGCAATTAAACATATTTAACGCAAATGTAAAATCCACACTTCTCTATGGCTGCGAGACGTGGAATGCTGCACCCAGAGACATGCACAAGACCCAAGTTTTTATAAATCAATGTCTTCGCAGAATTTTAAGAATCTTCTGGCCAAGAGTTATATCCAATAGCAGGTTGTGGCAGTATTCCAATCAACAGCCTATAGGCATTGAAATAAAAAAGCGTAAATGGCGGTATATTGGGCATACCCTCAGAAGGCCGCATAATGACATTACAAGGAATGCCATAGAGTGGAATCCACAGGGCAATCGAAGGAGAGGACGTCCTGCTCACACGTGGAGAAGACAGATTGACGCAGACGTAGCGGCCATGAATAAAAGCTGGAGTGAGGTGAAAGCGATGGCACAAGACAGGCGTACATTCAAACAATTTATTGAGGCCCTATGCTCCTTATAGGATCGATGGGAATATCTTATATTATTATTATACTGTTCCAAAGACTTCGGCAAAATAAACATTCGAAAAATCCCAGCATTGAAAATATCGATGACATTTCACGCTGGCAAGATAGAAATCAAAATGCTTAAAATAGTTGACCATGATAAAGAAAAGACAGTTAGTGAAGTTACAAAAGTTCATTAATAGGTACGACTCGCCGCGAGGTGGCGACAAAATCTGTTGATTGGGCTTACTAAAGTAAGTAGGATTTTCGCTAGGGTGTTGTTGCTGCCGGCGTTGGCAGTGTAGGTAAAAGGCCTCTGATGAGAAGACTATGGTCTCGAAACATCTGATGTCAGTTCAACCTTCCGTACATCCCAATTTTTCATTAAATGTTCAATATTTACATGCTTTAGAACTTCTTTCTTAAATAAAAAATAATAATTTGATAGAAAGATTAAATTAAAAACGAACTTAAGCCAAACTAATTAAATAACTTTGGATATAACATATTTATTTATTTATTTAAAAAAAACATGTATAAAATCCATACATGTGGAACAACTAGTAAATTCTTAAAATTTATCAAGATAAAAAAAA
The DNA here is from genome assembly GCA_956483635.1 of Panzeria rudis. Classification (NCBI taxonomy): domain Eukaryota; kingdom Metazoa; phylum Arthropoda; class Insecta; order Diptera; family Tachinidae; genus Panzeria; species Panzeria rudis. The sequence continues at coordinate 110,452,698 of OY101448.1, read as the reverse complement.
TTATAGAAAATTTTTCAAAATCAAATTATATAAAATTCTTCAAAATAAATTTATATAAAATTCTTCAAATTGTTTATGTGTGTTTATTACATAGATAAAAACAATGTAGAAAATTGGGTACATATTTCTAGCTACATGACATATATGTATATAAAAGCTTGGCATCTGCGTACATTTATTGCAAAGTAAAATCAAAAATTGAGTTTGTTCAAGAAGGGGCACAATATAATAAAAAATTTTACAAAAGAGGATTTAAAACAATATGGCACAAAAACTGCCAAGGCGGTCAAAAAAGGGGCATAATGCGACTTTAGTCGCACAACGGTAACGCTGCATTTGACTTGTAGACAATTTCGTGGTTCGGTTTTCTGGATTATTTTATTGGGGAAGAGAGAAGATTAGTCGGCAATATTTCTTTCGTAGTCAAAGATTTACTGCTTTTAGTTTTCCCATCGTAAGACGTGAGTACCCTACTTGTTAAAAGGTTTCGGATGTTTTTGTGGAGCAATATTCCTTCTTTTGCAGAGTCTTGGGATTATACATTCAGCTTATTTAGGCTTACTAGCTCTGATTGGTTACCATAAAGCAGTTTTTTTTAATTTTAATGTTTAGAAAACCGCAATTATTTTCATTTCATTTGATTTTGCTTCTGTTTTCGCTTTTGAAAAATACAAAAGTTTTAGTTAAAGCAAAATCACAAAACGATTTATAAACAACTGCGCAGCACTTTCAACAGTCGACGAATTGAAAAGTTTGAATTTGATTTGCTGTTGCTTTTGGTTAGTATCACAAGTAATCTTGCCTTTATAAGTTGTAAGCAATCGCAGTCAAGTGCTTTTCGTTTCTGCTTCTTGTCTTACGTGCAAAAATAATAACCAAAATTTGACAAACACCAGAAAATAGTTGACTGAATCTGCAGAAAAAGCAAGAATTTTCGATTCTTCGACTGTACTGTTTGCGACTAGCAAAAGTATATATGTATAGCAGGCGCGGATACAAGGGGGAAGGGGATATCCCCCCCCCCCCAAAACGAGTAAATTTTTATAGAGTTTCTAAAAGAAGTTGGGAAAAATAGTATGTTTTACTTAGAAGTTCCCCCCCAAAAGCTCAAGCTGGATCCGGGGCTGATGTATAGTGTTTCCGCTTTTACTTGCGAAACTAACGAAAACCAACAGCAATTCAAATTCAAACTTGCGTAATTGTTTATAAATCGTTTTATGCTTCTGCTTCGACTGTGACTGTTTTTTTCATAAGCACAAGCAAAAGCATTGGTTCATTTTACACAGTTGGAAAAAGCCAAAACAGAGAAAGTTAAAATTTTAGGAATTTTGCTACTTCGACTTATTTTATTTAAACACTGATTTTATTTTATTTCCTTAATTTAAATCATAATTTTCTCAAATTAAAAATTTTTATTTATATTGCGAAATGGGCGTGGCTTTAATCTAAAGCAATTAATCAAATATGTTTTTTAATAAAGTTAAGATTAACAGAAACACAAAACATACGAAACAAATCAGAAAATACTTCAGATCAAACGCAATATTGCGTTCATTTCTTATACTATTCTGCAGCAAAACTGAGTGCATACGAGTTATTTTAGTTAAATCCGAATTCAACTCTGAATTTAGTAGTTTTTCTCTTATCTTAAACAGTTTTATTAAGAATTAAATACCAAATCAAATAGTGACAACATTTTGTAAAAAAATACTATCCGAAAGTCAAAATGCAGAAACATGCCCTCACTTTTACTCGCCAGTATATGTCTAATTTCGTTAATTTAAGTTGCGGTTTCTGGCAAAAATATAATAAGTCTGCCTAATATCCTAGAATGGCAACAAATGCTCGAAAATGATCTTCAAAACGGTAATTTCCAGCAAAAATTGTTTCAAATACTTGATACAATACTTCTAAAGTTCAAAGAAATCATCATTAAGATCTGTTGAAAAATAAAATCAAAATAAACTTTTAACATACGTGGCGAGCTATGTAATTTGGCGGAGATATAGTTTTACCACTGATCTTCAATTTCAAAACTGGCTTTCGAAGTAGGAGCCGACCTCCACAATGAACACTGCATCGAAACTTTACGACATAGTCCGCTCAAAAATGTTTTTCATACCCTTCATATGCAGGCTGAACGCAAAAAAACATATTTCCAAGAGTACTTCGCTATGAAGTTCGATGTTGCATTTCGAGTAATCCCCAGAATCGAAATGTATCATATTGGACCCAGATTGCATGTCTTATCGCGAAATTTGACTTGCATATCCTGTTTTCGAGCTGCTGGAAGACTTCTTTTGTATAACTCTGGTATGGAAACCATGTTAATTGTGGTCGGCTCCTACTTCGGAAGCCAGTTTTGAAATGGAAGATCAGTGGTAAACTTATATTTCCACCAAAACACGTAGCTCGACACGAATGTTGAAAGTTTATTTTGGTGATTTATTTCCTTTATTTTTTAACCGATCTTAATGAAATATGCGGCAGATAGAGTCTTTTAAGTTTAGAAGTATTGTATCAACTATTTTGCTGGAAATTACAGTTTTTAAAATCATTTTCGAACATTTGTCGCTATTCTAGGGTTTATGCAGATTTATCACATTTTTATGCGAAACCGATACTTAAAGTAACAAAAATCAGACATGAATTCAACACAAGGCACTGCTATGCGCAGAATAAAATAAAATATAAAAAAAATTGGATGAGAGCGTAAGATTGAGGTTCCGCTACAACGAAATCCGACTGCATAAAATAATAGGGCATTTACACTGTCTCGAAATCTAATAGATTTGATTTGAAATCTTTTTCGAAATCTATATCGTTTACACTAACCTTTATTGACATTTTTCTAGATTTCGTATCCAAGAATAAATACTTTGACTGAAATTTATCCTAAACTCTAACCCAACAAGTGCCCACCTTAGCTAATGCACACACTTTTAGTAGAAAATGTTTGTAGAGCGTAGCTAATTCACTCACCGTTTATATAAAAATATTATACAGGGTAGTAAAAAGAAAATAAATATACTAGACTTTGAGTAGATTTCGTCCAAATCTACGGACAAAGTAGATTTCGTTTTGTATGGGAAATATAGTAAAAAACGACTAGATTTAGCTCGAAATCTCGTAAGTACTAGATTTCGAGACAATGTAAATGCCCTATAAGATGTGAGATGAAAAAACGTATCATTTGTAGTCTTCTTATATTTAAAGCGTTTAAATGTGAGTGCTTATTGTTAAATTGCATTCTTTTCTCTATAAAATTTTTTATAGTCCTTTTCGCTTCGATGTTACGGAACCTTAAATAAAAAGTTATGCACTGCATATTATAAGCTGTGATCTACTAACATATACACATATCGTCGGCCTTCTTCTTAAACCACGTAAGCGCAATTTTTTCGAAATTGACTTTTTTGTGGTTTTTTATGGTAGAAAATAACATTTGCCACCCGATTGCATTCTTATCTTGACAACTTTGTATGAAAAAAGAAAGAAATTAAAGCCATTTCGAAAACCTCGTAAGCGCCATACAAAATGATATTTGCATGCACAATAGAATTCTTTTTATATTTAAAGCTGGAAATGTTAAAGTCTCAACCAGCAAATTCACCCGGAAAGTTTCAGGCCAATCGGAGCAATCTTGGTGCGGCGTCAAGCTCTCAAAGTCAGTAACTTTGGTAAAAACAATGCTTCTCGTCGAGTAACTCAAAAACTATATATCCTAAACAGCACAAATGTTCCTCGAACCCCCATTATTTTAATAAAATGCAGTTTTTTCTGTATGCGAAAGCTTTATCTCTGCCGTACAAAAAGCCGTTTTGAGCTGAAGTTCGTTTTCGGGCCCTAAGAGGTTAACGCGTGCCCATAGAGGGTTAATTTCTGAGACCGATCCCAATTATTTTGATATAACCAACATTTTTTTCAAAGGATTCAAAGCGCTATCTGTACTCCTTAGAGTAGATCCCATACAAACCGTCAAATGTACGGAAAAACATGAAATTTATCGAATTTGAGCTATTATTTTTTTACGCAATATAATGAACATGGCTTGTTCTACAAATTGAATTTTGAAAATACATTTCTTTTGTCTCCCCATAACAAAAATTATGTTGGTCTCAATTTAACGTTGCCTTCACTTTACAAAAGGTCCATTGGCATTAAAAAGGAATATATGAAGATTTGATAAGTTTGAAAAAAGTAATGACGGCAAATAGTTGACCATTTTTTTGAACAACTCGTTATTAATAATAAATATGTAGTACGATTTTTTAAGTGTTTTTTTAAGTTTAATTAGTTATCGGCCTTTTTCATAATGTGCGATTAAAAGTTAACGTGGATTTGAACGCCAAGTTCGAAATACAAAACTTGTCGGTAAAGTCCACGTTAACTCATTGTATAAAGTGCCGTAAGAAAACTTTCTTTTTACAAATGGAATGTTCTTTTTTTGATATTATATCTTTGGTTTATTTGTTACATTTTTTCAGCGTCACAATATTTTGAATTTTTAACGTGAGCTTAAGAGTGAAATAAATAATATGTAAAAAGTTTCTTTGTATTCATTTTATGCAACATTTTCTTTGAAAAATATAAGAATAAATGTTAATTTACACACAGAAATTTCTGTTTTTTTAATTTTACAAAACCTCGTAAGCGACAAAATTTGCGAATTGCTGTTTGCGCCAAAAACACGTAAGCGACAAATTTGGATACAGTTACTTGTTAGTAATAAATTTTTTTAAGAAATGATGCTACACCCTTCAGAGAGTCGTAAAGCAATGTTTTGTAAAAAAAATTTTTGTTATAAAACACATATTTAAATAGTTATTAAGTTTTTTTTTTGTTTTCTGAAAAACGAGTTGTTGGCGCTTACGTGGTTTAAGAAGAAAGGCGACGATATGTAAGTATGTATGTATGAATTATGGATTTACGTCGGCGTATTGAATATTCATAGCATTTGATTTGTAGATGCGTATTAGTATACAAATTAACACAACATACATTATTTCTTACCCATAGTTCCTGACTGTTTTCTTGACGAGCGCTTAACAGCAAATGATGTCCAGTGATGCATAAACGCCCTTCGATTGTTGTGTTTTGATGGTCATGAAGAAAAACTCCATCCAATTTAGGTGTTTTTATTAGTTCAACAAAGTCCATGTTATTACTTTTGTTTCTTAAGTTTGAGGCAATAGACTGCAAAACCTATAAAGAAAATTAAAATAAAATTAATATATTAAAATAATATTAAAAAATAAAATTATATATGTTTATATATCGGCACGTAAAACGTAAAACTCCCTTACTAGTAAAAAGGTGAAATCGACTTTTTTATAAATTCCGATGTATGTGTGCACATATAAAACCCAGTCCGGCGGGGTTTTCCTTGGGTTTCATTGGTTTTTAATGATCTAATAATTAATCTAAGCAATGTTGTCAAAATAGACCTTTACGGTATAGATTTAGCAAGAAAATCTTCAATAATTGTTATTGCATCGTTAAACAACTTTCAGTTGTGTAATGAAGCTTTAAGTCTCATACAAATTTTACTCCCACCTCAACAAGCTCTAAATGCTTTAAAAAGTGACTCCGCTACGATCGCAGCGGCCGTTGAAATTTGGTGTTACTTGTTGAACAATCCTATACTAATGTCAAAACAGGATTTTGTTAAAATATATCGGCAAACTAATAAGTAAAGAAAACAAAAAGATAACAGAAGAATGCGTAAGTCAAAAGCGGCTGTATGAAATAACGGCCAACGAAATAAGTCCCAGTGAAATAACTCCCAATGAAATGCGACCTAAAAAAATTAAATAAGCCCAAACAAATTTAATGAAATAAATAAAAAAATGAAATTATTCCAAACCTCAAATGAAATAAGTTCCAATTTTTGGAGCTTGCTTCATAATGAAATAACTCCCACACAAAAATATGAAATAAGTCCTAATGCAATAAAGCCCAAAAAATATGAAATAAGTCCAGAATTATTTATGGGCTTTTTACATAAAAAATGTATTTTTTTATAAAATCTTTAGTGACCGTAGAGTGTTTTCTAAATACCTCAGAGGACAAATTCCTTAAGCCCGGCCAAAAGCGGGCAATTCCAAAAACCCTTGGTAAATGAAGACGGACGTTGTTCGATTGTGTATCTTTCCATGGTTCAAATTGAGTTAGTCTAAAATTGAGAAATGTCAAATAAAATGCAGAAAAAACTTGACGTGTGACTTAAGGTGTGGTTCACATTCAACATTGGCCCTTAAAATTTAACCAACCTTTACATCAGCAATGCTGAAATTGGTTTAAAGCTTTAAGCGGTTTTCAAAAACTATACCATTTACATTGGCATTTTTGTCAATTATTACGTTTATCGTTGACAATATCTTATGAGTTCATAGAAAGTTATGTCATACTCAATATGAAAATGTAATTTCTTTTTTCAGTATTGTCAGTCAAATGTGAAAAACCTGGTTTGTGAATAGGATAATTCACAAAAACTTATTGTAACAACTGGTTATCTAATAAACAGGTTACAAACTAGTTTATGGTTTGCATGGGAAAACAGATTATAAACAAGAAAATAAACCTGTTTAATGATATAAACCAATTATAAGCTGTTTATGGCGTAGATGTAACAGTACATTTACATCAGCAATGCTGAAACTGGTTTAAGGCTTTAAGCAAGTTTCTGAAACTATACCATTTACATTGGCATATTAGTCAGTTATTAGGTTTATAGTTGACAATATATTATGAGTTCATGGAATGTTATGTCATACTCAATATGAAAATTTATTTTCTTTTTTTAGTATTGCCAGTCAAATGTGAAAAACTGGTTTGTGAATAGGATAACTCACAAAAACTGATTGTAACAACTGGTTTATCTGATAAACAGGTTACAAACTAGTTTATGATTTGTATGGGAAAACAGGTTATAAACAAGAAAATAAACCTGTTTATCGACTGTTTATAACCTGTTTATGGCGTAGATGTAAATGTACTATAAATGTACTATTAAGAGCTATTTCCAAAACCTGCTTTGCTTACTGGACTTTCGGCCTTCGGCTGAGCTTAAGAATTTTCTTCTCTGAGGTATTTCCAAAGGCGGCTTCGCTTACTGAGGGTTTTATGCGCTTACAGCCTTCGGCCGGGCTTAAGAATTTTCTAATTTAAGGTATTTCAAAAACCCGCTTCGCTTGCTGAGGGTTTTTTGCATTGCCGGGCTTAAAGATCTTCTCCTCTGTATTTCCAAAACCGGCTTCGCTTACTGAAGATTTTCGGTATTGCCGGTATTCGGTATTGTCTAAGGTATTTTCAAAGGCGGCTTCGCTTACTGAGAGCTTTGTGCATTGCCGGACTTCGACCGGACTTAAGAATTTTCTCAACTGAGGTATTTCAAAATCCGACTTTAAATTTTGTTATGGGCTTGTGAGATATAACAAAAATTTTTTACAGAAATTCTTTAGTGAGCGTAGTCGGTTTTCTAAATACATACCTCGGGGCATTCCCTAAGCTGGAACGAAAGCCAACAGTGTAGAAAATCATTAGTAATCGAAGCCCGTTTTCTAAGTACCTCAGAGAAAGGCCTTAAGCTCCGCCAAAGGCCGGCAATTCCCGGACTTGCAAATACCTCTGAGGAGAAAATTTTTCTTCCCTGAACATATATGTAGAGCCGCACATCGGCCGGCCGCAAGGATTTACTAGTTTGAGGTATTTAGAAACCCATGTTCGCTTAGTGACGATATTCTGTATTGGCGTTCTTGGGCCGGTCTTAAGGATTTTCTACTCTGAGGTACTTCCAAATCCTGCTTCACTCACTGAGGGTTTTCTGCAATACCGGCCTTCGGTCGGGCTTAAGAATTTTCTCTTCTAAGGAAGGTATTTCCAAAGGTGACTTCGCTTAGTGAGGACTTCCTGGATAGCCGGCCTTTGGCCGGGCTTGAGAATTTTCTCCTCTGAGGTATTTCAAAAGGCGGCTTCGCTTACTGATGATTTTCTGCATTGCCTTCGACCGGTCTTAAAGGCTATTTTCTCCTCTGAGGTATTTCTAAAACCTGCTTCACTTGCTGAGGGTTTTCCGCATTACCGGACTTAAGGGTTTTCTACTTTGAGGTATTTTAGAAGGCGGCTTAGCTTACTGGCGATTTTCTGCATTGCCGGCCTTCGGCCGGTCTTAAAGACTTTTTTCTATTTGCAAAACCAACTTCGCTTACTGACGATTTTCTTCATTAGTGGCCTTCGGCTGGCCTTAACCATTTTCTGCTTTTAAAGAAGAAAAGCCGGTTTTGTAAATACCAGAGAGAAAAAAAATCTTAATCCCGGCCAAAGGCAGGCAATGCAACAAACCTTCATTAAGCGAAGGTTTAGGAAATGTCTCGGAGCATAGAACAATGAATATCGACTAACAGCCGGAAAGATGCAACTCGGTGTGTCCAGGATTGAAAAACCACCAAAAATTTTTTTTAAATTGCTGCATTCAGTCCCTAAGCAGTAGAGATGAGCGATATTCCAGCACCTGTGATTTAATCACTGTTACTGAAAAATCACGATTCACAGTTGTGACAAAATTTGTCAAGTAACTGCTACTTGCAAAGTTGTTCTTTTCTATTTGTTACATACAGAAAATTATGATATTTCACTGTTTGTGTGGGTAATAACGTTTTTTATTTGCGACAATAACAACAATCGAATAGTGTTGCTACCCTGCGGAAAATTTGGTGACAAATGATCCAAAAGTACTCGTCCCACGACTTGAGAAAGTGAGACTGGTACCAAAAATAAGGAGTAGTGAATGGTGAAAAAAGACATATTGTGTAAATGGTCACATATTAACCATTTTCAATCAATTTAGTTCGTACTCCGGCTAGTATATTAAACGGTACTGAACTAATTCGATGCACCTGGATCAAAGGCCTATTACATAGTATCTATATAATATTCATTGTCTCCCTTCAATGAGACTGCCATTCCACTCAGGAACCTGTTCCGTAACTATATTCAGATATTAATTCCAGCTTAACTGGTATTTACAACATTGAAATACAAGTTCCCCTGTGGTCAAGTGGGTAGTGTACTAGACTGTCATGCCGGAGGTTGTCGGTTCGAATCAAAGACACCGCTTAAAAATAAAATACAATTTCTACTTGGATTTGTAACAATAAAAAAAATAAATTAGTCGATAATTACGGCTGAATTTGGGAATAATATTTATATATAATCTATATTATTCTACACCGATTTGGACTCCATAAGATAGTTCAGAGACAAGTTATAAGGTGCATACAAAGTATCAATTAACCCCATCCTAGGCCATCCCCATGTAAAAGTGGCTGGTCCGCTTCACAGGAAGTGTTAGAACTCGGACTGGTCCCTACCACCTGGGGACCGGTCACGTGACTTGTTTTGTGCCAGTTCTATTTACCGCAGGGTATTTCTTGTATTTTCTTCTACCTTATTAGTATTTCTTTTTAAAATTCAAAGTATATTTTAAGGCGTATTTAATTTGCCTTTGTATACTAAAGAACAACGTTTCTGTTGTAGAGATGCATGTGTGTTTTGATAATTACATTGCTATAAGAGAACTGAAAACAGTGATCACAATCACAGTTTTAAGTAACAGTGATTTTTAAATCACGTTCACTGTTCACGATGTTCTTTAAAAATCACGGGATCGCTCATCTCTACTAAGCAGTAATTTAAAGCTTTCTCCATAAAAATGGAATCGAAAACGCTGATAAAATTGCATCTAATCATATATTTAACGATACAGATAACCGGTGGGGTTTAAGGCAGGTTAAGAAATAGCCTAATAGCCGCTGCTCCAAACCTGGAAATATCAGCTGAAAAGTGTTTGGGAAGACAAAGACTCCAGGAAATAATCCAAAAGTTTTATCAATTGTAAATTTTAACGGTCCGACTGTCCGAAATATATTATTAATTAATCCCACAAACATAAAACTCATGAGTTTTCTTGAGAAGATATAAGCAGGGATATTCAGTTGAAAATCGGGTTGTTTTGCCGTTGATATTTACGCTAACGATATTTATAGATTAAATTTGGCTTAGTCAACAAAAATCAGCGATTTCGAAGTCTAATATACTAGGTTATGTCATCTCAAGAGAACTCTATTATGAATTTTCTGTTTGTGGGATGTATGAATGATGTATTTCGGACTGTCTGACCGTGAAAATTTGCGTCTCAAAAAATATTGGACTATTTTCTGGAGTTTTAGTCTTCCTAAACACTTTTCACCTGATATTTTCAGTTTTGGAGCACTGATAGTGGTGTATTTCTTAAAATGAGTTATAGACCACCGGCTATCTGCAGCTATCTGCATCATTAAATATCTGAATAGATGCAGATCTATCAGCGTTTTCGATTACATTTTTGTGGAGAAAGCTTTTAATTACTCCTGAGGGGCTGAATCCAGCAATTTAATTTTTTTACTGGCTTTTGCAATTCTGGGCACGCCGAATTGCATCTTTCCGCCTGTCAGTCGATATTTATTGTTCTATGCTTAAAAATACTGATAAATATTTTGAATTCAATAATTTATTTTCAAATATGCTTTAAAAATGCTCCTTGGTACTGACCTACACCAAAAAAGTGTATCTTTGGTGCGCAATTTCTCAATCCGATAACGGTTTTATACACTGCATCATTTAAGCTGTGAGATGATTTTAATGGGCACATTTATTACTTTGTGGAAATGCCACCAACAATCTGAGTTTTTGTTGTTCTTTCTTCAGCAATATCATAATAGCATAAATATTTTGACATGCAGCTTAAAATTTTTCGTCCATATGCGATAGAGAACGAACTATTTAATTTTTTTCAAAAAAATTATTGGCTGCATCGAATAAGCTGAGTCACTGTATGTCCAACCCACGCAATATTAGCACGACGAGATATAAAAGTACAATTGATGCGGTATTCACGAGACATTTAAATAACTTCGAATAAAAATTTTTTATTTCCTATTTTAGTTACCATGAACCTATAGTTTATATTTTAGATTGTAAAAACTTTAATGATGATGATACAAGAGTTGTCTAAATTGTTAAAATTCATAAAAGAATATTAAATGTATTTTAAAGTTTTTCTTTTTGATTTGTGCTACTATTGACTCTAGAAACAATAATCAGTAATTTGGTCGAAAAATTTTTCACCACAAGTGCGTTTTCACATTTCTAAGAAATGGACTCATCTTTCAAAGAGTCAAAATTTCGCACAATTTGAACATTTTGTAGTAACTGCTTTCAAATACACTATAACTATAGATAATACTAAAGGATCACCTTGTTTAAAAAATTAAATTCCTCTTCTTGCCCCCCCCCCCCCTTTTTGGCTCCTTCCATAAAATAATGGTCCCTCAGAGAATGCCACTTTGGAACAACTTGGAAAATTGGAACATGACTTCTTCCAACTCAAACTGTTAATTAAGCTTACTACTAATACAAATATAGGATCACCTCGTCGCCCAATACTCTTTACGTTTGTCCGCCCATGTGTATTTAATACACCATTGAGTACAAATGATGCCATATGGCCGAATAATCACAAAATTGGATTTTTATAGCCTGAATCGAAAAACATGTACCGAAAGGGTTAAATGAAAATACAATTTCCTATCACCGATGTGAGCCATTTTCATATGTATGTATGTAAATTTATAGACACATAATTCAAAATAAATGGTACATGAAATAAATATTTATTTAACACGACATTTTATTAACTAAAAACATTGCATTAATTATTGTTTTTGTTATGTTAAATCGCAAACAATTACTTTTTTGTTTTTCTTAATAAACTTAAAGTATTAATTTATTAAGCACAATATGACTTTTCATCATACACGTGAAAATAAATATAATGACTGATTGAAGATGAAAGATGTTGCAAATGTAAACAAGTTTTTTTCATTTTCAACATTTTCCAGGCATTCCTCTAAGATGTGGGTGAGTGTAAAAAGGCTATAACTTTTAACACACCTTGTATCCTACCCTATAATTCATCCATACATTTTTGTGGATCAGACTATTCGTGTGCGTTGCGGTGATTATAAAAAGAATGACGTGGCAAGTATCAGGTGATGTATGTACATTAGACTGTCCCTTATTTTTTTGAGTTTTAAATGTGTTCGTAATTTATTGGCTATCACTCCGTAGTTCCAGAACTATGATTTAAGAAACAAATTACATCGTCTTAATAACAAATAAAACCATACAAAAGTTACAAATAAAACATGTTTTATCATGTCGTATCGCAGTACCAGCGTAATTTGTATGAACTTGATGTAAGAGCAAGTTGGCACGGGTTAGCGTTCCTAAAAATGGTCAATATTTTTTCCAGGAGTACATTTCATCGTTACAAATGTATTTGGGGGGTATGCGTAAAAAATAAAAAACGAAGCCGAAAAATAAGGGCAACTTCGTGAATATATACGTATCATATATTCACATATGAGCCTGTCTCTTATGCTTCGAAATCGATTTTTTTACGCATATCCTTTAAATACCTTCGTAATGACACAATGTACTTCAGGAAAAAAATTTGGTCCTTTTTATTATCATTAACCCGTGCCAACTAGCGTTTAAATCAAGTTCATATAATTTGCGCTAGTACTGCGATATGACATGTTCTATTTGTAACTTTTGTATGGTTTTCCTTGTTATTAAGACGATGTAATTTGTTTCTTAAATCCTAGTTCTGGAACTAAAGAGTTATTAGCAATTAATCACGAACGCATTTAAAACTCTAAAAATAAGGGACAGTCTAATGTACATTAGCGTGTCCGAAAAAAATTGTTTTTGGTTTTTCATAACGCAAGACACTCAAAATTTACGTAATTGATCACAGATTACGAAAATAGCTTTAAAAATAAAAAAAGTGTCATCTTAAGAGTGCTACCAATATTTAAAGTTTGAATTTCCGTGGGGATATAGAACTATCCTTAGCCTACTTGACCAATTCAATTTGTAATTTATTTTGTAAATAAAAACATGTTATTTAGTTATAAAGAGTTAAAATAAATATTGTAATTGTGGGACTTACAAGCAAACGGATACAAGTGCAAAAAACCAAATTCTGAGTAATTAAACTTCAAAGTTTTTTTTCCCATGAATTTCATACCTAATATTTTTGGTTTCTAATACATAGCGTTTTTTGAGGTCATCCTGCTGGTCTGAATTTTTTTATAGTAATATATATTAGTATTATGTGTTGATTTTCCCAGTTTTAGTACTTGTAGCCCATTGCTTTTAACCCCATCAATTATTATACTTACGACAGTGATTTTTCTTTTACTTAAAGAGTTATCTAGTAGTGGATGTATATTTATTTATTTATTTACTTCATTCGATGTAATACATGTGGCCTATTGGCCAATTTTAAGATATTACAAGATGTAACAATTCTATGAACTATAACGTCACATTAAAATATATTAACATTTTTTCTCTTTGTATAAAGTAATACACATATACATATATATAGATATAAATAGTAAAATATGAATAAAGCAAATTTATCAATTTGACAGTTTAAGCCCAATAACGTAACTAGACAGTAGGCGTATATAAATATATTAGTAATCTTCGCTCAAAAGTAGACTTTGACATAGTAAAATTACGTAAACTTCTAGGTAAGTGGTTCCATAGGCGAGCCGCACGCACCACGAAAGAATTTTCATAACTTAAAATATTTATCCTATGTATGAAGATTTGAGGATTTCTAATTGTACTAATAAATGATATCGTCTATCTTTATGTATAAAACATTTATGTATTAAAGTCCTGCAATGAATTAATCAATTCATTTAATCACAATGAATTCAGCTTCATGGTGTGCTAACATTCACTACACAGCATATACAATAACAATCAAATTAATTGAAGGCCAACACTTACCATTCACAACAACATACCATTCACTTAAACACGAACTCACGAAAAACTGTTCACTTCACAACATAAGGATAGTATGCAGTGCTGCCTGAATTTCAGGTTCGAAATTTTGCATTTATTTATACACGGAAAAATAGTTGTGTAGAGAAATTAGTTTTCATTCAGGCCAATTCACTTAAATTTATTAATTTTAACAAGCAAAACATAAAAAATTATTCACAACACTACACAAAAACAAAATGTCGAGAATTCCGTGAGCAAACAATTGTCTGAACATTAGTTTTGATATCACATCCCTGTGTTAAGCATGGTACTGTGTTCATCATTTCGTGCGAACTGCTGTCAAAAGTAGACTTGTGTAATTTACGAACGAACTAGTTCAATTGAACTATTTCATCAATTGAACTGAGGAAACTAGTTCAAGTTTTCACTATTCACTAGTTCAATTAAACTATGAAACAAAATGAAATATACCTTTCCCTGTGAGCAAATGTACATATGAAATCAGTACTGTATGTTTGTATGGCATCGCTTTCACAGAATATGTTTACTAGATAAATTTTTATTACTTTTTACTTATATCCACACACAAAATTGGTACATATTTGTTATTATTATTCTCTCTCTAGTTACTGTTGTACAATCAAAGAATTCATAGCCTTAAGCTAAGTACTCTTTTCAAATTTGCGAAAAATGTTGATCAACATTAGTTTTTTCATACGAAAAATTTGACAAGTAACCAATTATAATAGCGCTTGAAAGTATGCTGCAATTGTGTACGTTTTTAAAAAACCCCAATGTGTTTGTTGTAAATTCCACACGAAAAAAGTGCTGCTTATATTAGCTCTGTTCAATAACTGAAAATTGTTAACAATTGTTAATAATTATTACTAAAAGTGTTCGGTACGTGAACACTTTTCAGTGAAAACTATTAACAATTATTAACAATTTTCAGTTATTGAACAGGGCTATTATTTCGCATGAAGACTCAAAATGTTGTAGATACATTTCATATGTTTTTCACAAAATAAACAGAGTACTACTTCTGCAACAATTTTTCATGAGAAATTCGTGACAATTTTTTTATATGAACTTTTGACAGCAGTTCGCACGAAATGATGAACACAGTACCAGCTTTAGACAAAATGTGTGTTGATTTTTCTTTTCAGCTGCGTACCACCAAACGGAAAGTTACTTGAAAATTTTTAGAACCTGAATTTCAGTTAGTTTTTTTTACGCATACTCCTTATGGCAGCCTGAAATTCAGGCAGAACTGCATACTACACTATAGCAATAAAAATAAAAAGTGGCACACCAAATTAAAAACATGCATTCACTCAATAAACCATGCATTCATTAAAAAAACATTCCATTCTCTTTAGCAGAACATATGAGATTGTTCTGCTATTGCCAATTTCTGTGCGGTTATTAAAATTGTGAAATAAAATTTGTATATCAATATTTTTTGGAACGCGATCTGTAGGAAAAATTGAGCCAACCAAGAAAATATATATGTACACAAGAAATTTGGAATTAAAATTGCATAATTATTGGTGTCAAAATCCGTCTTTATTAGATTTAAAATAAACCGTACTGCACAAGTATGTACATATTTTTATTGACCTAAAAATAGATAAATTACTGCAAAATGATATAAAACTAATACATTCGGTGAAATTCTTTTTTTCCTGTCGTATTCAATGTGTAACAAGTGATACACAACATGTTATTTGTTTAATTATAAGCATGATATGGAAGCATTAAGTAGAAGTAAAAGGATAGAAAAATACCTAGAATTGCTTTAAGTAGAGATAAAAATCACTTTTGCAAAAACAATTTCTTGATAGGCAAATTGGAGGGTATGAATTGTTTTTATGTATGTTCCCAATAATTTTGATTATGAAATGGTTTATCTTATAACCCATTTCAAAAACTGCATTAAAAACGAGAAACATACTTATTTATGTATGTACATTATTTTCGCAATAATGATCATTATGATTGAAATTGTTTTTTATGACCCATTCCAAAAACTCCATAAAAAATAACTGAAGAAATCAAAAATTGAAAATTTTATTTCCATGGAAAATTTAAAAAAAAAAATTCTTGTTTATGATGACTTTTCGCGCGTTTTGCTACCTGTAAGAAACCCACACGTTATTAGACTGTAAAAGACCATACAATGTAGGAAAACCTAAAATTGCTGAAGAATCGGCTAAAAACCCATAATTGTGAAATACAATGGATATACGTAGATATATACATAGATCTGAATACAATATTTTAAAACACTTCTTGCAAAACTAATAAGTGAACATAATTTATCGCCTGTTATATTAACATTTCTTAGGAATGAATATGGTGTGTGGCTGGCTCTGGAGGCAAACAAGCCTTCAACTCTCTTCACTGCTTCTGATACGGTCGGAAGCGAGTGAGAGCAGATAAATATTAGAAAACCGAAATTAATTCGTGATATGAAGTTCATATGCATAACAAAACCTTATTCGACGTAGACATTTAGTTAATGATACACGTTAAAAGTTACAAGTAATCATTATAAAACCAGGCGAATTTGTGAAAAACCGTTTATTTTCAATTGATTAAATTTAAATACTACAAAATTACTTCGATGGACAACGTGAGTATTTTCATGTTATATACGTTGACAACACGTAACTGATTTTTTATTATTTTTCACAAAACGCAGAAAACGTTTTATAAATCGCTAAAAAAAACGTTCCTATTCTCAAAATAAAAAACCTGAAACTAGCCAAGAGTATCTACTAAATCATTTTAAATTATTATATTCCATTACTAGTAACGCTTCCAGACTATTTATAGCGTATTTTCTTTAACTAAAAAGTTGTAAAAATCAGTTATGTGCTGTCAAGTTATTTTTATCGATATGTATGTATATATCGCACGTTTGCTGCAATGTCATCATAACGCAAAAAAGTTTTAATTTTGACCTAATAATGCAAAATCGATCGTCATAGAGGAACAAAAATTTCCTTTTTCATTAAATTGTTTGCAAACTGAAGACTTAAATCGCATTTTCTGTTAAACTAGTTTTTTTGCGTTATAACCTGGTTGCAGCAGAGGATCGATAATTACATATCGTTTATTTACTGCATCGTCGCCATAAAATTTATTAAATCTGTGTAAATTTCGTTGGCTATATATTTAAAATGTATTGTGTTAAGTAAAATTTACTTAAGAGATTTCATTTAATTTAAATGTTTTATTAACTTAATTATTTTGTAATTATGTAGCAGATCTCAATAGCAGACTTAACGCATGGCGTTGTTATTGCAATAATAATATCAAAATTGCTAACAGGTGAATTAAAATTTAACTAAAAAAGAAAGAAAAGCAAAGTTTGGGAAATCTTTGGTTCGATTGTAAATTCTAATGGGCAGTAAATACCAAATATAGTTGCATGCGAAAAGTGCTTTAACATATATAAATTTGGGAAAAGTACGTCAAATTTAGTTCATCATAAATGTTATTTAGTTGCTAACGCTAAACGTCAGGACAATGATGAACTAGATGCCGATTTGGAGACAAAGATAAAATGTACAAAGATAATGCCTGAATAGAGCATTTTTAATTGCCGGCCATTTAACATAACGGCTGATGCTGGGGTGAAAAAATTGGCCAGCTTATTCGTGTCTGTTGGATCCACTTTTAGAAGTAATGTGAAGATTGAAACACCACTCCCGAATCCAACGATAATCTCGCGAAATATAAACAGTCTTTATTAATTTCATATTAACGAAATAAAGTCTGAAATTTCCAAAATTAAATGTAACAGTTACGGACTTACTTCTGATAAATGAGAATATACTACAACCATCAGATATTGAATTTTCAGTGCTATGCACTTTTGAATAATTTTTATATTATTTTATTTATTTTTTCTTATTTTTAACAAGAATTTTTTATGATTTTAATATATTTAATATAAAAAAATTTAAGAATAATTTTCGTTTTTATTGCCCACAAAAAAATAGCTGAAATTATATTCACATATTACAGGAAAATAAAACAAAAGCGGTAGCGCTGATAACTACATTAAAGAAAAACACATGGTCACCGACCAACCATGAGTTAACAAAAATTAAGCGTGAATGCATACTGTAGAGTGTGTATCGTTCATTGATATTTTGATCCATTGTTGTGAGTTCATATTTAACAACCAACATTTTAATGAATGCATAAATAGTGAATCATACATAGTGAGACAGACATGTTAACGTATTCACAAACACAAGAGAGCTAGCAATCAATAGTCACGTAGATAATGAATGCACATTTTTCTGTTTTATTGCCATTATTGCAGCTCTATAGTATGTATATTAAAAATAACGGTAGCAAAATGTAAGACCAAATGTTGTGTATGCCAAACACAAAAAATAAGAAAGAATAAATAATTTTATACTTAGTTCAGTGAGTTAAAAATAGTTCAATATGACCATCAAAATGAACATTTTGAAGATTGGTAGCACCCTTAAGACGGTGTTTTATTTTATTTTAAAAGCTATTTTTGTAATCTGCGTCTTGCGTTATGAAAAACCAAAAACTAATTTTTTCGGGACCTGCTAATGTTCGATGCAACTAGTGATGAGATTTTTATGCATTTGTATGGAGGCATGCATTTATAAAGTAGGCCGTGTGGGTTGCCACAAATTTATGTACCCATAAGTCCCAGTTGTTACCGACTGCATTGTCATAGATGTTCTCTGCAAGATTATTAATGATTTGTCGCCAAAAAACACATTTAAAAATAAGTTTCGCGACAAGCTGGTATATGCCTACATATACCAGAAGTATAAAGAATTTTTTGTGGCAATATTATGAAAATGTATGCTACAAAGCCTTATCGACGACAAAAGTAACAACTGCATCGAAGTTGTCGTCTGTAAAGTTTTATTGTCGACAACTGCATCGAAGTTGTAGTGCGCCCATTTTTATTGCCGACAACAAGAGTAAAAACTGCATCGAAGTTGTCGTGCTTCCATTTTTGTATATTAAAGAGTTTAAGTTGCCCACAAAATATACAGTTAAGTTAAGTTGCCCACAAAATACACAATTTAATTTGCAACTTTCTTTTATTTTATTATAACAACGTTTAATAAATTTATTATTTGACGTATTGTCATAATTTTATTTTAAATGAAGTATATTTGTTGATAGTTAAGCATTGTCTATATGCATTTCATTGGCGCTTTACCAAATCGTCAGTATACTTTAACCACAACTTTGTAACTGTTCAAAGTTGTGGTTGAAGTCTACTGACAATTTAGTAAAGCGCCAATGAAATGCATATAGACAATTTGTTTAACTATAAGCAAATATACTTCATTTATTATAACAACCATATTAATACAAATAGTTCAAAATATACAGTCCAATGGCAAAAGTACGTTTCTTGCTCCAGGTCGCTCTTCGAATTTTAACTTTTATTTTTAGTATTTATTTTTAGTAATTAGTATGCTATAGCGGACATAGTCATACATACCATATGAAAATTTGTAGTGCCTACCTACATTTCGTAACATAGAGCGATTTCAAATATCGAAATACTTTCTATTAAAACATAGAATTTAATAAACTTTCAATGAAAACAGTGCCCATGTTCTGTAACTCTCGTCACAAAAAATGTTTCACTTGAAACATATTAATAAAACAAAAATGTCATAAATTGAAACAAACTACGGTTTTTCTCACAACACTATCCCCCATATTCATAAATAAATAAAATGTATTTGAAATCTATTTTAAGAAAATTTTTTATGAAAACTTTTAAATAAAATACATTTCAAATTCTATGAATATGGAGGTATGTATCTGTAACTTTTTCTGTGAAAACTATCTGTCACGTAGGCTCCAAATATTCTGTTCATAAAATTAACTGAAATCGCAATATAAAATAAATTAAAGCTCAATTAAAAACCGGCCTAGTTATTTTTCATTTAAGTTTAACAAAAAGTTTATTCAACTTTAAATGTTAAAAAGTTAACAGACTTAAAACAATAAAAAATTAATGATTTCTTATTTGTTTGGATCAATTTCACTGTCAAAAGAACTAATAGCAGCTTCCGTAAAAATAAGAGGTTTCCTTGTTTCTGATATTTTCACTGTTAAATAATGTTAAGAGGCTTATTTTTTCGTATCTTTAGTTATTATTCTATTAAATTTTTATTTTTACTCACTGTTTGTTATGTTAACTTCTACTGCGTATCAACCATCTGGACAAAGCATGGTATGTAAATTAGCTGCACGAAGACAACATAAACTTACTCAATTTTATGCATTTAATATTACAAATTAAAAAAATACACGCATGGTCTTGGCTGAAATTTAATGAGACCTCTCGTTTAATAGTCTAACGTACTAACCACTACACCACTGATTTTAAATGTGTATTTATATAATTTCAATTGCAATTTCCGCTAATTTTACGTACAGAATATTCTGTGGTTTTCTTGAATAAGCGCGATGTCTGAAAACCAATTTTTTCAGGAGAGCCAAAATATTTTATTTTTAATACTACGGACTCTGTGTGATGTTTATCAAACTTTTTTTAGACAGTCATGTAAACATATGTTGTAAGAAGTTTGTGTAAAAATTTTAGGAAAAAATTCCCTAAGGGTAAGATCCTAGATAATAATTAAAAAACAATTTGCCAATAATTAAAAAACAGTGTGCAGAAAAAAAGCTTATGTCGATATCAGCACACAAGATGATTTTACCTCAAAAATGCATGCGCACAAGTCACTACGTTCTTATTAACTGAAAAATAACCAAAAAATATTTCGCGAATGTGTTCAAAAGTAACAACGCATGCGGCTATGTGTTTTTTTCAACGTCAAAAAATTGCCAGCACGTGTAAGTCGACTTAGCACATTAGAAATGAAAAATATTTGAATAAATTAAGAAGTTACGTTGTTTAAAAAAAAAATATTCAGAATTGGTCCATGTTATTACCGAAATTTTTGGTCCATGTAAGAGCATATAAAATAATGGTATTTGCCATCATTAACTCAAAATCGAAAAAAAATGGCCATCCGCGCTTATTCATGGAAACCACAGTATTTTGAGTATTTGTGTGTGTTATTTCTATGCATGTACTTTTTTGGTACTTATAACATAAACAATGGACTAACTATATTGAAAGCAACAGAAAATTCGTATATATGGTCAAAAATATTTTGGAGCTGTATTGCTGTGAGAATTGTGAACTACAGTAATACGATAAAGTAAAATCAAAGACTTTCATTAAAATTTTATCACAAGAAATGATATTGGTCGTAAAAATTTATAATAATGCGGTTCACACTGAATTTACTATTTCTTTACTTGGTAAGTTTTTTCAAAAATATATTTTTATTTTTAATATTAAGCACATTATTTTCATCATTATCATTTATTTTACACACTGTATGTGGCAAATCGAGAGAAATGAGTTTTTGATTTAGTATTAGTCAAGGTATATTGAACAGGTACCACCACAAGAACAGCTGCTTTAGTAAATTTGAGAATGTGTGCGTCACACAGACAATAGATGTTGACACATGTCTGGGAGTTTTCTATCAACAACGGGCATGTGTTAGTAAATTTGAGAGAGCTTATGAATGTGTGCGACTCACAGTTAATGGATTTGACATATTTCTGGGGTATTTCTACCAACAAAAGGCATGTGTTTTTTGGTGTTGTATTTGTTTTAGTTATGGTGGTACCTGTAATGAATATGCCTTGGTATTAGTGCTTATGAGTATGTGTTAGTTGTATTCCACTGTGTGCCTATTAAAAAGAAAAACAACAACGTAAAAAACAACAAGCTTTTATACAACTGTATGAAGTTGTTATTTATTTTTTACTCTTTAGTGAGAACATTGGTTTTCATTCGGCTGTATACATATACGAGCCGAATAATGTTCGGAAATCTCCCCGCCAACATTTGGAAGTGCAATTTCTGATACATTTTCTAAAAAGTGACTTCTTTAACACATCTAAATGTTATTTGGCAAATTTTACAAAAACAAATATATTAGTATCAATTTTTAAACTTTCTTCTATAAATTTTAATATGGAAGAAGTCACTAAAGAGTTAGATATAAGGTTATGCAAAATGTAACAAAAGCGACCCACTAATTTGTTAAGCAACAAAAACAAAATGTAAAGAACACTTCTACTAAATAGTTTCGTCTGGTAGGTAGAACCGTAGTTGCTCATTTCTTCCCCAGCGGTGACACTTCTATGAAAAGAAAAGATTATCATAAAGCCCTTACGACACTACATTTTTTTGCATTGTTTTGCTATAGGATTGAAAGAAAGAAATAGCAAATGATAGAAAGAAACAACTATACAAAATGTAAACAAAACGTAATGCCTTCTTTAAGTGCTGCCTACTTTTTATTTATAATAAAACGACAAAAGGAAACAAAAGTTGAAAAAACGGGCGCCAAGTCGCTGAATTCGTGAATAAACCGCTAACTTGGCAACACTTTAATGTTGCAAGCTTGAAATGTCAATTTTAAGTTGAACATTTTTAATTTTTTTTTTACAGGCCCCCATTTTTTATCGATAACATTAGTAAAAGCTTTGACAATTTGGTATTTATATTAATATAGCTGAACTCTTTACACCTTGCAAAATTTACTATTATATTCTATTTGCACTGTTCCCCAAAACTTGAAAAATGAAGAAAAAATATAGTGTCATAAGGCCCTAATGATAGTT
Organism: Panzeria rudis; assembly: GCA_956483635.1. NCBI lineage: Eukaryota > Metazoa > Arthropoda > Insecta > Diptera > Tachinidae > Panzeria > Panzeria rudis. The sequence continues at coordinate 110,430,048 of OY101448.1, read as the reverse complement.
TTGCACTTCTTGCTGTTACTTTTAAGTGACAGTTTCGATAGCAAATGTTGGCAGGGCTGGTGCCAGTATGAGCTATGCTGATGTACACTCGTCGCTCTCGCATTAACGACTAAATAGAGAGTATGAAAAGAAATGAAGTAAAGAGTACAAACAATTGTTTGGTTAAATGAACAACTTTGGTATAATGTGTATTTAGTTTTTTTTTATTAAATGATAAGTGGCTGCTAAACACATCAATATTCTGCTTCAATATATATGTATGTGTATGTGTGCGTTCCTTTACAAAAAATATGTACACATATACGGAGAGGAAATATTGAAGAAAATCAAAATGCTTTTGAAGCTAAAATATTGATCCATCTAGCACCCGCATTAGAATCAACTAAAAATAAGATTGCTTAGAATTTTAAATGTTCACTCTTTTAAAAATGATTGGACGGAATACTTCATGAACAAAACACATTCCGTTAATGTCATAATATTGTGAGTGTAATCATATTACTCGCAAGACGAGATAAAGTGTTTCTGTAGTTTTAAGTGGCTGATAAACACATCAATATTCTGCTTCAATATATGTGTTTGTGTGCGTTTGTATACAAAAAATTTTTACACATATACGGAGGGGAAATATTGAAGAATATCAAAATGCTTTTGATTATCATAACAAACGCACACAAGCACATATATTGAAGCTAAAACATTGATCCGTCTAGCAGCCACTTTAATACGAAAACTTCTCACTTCAAACTGTAAAAGAAACTAACAAAAAAAGACCGCGATATAACAAAACTTTGCAAGAAAATTTTAATAAAATAATAAAATGAGCAACGAAAATTCGGAAAAGTTAATAATTTTGTAATTTAAGTATATAAATACAGTGAACCAAAAAAAACTTGTACATTTTATTCATTGAAATAATTTGATTTCTTATACAATCAATATGAAATAAAACACGAAAACTATATGCCAAATTAAAGGGTAGGCTCTATAGACTTTGAAGCCACAAACAACTTTTTGAACACTCTATTGGAAAAGTTTTAGTAATTCACAGAAACAAAAAACATCAATTTCCAATGCCAAAAAAGACTTGTACACTTCAAATAAAAGAAAAACTTGTATACAGAAGCAAAAATTTTAATTACTTTATGCCATTTTGCTTCTCTTACGTCCCTCAGTCGATTCGGAATAAAATTTGCCAATTTTCCTGTGTCATTTGTCATAATTTTATGCAAAATGTCCCATAGTGCACCTCAAAGACTTTCATTGCCTTTAATTCAAAATTTTATTGATCTGGAGACCCATATTGTCCTAACTGTTGCCGATGAGGCTTAAATAGAAGCTTCCTACGTGGCGAAACGTACCAGTTTGACATTATTTTGCGCCAGGTCCTTAGCATTTGGGACTATTTGCAGTATGCCGCCATAATGATCCAGATGAATAGCGTAATCTTAGACTATGTAGATAGCAAAATTGTTCGAATTTCTGTGCAAAATTGTGGAATAGTCTATTAACTTCACGTTCCCCTCAAAAATAGCTATCTATCTACCTCATTTTATGTTATTGTAGGCTTATATCATAATATTGCTTTTATATTTAGATGATTTAACATTTACATTTCGAGGATTTAACAAATTGTCCTGCTTTATCCTCCGATATTGATAAAATTTATTAAATTTACTTTTCGATAGCGACTAACTGATGAAAAATAACCATTTTTGGATAGTGTATTTCAATAACTGTTTTCAATATCGACGGAGAAAGTAGGACAACTTTTTAAATCCTCGATAAGTAAAGGCAATATTATGAGGTTAGCCTACAATAAGAAAAGACGAGGTAGATAAAAAGCAATTTTTTTTAGAGGAACGAGAAGTTAATAGACTATTTCATAATTTTGCTCAGAAATTCGGACAATTTTGCTATCTATATAGTCTAAGATTACGTTATTGAGTTGGATCGTTATGACGTGATACAGCATATAGGGACTATAGGGAGCTCTAGGAGCATTTTGTTACTGATTTTATCAGCACTTGGGGCTTTCTTCGAATTTAAGTCGGCGATAGCATTTGCAATTTTTCGAATGTTAAATCTCACAGGAACGGCAGATTCAGCGACAACTGTCGGCAGCTCAACTATATCAGATGGTATGTTTGGAGTGAATACATTTTTCAAGTGGTTAACGAACAGCGTGACTTTTTCAGCATCAGTTGTTGCCCAGTCTCCATTCGAACTTCGTAATGGATGTTTACACATCACCGGCTTTTTAAGGCCTCGGGCTGCTCGCCATAGCGAATAGTCCGTTTGTGGTGCTGCGTCAAGTTCGTGCAGGAATTTTTGCAAAGATGCAGCTTTTTGGAGTTCTAATAATTTGTTAAGCTGCTTGATACATTCTTTCAGCATACTTTTTAGCTGCGGTGATTTGTTGCGTTACCATTCTCTACGAACTCTTCTTTTTTCAGATAATACCCGTCCCACATCCTCAGAGTAAGTTTTGTTAAAGCTCACCTGTCGAAAGGTAGAAGTAGCATTTTCAGCAGCTTACTTAATATTTGCCTCTAGCTGTGTAATAGAGGCCTCTATATCTTCCGGCATTCTCAGCGGCAAATTTTCCGTGCAATGCGCACATAAATATTTTTTTATATCAATCAATTCGTGTGTGCATCAAACCGCGAGTGGGTGAGGTTGTTGTGCGTGAGAATATAGTTATAATAGTGGGTGAGTGATCTGAAGATAAATCAAAGGAGGCTTCAACTTTAATTATTTCGCTGGGAACTCCGTTTACTAATCCGAAGTCATTGACATCAGGTATTTTTCGGTGATCTGTTGGCCAGTAAGTTGGCTGTCCACTTGACACTACATTCAATCTCCTTTTAGAAATTGTGTCAAACAGCACGCGACCTTTAGGCGTGATTAGCTGCGATCCCCAGAACGTATGCTTAGCGTTGTAGTCACCGGCGGCCAAAAAGCGTGGCCCTAGTGAATTAAAAATTTACTATATTGACTTTCTTAATAAAATACCTGGGAGGAGAGTAAATAAAACTTCAATGCAGATGTTAGTTGCTTGAAAATAGTCTTCACAATGATCACTCATTAAGTAGTGTTTTAATCGGGATTTTATTAGTATAGCCGAGCCAACACAAGCTCTACCTTCGGGGTATGCAAATTGATATTTTTCCGCTGCCCACTCATTTTCAGTTGAATCGTCAGTAAAAAATACGAAGTGCATCAAAAATAAGTCTCTAAAGTAAAAACCGATTCAATCGGCCAAAATACCCTAAAAAAGGTATACGGCTTAAGTTAAATATAACTCTTAAACTACAAGGTTTTAGCGACTGAAATGTATCAACTTTTTTCTCAGAGTAAAATAAGAAGCAATTTCTCAATACAAATTTATAGCCCACGATTGACCGTTAGCAGTTTTTTTTGACGGATAAAGTCAAAACTTATGTGAAGACTGAAATTTGAATGCCTCTCCCATAATTTTGAACGGCTGTACGAGTAAACGCCCAAGTGAAAATCGCCCCAAACAGCTAATGAAGAAACGCCCAAAATTGTTGGTTGATTTATCATAGTGAAGAAACACCCAAAAAACAGTGCCTGATCGCCCAAAAAAAGTGAAGAATAACCCAAAAGTGTGAAATGAAGAATCGCCCGAAGTTTTTGGGTGTTTGTTCATTATGTACAATCACCCGAATTTGGAATGAATAATCGCCCAAAAAAAATTTTTTTTTTGGTTTTTTAACATTTTACAAAAATTTTACATTTATTCATTATGAACAAATACCCAAATATTTAAAAATATTGAGTCGCCCAAAGCCGATGAACAATCACCCAATTTTTTTACAAAAATTTTTGGGCGATTCTACATTTTCGTTTTTCGTGCGATTTTTACTTGGGCGATTACTCGTACAGCCTTTTGAACGTGTAGAAATACGTATACTCTTCGCCATATAATACATAATTTTCCTCTGATTAAAAATGCCAATTAATCGATTAAAATCTAAAAATTTAGATTAATCGATTATTATTTTTTTGCAATTTAATTTAAATTCTTATAATAAAATATCTAAAATAACTAAAACATCAATATTATATATTTTGAATAAGTTATTTTAATTTAAAAAATTTAAAATAAAAAAAAGTTTTAAGAACTAAACCAAAAACACACGATTTTCAATATCCTTGCAATAACAGTAAGATATCCTGATAAACTCATCAATGTGACTCTTCCCAAATGAAAGAGAATTTTGTGCGGATTAATAATCCAGAAAGGACTTTAAAGTTTGGAGGTCGAGTCCTGAAATATTAAGCGAATAATACAAAAAGTGGTGTAAATATTGCAAATGCTATATGTCACTATATCTTTAAAACTAGAGCTGGTAGGGAAAAAATAATGACGCCATCGTAATCAGGAGGATTATAAATTTTTACATAAACATGACACAAAAACCTCAATTTAGTTGTACTGCTGTGCTTATATTATGCAATTAGATTAATTTAGTTATTACTATGTATCTCTTCAAAATATGTAATATTGCTGTTTTAATTATATTAGATATTTTATTATAAGAATTGAAATAAAATTGGAAAAAAATAATAATCGATTAATCGAAATTTTTAAATTTTAACCGATTAATGGGCATTTTTAATCAGAGGAAAGTTATGTATTATATGGCAAAGAGTATTACCATATTTACACTATGCAACTTTGTTGCATGCAACTCTCTTTTTTCAGTAAGAAAGACAGAGAAGAAATACAAAATGTGTACATTTCTATTTCAACACTCTCACTTAAAATGAAAATTGCATGCAACAAAGTTGCTTAGTGTAAATATGGTATATATGTATTTCTACGCGTTCCAAATTAAGGGAGAGGCATTCAAAGTTCAGTCTTAACATATGTTTTGACTTTATAAGTAAAAAAAACTGCTAACGGTCAATCGTGGGCTAAAAATTTGTATTGAGAAAATGTTTCTCATTTTACTATGGGAAAAAAGTTTATATAACTCAGTCCCTAAAACCTTTTAGTTTAAGAGTTACATATATGTAACTTAAGCCGTATACCTTTTTTAGGGTATTTTTGGGAAATTTTTATACTTTTGAAACTTATTTTTTATGCACTTCAGATTTTTTACTTCCGACTGAACTGAAAATGATCTAGGAGCGGAAAAAATAACACTTTTGCATATATGGTTGGTCTAATGTACATAGACAGGGCAGCCTCTGTAGTTGGCGTTGATTTTCAAAGCAATTGCTACACTTTTTAATTTTTTAATCGTCTTTTGGTTTATCACAATTGGCGGTGCTGCGTAGTTCTCCACACGACACAAACCGTGCGCAACTTACAATATGTTTTTGTGTGGCCATATTCTTGACAATTCTGGCTCGTTTATGTGGTTCCTCTACGGTAGCTTTTCGATGCAGCAAATATCTTAAATTATATATTGGGCGTATTTCGTTTTTTTTTCAAGTCACCTGGTTCTTGTTCCACCAGAAATAGTGGTTGGCGAACTATTTATTTTTGATGTTTGTAACGTTTTTCACTTTAAAGTTGTTATTGATCAGGCCCAGTTTTATCTCTTCTGGATCCACGTATGAATCGATGCCTTTTATCACTACCTGGGGGCTTTTGTACTTTTCAGTTGGTAGGTGTAGAAATTTTTGTTTTGTGTTTGAAAATCCGAAACTACTGTGCGGTATTGATTTTCTTCATTAACTTGAAAAAAAAAATGAAGAAAGTGTACAAGTTTTTTTTGTTCACTGTTTATATGTACTTACATTTGTGTGTATATTTAGATATACTTTGTGGTTTTTATTATTAATGATTTGTTTAATGTGAATGTGTTCATTTTTAGAAAAATATGCGAGTTTCCAAACAACAAAAGGAGAAACTGGTTGACTATATGTCAAATAATTTGGAATTCGCCAGAGACAGTTTAGTGGACTTAACTCAAATGTTACGTCAAAAGAGCAATGGGAAACGCTTAAAATGCTACTAAATTCACTTGGTGGCAGCGCCAAGACTGCTAAAGAATGGAAAAAGATCTGTATGCTAGTTAGTTGTTAGTGATCTTTCTAAAGTCTTTATTTCTAATTAGTTACACATATCTTTTGCATTTTCCACAGTGCTTACGGTTGCTCTCAAAGTACATAAAACCCAATTATAAAATATGTAGTATATCGTTTCATCAATTATGTTTATGGTGTTGGGCTGTTTTAAATGCAAGTGTAAGAAAGCTAATTAACTCAAGACGATCCTTTATGAATAAAATTGGAGGCGACCGCTTTAGTGACATACCTCGACATATAAACGCTCGAGGAACAAATTTTACAAATTATTACCACAGATGCCGTTGATGGTGACTCACGAACACCAGAATCTGGATTGGAAGAATATGAAGCTCTTGATGTAAGTTAGTAGGGTATTCATTCGGTTAATCGTTAATCGGTTAATTACTACCCGATTAACTGATCAGTTAATTTAAAGTTGGCTTTTCGATTAACTGTTGAACCGATTAATTTAAGTCGATTAACCGACGTAACAAAATTTTTAATTTTTTGTAGTATTATAACTAATTTTTGTGCGTTTAATTATTTGTTTCGTCTCATATACAAGAAGTATAAGTTTATCAATTATTTCTCATACAAACACAGAAGTATGTTCAGTGATCTTCACTTAAATAAAACTTTAAAACCTTTCGACTTGGCCATAACAGAGCTAAGGAAATACTGCTACTCTAATTGATCTTGAGGGAACTAAGGATTAGATTTAATGATACACGAATTCAATTAGTTTATACCTAGCAAGTGTTTTAAAATACAGTACAAAAACGGAAATTAAGGAATTCAGAAACAACTTTTTTCCAGAATGTTCGGTGCAAAGCACTGCCAGTATGAGTCGGATGATGACCTGACAACACAAGAAACTATCGATAGTAATATAAGAAATATTTTAACAGAACTAATCGGAACAGGAATCTAATGGCATAATGGAAGATTTTATATGTTCAGAGAAATCCAGGAAAAGGACTGAGAAACTAGATATTCTATATTATGGATTGCTTTCGATTTCTTCTACATCTACGATAAGTAAAAGGATTTTTCTAAGTCAAGTTTTATCAAAACTAAAAAAAGAATCTGTTAAATCCTAAACATTAAAACCAAATTATTTTAGAAGATCTCCTTAAACTATTGAAATAACTAATAAAATGATGTGTTTTTCGAACTTATTCAGGGATGATTCTTTATTAAAATATTTACCCCCATATTCATAAATAAATAAAATGTATTTGAAATCTATTTTAAGAAATTTTTGTATGAAAATTTTGACATAAAATACATTTCAAACTCATTTTAAATTCTATGAATATGGGGGTTAATCTTTAAAATGTCCACATAATTTAAAATATCACAGTGTTTTGTGTAAACTGGACAACCACAAAACACAAATTTAATATATTAAAAATGTATAAATTAAAAAACTAAAAAATATATCACAGCCAATTTCCTCTCACTATTGTCGTCACTATACTATCTATATCAAACATTACTACATTTACTTTATTTCCCAAGAGGGAAACAAGAAAAACAAATAAATTCTAAATATTGAATATCCTTCCAATTGCGTTAGAGCTCATTTGTTTAATCTCTTTCTGGTATTGAACTTTTTTGTTAGTCTTATTTCTGAATGTTGTTTTTGTTCGTACTGGTTGATATATTTTAACCAGTATTTGTTTTGGTTGTCATCATTAGCCAACTTCCTTCTTACATGGACACTTAAAAGGTGTTCAGTTAAGAGGTTTGAAGAATGTTCATGTATGAAACACAGCGATACTTTGCTTGAGTATCGAAAATATCTTTTCGATACGTCAAATAACAATTGCTCATAAGCTTTGCATTTAAATAAAATCTTAAATTTAGCTTTCCGTGTTAGAAGGTTAATTATAGTAGCGCTTTAAGCCATTATTTTTTTATTATATAAAAATAGAAGAGGTTCTATTTTCAAGGCAGGCTACTTTTGATTTTTGTGTGCCGGTATTATTAAAGGCGAAGAAAAATTCTTGGTCACATTAAATAATTTTCAAAGTGTATTTCCTTGGTTGATTTAAACTCAGCTTAACCTTTCCTTTAGCTTGACGCAACGGTTCCGCAACATCCTCATCGACATCATGAAGAGGCTCTGTTATGTGTAATGAATTTTTGCTTTGTAAAAAGTTGTCTGTTGTTAAGCCATTCGCAATTCTAAAGTTATGTAGAACTTTGCACGCGTTTATGATTTTGCCAGCGGTTTGCGGTGTGATGTGAAGGCCAACATGCAAACATCGGAATACCGACTTCATTACCCCATTAAGACGTTCTACACAATTTCTTGCTTTTGCGTGAATGGTATTGAAATTTCGCTCATCTTCACTTGTTGATGAACGAAATGATGTCATAAGCCTGCAAATTAGATGCATATGCATATACATAAGAATTTAAAACAAATAAGTATTTTGAGTTTGGCTCGAAACCAATTGTCAAAATCGGTCGAAATTCATCACATCTTCTCACATACCTGATTATGTAAACATATTGCAATTTCTTGCGCAAAAACTGCATTTTCTTAGTAATTCTCGCGAAATCATTAGTTTGGGTTCAAAAATGCTCCGCACCAAACGCGATTTCTAAAAAAGACAGATTTATTTTCCAGTATTTTTATATGGAAATCCAAATGTTTTCAATTGTTATGTATATGAAATAAATGTTATTTTTAAATTATGTGATGATTAATACAATTAGAAAATCATTTCAGTGTTTCGATTGCATACGGTGTGCAATACTTTCCTAAAGCAAGCCATACACGTTACAAGCGTTGCACGATGGGCAAGGAACCCAGAATTTTGGCCATATATAGAGCATTGATTTACTGGTTTTATATAATCACCCCTATAACGAATAATAAGTGAAATTTATGTTCCCATGAAATTTTCATTTCCCTTCGAGGGAAAATTGCTATCGTGAAGTTCCCGTGAACATTTTTCCCGCTATCAGTTCTTAGTGAATGTAAATAAGGACGATGCTTAATAAAATAAATAAAAAATCAAAGAAATTTTTGTTAAAAAATAAAAATGCAGTGCTAAAAATTGGAATTATATTTTTATTTCACGAATTATTCGTCCAGGATTGCTAGATGCATCCTGTTGATGCCAAAAGTTATATATGTCCTTTGGCAGTAATATCGGTGATGGACAATATTTTCCCTTTTTTGAGTCAATCTATATTCAAGCTGCATACTATGAACATAGATCTGTCCCGCTTGCGCATAAGGCCTATCATAAATGTCAAAGGGTAAAAAATGTCTAAAAATATTGTTTCCGTTTTTCAAACTTCCTTGTTCTATTGGCTCTCGTATTGAAAGGTAACAATTCCTCAATAAATAATTCTTTACTTATAAAATCCTAATTGCTTATTTCATTCTTTTCATTTTATTCCTGTTGGGGTTTTATATCTTTTACCGAGAACACCAAAAATAATAAAACTATTATTTTCAGCCTTCTCTGCCATTGGCTCTGAGGTAATTATTTTTCCGATCTTCCAAGATTGTCCATCCCACCAGTTCTCCAGCTCAACACATCCAATGCCTTGGAGTACCGAGCCATTACAGGCAGACTAATTCAATGAAATAGTCTTTTGGTGTTAAATTAAATTTTCTCAAGAGTAAGTAAAACGGTTTTTATATATTTTGGACGCGATGAATGATTCTCTACGGACGCGGGAAAATCATTTGGTATTCCATCATCGCGAAACTTAGTTAATGTGTGCCGGGAAGGTGTTGCATGGAGGTAGTGTTAAGATAAATGTGTTAGTATTAAGATAAATGAACACTATTTACTGAATTTGTCCTGAAAATAAATATAAGCAAGGATAAAATAGCAATTACATGATGTATTTATCCATTTCGGCTGCTAAAATAAATTGAGCAAAAACAGGGGAAAAGGGAAAAAATCCACGTGAAAAAAATCATGATAAAATTCCCCTTATCGATTTTTTATTCACGATCGCAAGAGAAGGGAAAGGGAAAACATTTCGAGGGAAAATATATTTACGATAGGGGTGAATATTGCATTGGGGGTTTTTGGGCACCACTGATTTCAATTCTGAAATTTAAATTTTAAAATACAAGATCGCTGATCGAAAATGGCGGTAGAATTTTTTAAAAATTCAACTTTTAAATTTTTTTAAAAGCCAAAAGAAACTCTGGGGATTCGTGATAGATATTATTCAAACAAACGATTGATATTCAAAATGGTGAAATCAATATGATGGTTATAATATTGATACTTTTTTAAGAGAACATCATAATTTTCTAATTACATACTTTAAGACTAAGAGCGACAGAGGTTAGAGATCATCCATATAGAGGCTCTTAGAGTCGCGGACTACGAATCCGATAATAAAATTTACAAATTCAATATGGCGGCCAAGACGTTTAAAAATCATATTTTTAAATTTTTAAAGAAGGCATAGGAAACTATGGAAGGCCATGATAGATATTTTACAAACTGATCTGGAATTTAAAATGGTGAATTCAATATGGCGGCTATAATATTGATACTTTGTAAAAGATCATTATTTTGTAGTTGCTCTAAGGGCCATTATTAGAACTTGCCGGTAAAACAGACGTTAGCTAAAGGCACCTTTAGCAAAAGTGAGTGATAAACTCATCTTTAAATATTTTTCATTACTACAACTTCCCTGTAAATAAAAAGTATGGCTATACCAGAGCAGACCGAGTTGTAATAGTGGCCATAAGATTATAAGCACCAAAGGTTGGTTATCAGCTATTTGGTGTTTTTTATGGTCGAAGGTTATGACATTCAAATATACCAATTGAAGATGGCGATAAGAAATTTTGAATAAAATTCTATAATTTTGTTTACTGTTGATAAGATTTAAAGCGTGGTATTAGAATATTAAGGTATGATTTTTTAGATTCAAAATGGCGGATTAGTATATATTGTTAGATTACTATAAATTTGTTAGATTAGTATAAATTTTTTAGATTTCGTAACAGATATTTAACTGTAATATAAAAAAGTTCGAATTTAAAATATTTAGCATAAAAGTCGTACGGCAAAAATGTTTAATAATACATAAATTTGATGCTGTGATTTATTTATTTTTCAAATTTGTATTTAATGGTTAAGTAATATATATGTTCTTGACGCGGTGAATCCGAGTCTAAGATCTGTTTGGCTCGAACACCCTCAAAATTTTGCGTAAATTGCGAAAAAGCGCTTGAAATCCAAAAACTAAAGTTTTCGCAATTTACTCAAAATTTTGAGCGTGCACGAGCCAAATGGCCCTCAAATTTGGATTCATTGGGTAGAAATCCATGTAGGATCGTGGGTCTGGTGAACTGCTCACCAACTTTTTTTTTGTGTGCCGATGTAATTATCACCTGTTAAAACCCAAAGCGTACAGGCAGTTTTGTGTTAATTGCCGATAGCTCGAACGCTTATGAACGGTCGCAAAGGGTCGCAAAAATATAAGTAGTACACATATTAAGAAGTTATATGCCATAGCAAACATTTCAATATCGATCGGATTTCAAAAAAGGTCTATTTTGAGTTTTATATATTTTTCGTAATATATATTTTGATTTTTTGCAGTACCTGTATAGAAAAAAGCTAATACAACAAATTTTAATTTAACTTTTTTAATTATTGCTAAAATTAGTGAGATCAGCTTTAAGTATAAAATGTGGTATAATATATGAAATTTTTACTTTAAACACTTGTTAAAAAAATTCCAGAGACCACAATCACAAAATAGTTTAAGGGAATTAAGTTTAAGTTGTGCTCTTTTAGATAGTACAAATAAATTTTACATTTAACTGAAATGTACTTTTGGCCAAAATATTTGAATCCTGGCCCATCGTGCGTTGGTACAACTTGTACACGAAATTGCAACGTTTGTGGGTTCTTTGTATTAAGTTGTATCTTGGTTGTACGAAAGAAAAATTTTTGATTTTTTGCTTTGTTGCACAAACTGTCGCAACGTTTGTGTGCCTACCGCATACTATTTTTTGCCGTATTACGTGTTTATTCTTGTTGTGACCACCTTGCAGTAAACATTGAATGTGAGTATTATTTGCGGACAACATAAAATGAGAGATCTTTACTTGGTCACAAGTTGATTGCAAAATGAAGTTGTGCATGAGATCGCAGACGAAATTGTATCGTTTGTTGTTTGTCGTACAACTTTGGTAGTACCAACGGTCGCAAAGTGTGTGGCTTACATAAGGACTTGAAATGGGTTTTGGAACATTAGGGTCGTTACCACTTGTACCAATAGCTAGTTATATGAAGAAGAACGTGTATAAAACTTCGGTATTTTTGAAAAAAAAACTTTGATAAAAAAATTAACTGCATTTGGTGCTGCTTATGCGAGATGCTTCCCAAATGTAAGAATCGTGGGAAGCTCATCCGAATCTAGCAAATCCACTAAAAAATTTTAAATTGAGATCACATAAAACAAAAAACAAAATAAGTTTTCTATTATATTACATACTTATAAACTTACTAATTGAATATTTTTTAATAATAGCTTTTCCGATTTAACTAACTGCTTTCAGCTTCCTTCTTTGGCATTTTTATTCCAAAATACCTGCCATCTCATGCACGCTTCGGCAAACAACTGAACGGCTTATCGATGCTGCAAAGTCCTGTCCAATATCTCTATGGAAAGAGCCAGTGGCAAAAAATTTAATGTGGCGCACATTCGTATTGGTTGTGGGATGAAAGTATTTCTAACACCTTGGCTCATAAAAGGAACTATTTCTTCAAGCAAACTAGTTGCTGATTGTCTGCTTAGATGATATAGTTCCCGAAACATAATTTCATGCATTTCGGAAGGATCTGTTGCGTCTCACAATTTCCTTCGCTGAGTTCGCAGCATATTTCCTTGGTCATCTTGAGCAGGGCGGCTCAAGATGACCAAGGAAATAGTAAGGTTGCAATATAGTACATAGTATTTATATATAAATATAAATATTTGTTTTAACACACTGAATTATATTTATTAACTTTTCAACAATTATATTTTTTTTCTTTATCTTCTTATTCTTCTTATAACTTTCTCACTTTTTGGCGCACAAAGGGTGAAGTTTGCAAAAAAATTAAATTTTTTCAAAATTGTTTTGATTCTGAAAAAAAATTCCTGATTTTTGATATACTCAAGCAATGGAAAGGCGCTGTTAACATTTACTTAACACCATTTTCAGGGTATTTAACCTCACTACCCCTTCGTAACGATTCTTAACAAAGGTTTAATATAAACGATCAGCTCCGTAACAAGTTTGAAACCCCTAAGTACGTTACTTGATATGTGAACAGTCCTCAAACTCGTAACTAACTCGTAAATTCATAAAAACTAATGAAAGTTAATGTTGGTTTACTGTACAACTTTTGTATGGGAGAATCGGTTTTAATGCACACATTTGGGTGATTCAAACGGTGTCTTATCAAGTCATATTGTCATAATGTCTTAATATTTTAAAAATTTTGTTGTTGTGTTTCAAACAAAAAAGTCCTAAAATAATAAGACTTTGTGTGCTGTGTTTATTGTTTGTCATAACTACACAGTACAAATCAGAGCGAAAAAAAGAGAAAACTAAATATATGAGAAAAAATTGTTAAGTGGGTTGGTGTTTTATTGCATGGTTATAGGTACAAATGAATGTTCTGCTCTTGTTGTTGTTTATTTTGTTTGTTTGTGTTGTGTACATGTAAATTGTCGGCTGTGTACATAGCACACTATATTATGAGGGGTTGCTCACAGCAGTCATCTTTTTTCGTGGTATTATTTTAAAACATATGACTTTATGACTACCTAGTGAATCCCCCAATAAACTTTACTAATCTATATAATTAATAAACAAACCGATTCGTTGTGAAGCAGTTTAAACTCATATTATACAACCAATTTTGATAAAACGTGTACCATTTTAAACATATTTTTTCTGGGAGGTGTACAATTTATATTTTGTTAAAATCGGTTCAGTAATTTGGGAGCTATAAGCGTTTAAAGTTGCTACTAAACATACACATCAGTGAGCTGCAACAAGTGGTAAACTTTCAAGTGTACCCAACCATCTACTCTGATTTTTTGCGATGCAACCGTTTTTGTTCAATAACAAGTAATTATTGTAAACTCAATAGATCATTTAAAACACTCAATTTTAAGTACTTGTGTTTGCAATGGTCGTGAATATTTGTGACTAGCAGTAGAAGGGAACTATGCGTTCTGCGGCCATTAAAATTTGGGTAATTAAAATTTTAAATTTTAAAATTTTAATTGTTAAATAAACAAATGTGTAATTTGATATGCGTGGGAAAAAAAGATGAAAGTGCCCTGTAGGTAAAATGTGTATAGTGAAGATTGTGAAAAATTATAGTGTGGGTAATGCTCTTTTGTGTTATAGACATTTAGGGTGTGGTTCTTATGGGGTGATATTGAGACATTGGGTAGTGAGTTTGGAGCTTGAAAGTATTGGCTTAGTATAGACAATGTGGTTCTTATGGGGTGATATTGAGAGATTGGGTAGTGTGTTAGATTATATGTGGAAATAAAGAGTGTATACAAGTTTGGTGACAATGTCACCAAACTTTTAGATAGAAAAGTCGACTTGGGTTCCTACGGGGTTTATTGTGTGGGTATTATTATTTTTTTTCTTGATAATTTTTTGTGGTGCTTGTGTTTACATTTAAAATGTAGTTGTGTTTATTTAAGCATGTCCGTCCACCAATTGACTGGTGGAGGGTTTGTATATTTTCAGAATGTGGTTATGGAAGTGTTAGAGGGGGGGGGGGGGTGTTAAGAATGTGGTTATGGAAGTGTTAGAGGGGAGTGTTAAGTTCCAATTAATGTGTATGCATATACATACGTACATACAATAAGCGTTTGCTTTTTGTTTATAATATTTTTTTATTTTTATTTTTTGTCAAGTGGGGGTATTTTTTTTCTTTTGCATCAAATAATCGCATGATCGTTTGGATTTGTAGTTGTGTTACTTAGTATGACAGATGGTCTGAAATGTTTGTTTACGTTAAATATGCATGCTTAATCTTGTTGGTGTTTTTTGTTTATTCAGGTGGATGTGTTGGAGAATGAGTCATCATCCTAATTTTTGTTTGTTGGTGGGGGTTGTTTAGAGGTTGTGTTTATATTAAGAGTCTGTACATGTGGATTGCTGTCTGCCCATCTTGTATATTTCTTTGCACGTTCTACCTAACAGTAGGGCGACATTGCACAAAATTCACTCAAAATATTCCTTTGAAGTTTTGCCGAAGTTTTAAAATTTGGGTAATTAAAATTTGAAATTTTAATTGTTAAATAAACAAAAGTTTAATTTGATATGCGTGGGGAAAAAAAGATAAATGTGTATGTCTGTGTTGTGTGAATGTGTCTATGTGATGTATGTACGTTGTGGTCGATCTAGTATCTGTATAAATTTTGTTGTTTGTGAGTTGTTGTTTATATATGTACGTAGGTATATGTGAGGTTGTTTTTATGTCTGGATGTATGCACATATTACAATTCTCTTTTATTATTTTTGTGTTTGAATTTCACAATATTACGCAATTTGAATTTTACAATGTGTTGTCCTTGATTTTGTGCTGATCGTGCGAATTCTTGCTGTTGCTGTGTTTATGAATTTAATCATATTTCTACATGTGGATTGATGTCTGTCCGTGAGAATATATATTTGTGTCTGTGATGTTTTTTCAATTTGTTAGTGTAAGTATGGGGGGGGGGGGGCGTGAGAATTTCTGTCTGTCTGTGGGAATTTCTATATGTCTGAATGTATGAATTTGAGTCTGTCCATGATTTGGAGGTATGTTGTTAAAATAGTTTGAATTGTTTTTGTAGGCGACATGTGATGTACATATGTAGTATAAAATGTTCTCATGTATGTGACCTTCCCTATTTTTTATATGCTTATGCTAAAATCCGTTTATTTACATCTGTGTTTTATAATACTGTGAACGATGAATTTTTTTTTTATTTTGTCAAGCTTATCTTTGTGCTATGTATGTTAAATTCAATTTGTTTATATTTAAAGTTTTAAAATGTTTTGTTTCTATTTATTTAAGCATGTCCGTCCATTTTTGACTCAACGTCAGTCGGTTGGTAAACGGTTTGTAAATTTTCATTATGTGGTTGTGGAAGTGTGAGAGGGGAGGAGCTGTGTTAAGTTCTACTAAATGTTCTGAGTACGCAATCGCATGGGTATGAAATTTTACTATATGTGTACATACTTATGTACATATCTGCAAATTTATTTGATGTATGCATGTACATACATACAAATAAGTGTTTGCTCTATGTTTGTATTAATTTTTTTCATGTGAGAACTTTTGTTGCAAAATATTCGCATGATCGTTTGGATTTGTAGTTGTGTGTAGCTAATAAATATCCTGATATATTTTATTTGAAACATGTATTTTGTTTGCAGAGATTTTTTTACAAGTGCATTTCAGTTGTTCAATATTTTGGGACCATAGTATTGATAACCAGAGTTTTTGAATAGGGTTAATGAATGTTGTGTTTTTCTTCCGACGGGGTTTTTTGAATTTGGAACGATTTTCCGTCATCCCACGTCAAATTTGGTTTGAAAACAGACCGGTTTCGGCTATGTGCCATCTTCAGTGTTCTATTGAATACTAAATCGCTTTTCTGTTGTACCTTGTTTCTTTTATAATTCGTTTGTATACCTAACTTCCTTCCTTGATCCCTTTTGTATTCTGCTCCCTATTTCTCTCTCCCGCTCTTTCTCTCTCTCTCTCGCCTCTATATGCTTTTGTGTGTCTCTACCTGCTACCTGTTTCTCTTACTATTATGTTTGTGTTTAATATTTGGTTTATAATCTGCTCTATTAGTTATCAGTTGTTTTATCCCTACTAATAGTCCGTAATTGTACGTTTCTGGGTAATCCTTTTGTCTTGTTCATTTTCTACTACGTTGCCTGTACTATTGTTTTCTTTTGTGTAAAAATATTTTAACAGTTCAAATATTACGTCTGAAGCAGTGTTTATTTGTTCATTTATTATTCTTCCGTCAAATATTTTTGCTTGTATATTTCCATGTTCTCTAATACGTTCAGTCGCCGTCCTTTATGTTGTGAATGTAATAGTTTAACTGTTTTTCTAATATGTCCTGGTGTACATTTGTTGTCGAATATGTGGTTTGCGAAATTCGATTCTGGTGTTATTCCTGGTTCTCTCAGTTTCTTGTTGTAGTCTCTCATGTGCTCGCGAAATCTTGTTTTTTATCTTTCTTCCAGTTTGTCCGATATAACTGTGTTGGCATGTGCAAGTTAATTTGTACACTCCTTGTTTATCTAGGAAGTCTGTTTCGTTTGTTCTGTTCTGTAGTATTCTACCCAAGTTGTTTCTTGTTTGGAATGCTGTGTTAATGTTGTGTTTTCTAAAAAATTTTGCCAGTTTGTATGTTGATTTTCCCATATACGTAAAGGTAGCCCAGGTTTTCTTTTCTTGTTCCTGTTCTCTGTTCCGTTTCTTACTTGCCTCGATATCCTTTCTAATCTTGTCAACTAGGTCTTTTTTATATCCGTTGTTTTCCGCTATGTTATATATTATTCCTAACTCTTTCATATAGGCCTCACGTGTTAGGGGCATTCGTTCAAGTCTCGTTATTAATTGCCTAATTGCTGCGTTCTTATGTTGTTGAGGATGGTTTGATGAATTGTGAATTATTGTATCTGTAGCGGTTGGTTTTCTGTATATTTCGTATTCAATTCTATTTAAGCTCTTGTTTGCCCTAATCGTTAGGTCTAGGTAGTTTATCCTTTCGTTCTCCTCCACTTCCATTGTAAATTTTATGTTTTTGTGTTGTTTGTTCAGTAGATCCAGAATTTGCTCCTCCATATTTCCTTCTATTATACATATAACATCGTCCACGTATCTTGCATAGAATGTTACCCCAAAATTTGTTTTTAACTCCTCTACGTATTTCTCTTCTAAATTTTGCATAAATACTTCCATGAGTATTGCTGATGTTGGATTTCCCATTCCTAGTCCGTTGATTTGCCTATATATGCTATTGTTGAATTTGAAGTAATTTTGCTCCAATGTGGCTTTTAGCGTGCTTGTGAGTTGCATTGAAAAATCCATGTCTTCTGTTTTATTGAGTAGTGTTTTATGTAGAATGTTTATTGTCTCTGCTGTTGGGATTGATGGATATAAGTCTTTTATATCAAATGAGACTAGTTTAGTATTTTCTGTTATCTGTATGCTCCCTATCTTGTTAACTAATTCCGTGGTGTTGGCTATTGTGTGTTTATTCTCTAGGTCCAAAGTATCTTTCAGTATTGTTTTTAAGTATTTCGATAGTCTATAGCTCGGAGCAGATTTATAATTAATTATGGGTCTCATTGGCGTGTTTTGGGTTAATGAACTTGTGATGGATATTTTGATTTCTTTATTTTAATGTAACAATTGTAGATAGATGTTAAGGTGACATTATTATTTTATGGGGTTTTGTCTGTCCGACTATTGCTTCGTTGGTGAGACGAAGGTGTCGTTATGGCACCTTCGTTTATTTATTTAAGAAACAGTGTTTCGTATTGCTAGACAAAGGAATTTGAATTTCAAAATACATAGTATAAATTTTATTATGTTATGTTTGTGTGTGAGTATTACGTCATCACTTTTTTGTATGTGTGTGTTGGGTTGAGTGTGTGTATACGATATATTTTTGTTTATCATTTGAACTGTACAGATAAAGATTGTATAGTCTTGAGCTTGTAGTGGTAGTTGTTGTGCATGTACATCACTATTTTTTATCACTTTGTGTGATTGTTTTACAATGAGATCTACACGAGGACCAGAAGATAAAATTTATTTTTTTTTTTGTGGGGAGGAAGTCATGGAAGGTTTTCATGACTCAGGAAATTTATTTTAGTATTCGGCGGTTATATTTTTGAGGGCGAAAGGTCTATCAATATACTTATTACATGGTTGTTGTTCTTTAATTTGAATGCTTATACCTATACATGGAAGACAGGAACTTTAATTATTTCTATCACTTTTACATCCGATATTTTTAATAATTTTAATGAGTTTATTTGATATACAGAGATATTTCTTTACATTAAATATTTTATCAAGTAGGGATTTTATAAGTTAACTTTTCTCTTGACCGCTGGAAAGTAGTAGATGGTATTAGTATGCTGTGATCGAAAGATAATCTTTTTATTGATGTGTTCTATTGTTTGAGTTTTGTTTTATTTTGCTGAAGCGTGAGTTATGTGTCGTGGCAGGAAGGAAAAAAATTAAAATTCCTTTTGGTTTTCTTTCTTATTTAATAGTAAATTTTTCTTTTTTTATTTAAAATTTTTTTTTTACAAGTATCAATGATTTTTTCATTTGTGTCTTGTCGTTTTCAAATTCAATATCACTCTGCTCTCCCTTTGACGAATTCATCAATATATATTTAATTGAACAAATCAATATTGCTGAAATAGAGATTTAATTGGAAGTTGAATTTGTATGTTGCAACAATGTCTGGGTCATAAAGAACCAAACATCAACCCATAAACAACAAAAGAGTTTAAATGTGTGTGGCTGCTACAATGTATTATAATTGTTTACATTGAATTTGAAACCGATGAATAAGGGCTAATCCGCTATTTAAAATTATGAAGAATTTTAAGTATGTCAATATATAAAATTATGAGGAATTTTAAGTATGTTAACAAAATTGATTATAAAGAATTTTGAGTGTCAATGAACCTATCAATATTGCCAATGTAAAATTAAATATGTCAGTGTACTAAAGTGAACACAAATTGGTGTTTAAGTGTAATATTAGGGTGACATTTATATATTGTGCTTACATTAGGGTGAAACTTATATATTGTGCCTCAATTAGGGTGACGTAGCTTTAGGGTGACGTAACTCGTGTCATTGAACGTACATATGTATGTATATTACTTAATAATACATACATTTTCTTATATTGATTTGCTAAACAAGGTAAGTTTAAAAAATTTTGATACAAATAAATGCAAAATCTAAGATGAAAGTAATTATTTTGACTTTCTAGCTTAATTATTTGAATTAATGTAAATTCAAATTATTATTATGAATGAGATTTTGTAAAATCTGTTGCCTAATTCCATACCGAAACTGAATATACAAATGCGTACTATTTTTAAAACTCATATTACTACACATATCCTTGAACATTCAATTTAATTGTAGATATATTTCGGAATATTATTACTAGATTTTGAATATTATTAAATTACAGGTTGATAAGAAGTCAACTACCAAAATATTCCCATTAGATTCATGTGCTTAATTCAATACCATAATGGGATAGTCTTAATAAAAACAAAAGGGGAGAACGTAAAAAAGCAAATATATAGGCCTTTTATAGTATACATGTATAGATTTCTATTGTATTTAGGAATCACTGAATATACCAAACTCAAATATTGTTAGATAACTGTAAAAGCATATTCCATTTGCTTACAATTATCATATTAAGTATTCCTTTAATTCAACATTAGACATATGTACTATATATGCATGCATATTTATAATATTTATAAGATAATTTTTAAATAATTATGTATCTATGCATATTCATATTAAAGAAAATTATAGTGAACGATAAAAACGCATTACTAAACTATATTTTATAGACTAATTTCGATTTATATTATCAAGTCATCAAGTTCGAACACACTAGAAGGTTTTTTATACGATGATGGTTGATATGATGACCTTGCTAACAAAATAACTGAATTGTCAATGAATTCTACTTAATTATATGTACAGGTATCGCCTCGTGTAATCATCTGAATTAGTTTCGAAGAATTGATTACTAATTAGTCATATAGTATGGATGATTATGAATATGTTGGAAAAGTATGTACTACATTCAAATGGAGTACTATGATGTAATACAGGACTTTACAAATAAATCAAATTATCTAAGTTATTTAGTTGTAAACAACTTGTATGACTATGGTATATGTTATTACCTACCATATTCCATTCTTCATTGGTTGAAGATTCATAAAATTTTAATTTAGATGATGTAAGGGAAGCTTACATCATTTACAAACATTTGGATACATATTATATTAGACCCATAGAAATTTAATAACTTAATTGTTATTAGATTAGACTAAAAATACCATCAAGTTTACACAATTGTCAAAATGGTTTATCATTTTGTGTAGAAAACAAGAAAATTCAAAGCATGAAACAAATTAAATTAATAACGCATTTAAGTAATAAAACAAATACTAGGATCGCCGGGTGACCGAAATTCAAACGGGGATATTTCTGGGGAACTTCTGGAATTTTGAGGATTTTCGGTAAAAAAAAAAATATATTACGCACATCTATACACAAATATCTTTTTAGCCATATATGTATGTTTCATTAATATTGGTGGACAATAAGATACTTAAGAGTGTACGACAAAATTGTGTAGTCTATTTATATATAAGATGTATCTCACTAACTTTAGAAATATCTAACAATGTATTCAACAAGGATTCATTTCAAATAAAACACATAGAACTCTTAAGTTTAACTGCTCTGAGGGAAATGTTATACCAATTGTTTTGAATGTACTTGTTGTATGACTAGTGAAAATGGGAATGGTAAAAAATCTTCCTGAGTTGTAACCGGTGAAAATAATCACATCACAAAACTAGAACAAAAACGATACGAAAATTCCTTCATTATTTATATATATATATATATATATATATATATATATATATATATATATATATATATATATATATATATATATATATATATATATATATATATATATATATATATATATATATATTATATATATATATATATATATATATATATATATATATATATATATATATATATATATATATATATATATAATATATATATATATATATATATATATATATATATATATATATATATATATATCTTATATATATATATATATATATATATATATATATATATATATATATAATATATATATATATATATATATATATATATATATATATATATATTATATATATATATATATATATATATATATATATATATATATATATATATATATATATATATATATATATATATATATATATATATATATATATTAACTTTATCAGAATATTAGAATAATACACGCTTTCAAAATAACAGATATAACATAATTATGTTTCCTTCTATCACTTTTAAACCAATGTTACTTCTTCACCTTATAATATATTTACTTGAAATTGTCAATAAAATGAAAGTTTAACGGATTATTATTATTAAAAAGTTGAACAACAAAGACAATTATTAAAACTCTGTAAATGTAGTAGGCACGTGAGTAGGTATCAATCTAATACTAATAACCAGCAAACATAGATCGAGTACTGCATACATAATAATCCTGATATGCTTCAAAACAATAACAAACTATCTGTAAGACAAGGGCTAAAGCATACAACCTTTTAGCTATATTCTTTCATTCACACACACTATTTCAAAATCTTTTTTCCGACGGCAGTCTCTAATAAAAAATTTTTGCTAAAATGAATTTTTATCTAATAATAGATGGTGGATATTGAAACTAATATTCTTCCATAACCTATTCAATTACCCTAGAGAGAGAAAGGAACCTGTCACAAGACAGGTCACGTGACTGGTTCGCCAAGGGGTCAATTGACATAATTAAGATACCCGGTGATAGGTTCTAGACCCAAACTTAAGCTACTTGTCAATGTGATGGGGTCTTAATACTAGTTAAATTACTGTACTATAAACAAATGAGTTTAATTTGGAACAAAATCTGCTGTATAATGAAGGAATTTTCGTATCGTTTTTGTTCTAGTTTTGTGATGTGATTATTTTCACCGGTTACAACTCAGGAAGATTTTTTACCATTCCCATTTTCACTAGTCATACAACAAGTACATTCAAAACAATTGGTATAACATTTCCCTCAGAGCAGTTAAACTTAAGAGTTATATGTGTTTTATTTGAAATGAATCCTTGTTGAATACATTGTTAGATATTTCTAAAGTTAGTGAGATACATCTTATATATAAATAGACTACACAATTTTGTCGTACACTCTTAAGTATCTTATTGTCCACCAATATTAATGAAACATACATATATGGCTAAAAAGATATTTGTGTATAGATGTGCGTAATATATTTTTTTTTTACCGAAAATCCTCAAAATTCCAGAAGTTCCCCAGAAATATCCCCGTTTGAATTTCGGTCACCCGGCGATCCTAGTATTTGTTTTATTACTTAAATGCGTTATTTGTTTCATGCTTTGAATTTTCTTGTTTTCTACACAAAATGATAAACCATTTTGACAATTGTGTAAACTTGATGGTATTTTTAGTCTAATCTAATAACAATTAAGTTATTAAATTTCTATGGGTCTAATATAATATGTATCCAAATGTTTGTAAATGATGTAAGCTTCCCTTACATCATCTAAATTAAAATTTTATGAATCTTCAACCAATGAAGAATGGAATATGGTAGGTAATAACATATACCATAGTCATACAAGTTGTTTACAACTAAATAACTTAGATAATTTGATTTATTTGTAAAGTCCTGTATTACATCATAGTACTCCATTTGAATGTAGTACATACTTTTCCAACATATTCATAATCATCCATACTATATGACTAATTAGTAATCAATTCTTCGAAACTAATTCAGATGATTACACGAGGCGATACCTGTACATATAATTAAGTAGAATTCATTGACAATTCAGTTATTTTGTTAGCAAGGTCATCATATCAACCATCATCGTATAAAAAACCTTCTAGTGTGTTCGAACTTGATGACTTGATAATATAAATCGAAATTAGTCTATAAAATATAGTTTAGTAATGCGTTTTTATCGTTCACTATAATTTTCTTTAATATGATTATGCATAGATACATAATTATTTAAAAATTATCTTATAAATATTATAAATATGCATGCATATATAGTACATATGTCTAATGTTGAATTAAAGGAATACTTAATATGATAATTGTAAGCAAATGGAATATGCTTTTACAGTTATCTAACAATATTTGAGTTTGGTATATTCAGTGATTCCTAAATACAATCGAAATCTATACATGTATACTATAAAAGGCCTATATATTTGCGTTTTTAAGTTCTCCCCTTATGTTTTTATTAAGACTATCCCATTATGGTAGTGAATTAAGCACATGAATCTAATGGGAATATTTTGGTAGTTGACTTCTTATCAACCTGTAATTTAATAATATTCAAAAAGATATCGAGTAATAATATTCCGAAATATATCTACAATTAAATTGAATTTTCAAGGATATTTGTAGTAATAAGAGTTTTAAAAATAATACGTATTTGTATATTCAGTTTAGGTATGGAATTAGTCAACAGATTTTACAGAATCTCATTCATAATAATAATTTGAATTTACATTAATTCAAATAACTGAACTAGAAAGTCTAAATAATTACTTTCATCTTAGATTTTACATTTATTTGTATCAAAATTTTTCAAACATGTAATCATCACAATCTCTATAATAAACACTTGCTTCTTTCATATTTTTAGAATGTTTTATTAAACGCTGATGTTTTAAAACAAACCAGCTCTACTCTGCACATAAAAAAAACTAACCTTGTTTAGCAAATCAGTATAAGAAAATGTATGTATTATTAAGTAATATACATACATATGTACGTTCAATGACACGAGTTACGTCACCCTAAAGCTACGTCACCCTAATTGAGGCACAATATATAAGTTTCACCCTAATGTAAGCACAATATATAAATGTCACCCTAATATTACACTTAAACACCAATTTGGGTTCACTTTAGTACACTGACATATTTAATTTTACATTGGCAATATTGATAGGTTCATTGACACTCAAAATTCTTTATAATCAATTTTGTTAACATACTTAAAATTCCTCATAATTTTATATATTGACATACTTAAAATTCTTCATAATTTTAAATAGCGGATTAGCCCTTATTCATCGGTTTCAAATTCAATGTAAACAATTATAATACATTGTAGCAGCCACACACATTTAAACTCTTTTGTTGTTTATGGGTTGATGTTTGGTTCTTTATGACCCAGACATTGTTGCAACATACAAATTCAACTTCCAATTAAATCTCTATTTCAGCAATATTGATTTGTTCAATTAAATATATATTGATGAATTCGTCAAAGGGAGAGCAGAGTGATATTGAATTTGAAAACGACAAGACACAAATGAAAAAATCATTGATACTTGTAAAAAAAAATTTTTAATTAAAAAAAGAAAAATTTACTATTAAATAAGAAAGAAAACCAAAAGGAATTTTAATTTTTTTCCTCCCTGCCACGACACATAACTCACGCTTCAGCAAAATAAAACAAAACTCAAACAATAGAACACATCAATAAAAAGATTATCTATCGATCACAGCATACTAATACCATCTACTACTTTCCAGCGGTCAAGAGAAAAGTTAACTTATAAAATCCCTACTTGATAAAATATTTAATGTAAAGAAATATCTCTGTATATCAAATAAACTCATTAAAATTATTAAAAATATCGGATGTAAAAGTGATAGAAATAATTAAAGTTCCTGTCTTCCATGTATAGGTATAAGCATTCAAATTAAAGAACAACAACCATGTAATAAGTATATTGATAGACCTTTCGCCCTCAAAAATATAACCGCCGAATACTAAAATAAATTTCCTGAGTCATGAAAACCTTCCATGACTTCCTCCCCACAAAAAAAAATAAAATTTTATCTTCTGGTCCTCGTGTAGATCTCATTGTAAAACAATCACACAAAGTGATAAAAAATAGTGATGTACATGCACAACAACTACCACTACAAGCTCAAGACTATACAATCTTTATCTGTACAGTTCAAATGATAAACAAAAATATATCGTATACACACACTCAACCCAACACACACATACAAAAAAGTGATGACGTAATACTCACACACAAACATAACATAATAAAATTTATACTATGTATTTTGAAATTCAAATTCCTTTGTCTAGCAATAAGAAACACTGTTTCTTAAATAAATAAACGAAGGTGCCATAACGACACCTTCGTCTCACCAACGAAGCAATAGTCGGACAGACAAAACCCCATAAAATAATAATGTCACCTTAACATCTATCTACAATTGTTACATTAAAATAAAGAAATCAAAATATCCATCACAAGTTCATTAGCCCAAAACACGCCAATGAGACCCATAATTAATTATAAATCTGCTCCGAGCTATAGACTATCGAAATACTTAAAAACAATACTGAAAGATACTTTGGACCTAGAGAATAAACACACAATAGCCAACACCACGGAATTAGTTAACAAGATAGGGAGCATACAGATAACAGAAAATACTAAACTAGTCTCATTTGATATAAAAGACTTATATCCATCAATCCCAACAGCAGAGACAATAAACATTCTACATAAAACACTACTCAATAAAACAGAAGACATGGATTTTTCAATGCAACTCACAAGCACGCTAAAAGCCACATTGGAGCAAAATTACTTCAAATTCAACAATAGCATATATAGGCAAATCAACGGACTAGGAATGGGAAATCCAACATAAGCAATACTCATGGAAGTATTTATGCAAAATTTAGAAGAGAAATACGTAGAGGAGTTAAAAACAAATTTTGGGGTAACATTCTATGCAAGATACGTGGACGATGTTATATGTATTATAGAAGGAAATATGGAGGAGCAAATTCTGGATCTACTGAACAAACAACACAAAAACATAAAATTTACAATGGAAGTGGAGGAGAACGAAAGGATAAACTACCTAGACCTAACGATTAGGGCAAACAAGAGCTTAAATAGAATTGAATACGAAATATACAGAAAACCAACCGCTACAGATACAATAATTCACAATTCATCAAACCATCCTCAACAACATAAGAACGCAGCAATTAGGCAATTAATAACGAGACTTGAACGAATGCCCCTAACACGTGAGGCCTATATGAAAGAGTTAGGAATAATATATAACATAGCGGAAAACAACGGATATAAAAAAGACCTAGTTGACAAGATTAGAAAGGATATCGAGGCAAGTAAGAAACGGAACAGAGAACAGGAACAAGAAAAGAAAACCTGGGCTACCTTTACGTATATGGGAAAATCAACATACAAACTGGCAAAATTTTTTAGAAAACACAACATTAACACAGCATTCCAAACAAGAAACAACTTGGGTAGAATACTACAGAACAGAACAAACGAAACAGACTTCCTAGATAAACAAGGAGTGTACAAATTAACTTGCACATGCCAACACAGTTATATCGGACAAACTGGAAGAAAGATAAAAAACAAGATTTCGCGAGCACATGAGAGACTACAACAAGAAACTGAGAGAACCAGGAATAACACCAGAATCGAATTTCGCAAACCACATATTCGACAACAAATGTACACCAGGACATATTAGAAAAACAGTTAAACTATTACATTCACAACATAAAGGACGGCGACTGAACGTATTAGAGAACATGGAAATATACAAGCAAAAATATTTGACGGAAGAATAATAAATGAACAAATAAACACTGCTTCAGACGTAATATTTGAACTGTTAAAATATTTTTACACAAAAGAAAACAATAGTACAGGCAACGTAGTAGAAAATGAACAAGACAAAAGGATTACCCAGAAACGTACAATTACGGACTATTAGTAGGGATAAAACAACTGATAACTAATAGAGCAGATTATAAACCAAATATTAAACACAAACATAATAGTAAGAGAAACAGGTAGCAGGTAGAGACACACAAAAGCATATAGAGGCGAGAGAGAGAGAGAAAGAGCGGGAGAGAGAAATAGGGAGCAGAATACAAAAGGGATCAAGGAAGGAAGTTAGGTATACAAACGAATTATAAAAGAAACAAGGTACAACAGAAAAGCGATTTAGTATTCAATAGAACACTGAAGATGGCACATAGCCGAAACCGGTCTGTTTTCAAACCAAATTTGACGTGGGATGACGGAAAATCGTTCCAAATTCAAAAAACCCCGTCGGAAGAAAAACACAACATTCATTAACCCTATTCAAAAACTCTGGTTATCAATACTATGGTCCCAAAATATTGAACAACTGAAATGCACTTGTAAAAAAATCTCTGCAAACAAAATACATGTTTCAAATAAAATATATCAGGATATTTATTAGCTACACACAACTACAAATCCAAACGATCATGCGAATATTTTGCAACAAAAGTTCTCACATGAAAAAAATTAATACAAACATAGAGCAAACACTTATTTGTATGTATGTACATGCATACATCAAATAAATTTGCAGATATGTACATAAGTATGTACACATATAGTAAAATTTCATACCCATGCGATTGCGTACTCAGAACATTTAGTAGAACTTAACACAGCTCCTCCCCTCTCACACTTCCACAACCACATAATGAAAATTTACAAACCGTTTACCAACCGACTGACGTTGAGTCAAAAATGGACGGACATGCTTAAATAAATAGAAACAAAACATTTTAAAACTTTAAATATAAACAAATTGAATTTAACATACATAGCACAAAGATAAGCTTGACAAAATAAAAAAAAAATTCATCGTTCACAGTATTATAAAACACAGATGTAAATAAACGGATTTTAGCATAAGCATATAAAAAATAGGGAAGGTCACATACATGAGAACATTTTATACTACATATGTACATCACATGTCGCCTACAAAAACAATTCAAACTATTTTAACAACATACCTCCAAATCATGGACAGACTCAAATTCATACATTCAGACATATAGAAATTCCCACAGACAGACAGAAATTCTCACGCCCCCCCCCCATACTTACACTAACAAATAGGCAAAGGTCACATACATGAGAACATTTTATACTACATATGTATGTACATCACATGTCGCCTACAAAAACAATTCAAACTATTTTAACAACATACCTCCAAATCATGGACAGACTCAAATTCATACATTCAGACATATAGAAATTCCCACAGACAGACAGAAATTCTCACGCCCTCCCCATACTTACACTGACAAATTGAAAAAACATCAAGATATGAACATCTCACAGACACAAATATATATTCTCACGGACAGACATTAATCCACATGTAGAAATATGATGAAATTCATATACACAGCAACAGCAAGAATTCGCAGGATCAGCACATTGTAAAATTCAAATTGCGTAATACTGTGAAATTCAAATTTGACCTATCAAACACAAAAATAATAAAAGAGAATTGTAATATGTGCATACATCCAGACATAAAAACAACCTAACATATACCTACATATATAAACAACAACTCACAAACAACAAAATTTATACAGATACTAGATCGACCACAACGTACATACATCACATAGACACATTCACACAACACAGACATACACATTTATCTTTTTTTCCCCACGCATATCAAATTAAACTTTTGTTTATTTAACAATTAAAATTTCATTACCTAAATTTTAAAACTTCGGCAAAACTTCAAAGGAATATTTTGAGTGAATTTTGTGCAATGTCGCCCTACTGTTGGGTAAAATGTGCAAAGAAATATACAAGATGGGCAGACATCAATCCACATGTACAGACTCTTAATGTAAACACAACCTCTAAACAACCCCCACCAACAAAGAAAAATTAGGATGATGACTCATTCTCCAACACATCCACCTGAATAAACAAAAAACCCCAACAAGATTAAGTGTTATAATATCTCCCATCACTCCCCCAAACCATATCAATAACATAATCTAAAGTTAATTCGCATTTCCGTTCCCATGTGAACAAAAATGCAAAATCGATAAATTACCAAAAATTAATATTAAAACAAACAAATACAAACCTAACAATTTATTTTCCTAAGAATTATTTAAAACAACAAATTATTAAAACCAGACTTTTTCTTAAGAATTGTTTTCTTGCATTTCCGTTCCCATATAAATAAACGAAAATGCAATAATTACAAAAATTAATAAATTATTAAAGAATAACAAACAAATAAATTTAACAATTTATTTTCCTAAAAATTAAATAAAACGTTGCAAATTATTAAAACCAGACTTTTTCCTAAGAATTGTTTTCTTGCATTTCCGTTCCCATATAAATGAACGAAAATGCAATAAAGCTAATAAATACAAAATTAATAAATAACAAAGAATTGCAAACTTAACTTTTTCCAGAGAATTGTTTACTTGTTAAATAAAAATACGATAAAATATATATTTGTAATTAGTATATAAGAACAAAATTATGAAAAATAAAGTTAGTTATATTTTGATCAACTCACTAAAACAATCGTGTTTTTTTAAACAGTTCATAAATTGAACTTAAAAGTGGCGCAGTCGGTAGGATACCGCAAGTCCTACCCAACGTAAATAAAAATAAAAATTTCAAAAAGTGAAATTTTTTTTTTAAGGATAAGAAAAAACAAAAGATTTCTTCATCCACGCGGTAGAACTCAAAATTTCAATTTCTAGTGCGGTATCTATGCACAAACCCGTGAACAAATCCAAGTTTGTATTCATCCCACGAAAGATCGTAGATGAACTTACATAGGATATCAAAAATCACTTGGTGAACACTCCAAATTTTTTTTTTTGGATATTAATATTCTTAAGTGAAAAATTTTATAAAAAAAAGAAAAACATTCCGAAAAATAAAAAGTGAAAAGTTTTACTAAGAACATTTGAAAAATAAAGAACACTCCAAAAATTTTTTCCTGGTAATAAAAATAACAATATTCTTAAGTGAAACAATTTATAAAAAACATTCCGAAAGATAAAACAAAAAGTGAAAAGTTTTATTCTGTCTCTACATTTGAAAAATAAACAACATTCTTAATTCAACAAGTGAAAGGTTTCTACCATCAAGTGACAACACTCTTCAAGGAGAAATACAATTTCTTTCTTCATACACCAAATAACAACACATCCAAGGAACAACCATAACTCAAAGGAATCAGAAGTCCTCGATGCCAGTCCACACCAAATCAACATTAAGAGTAAGATTTAATTTTATTTTTTATGTAAAGAAGAACATATACAATACCAATTATAATTAAAACCTAATATCTTGTAAGTGTTAAATGAATATAAGGGAGAAATTTACAATAGAATCAGAAATAGAGAGAATTATTTTGTATACCCTAAAAGAAGAAGATATTGAAATCCTGGAAAGATACTCTCAACAGATAACATTAATAAAGAAAATTGCAAGAAAAAATTATTTAGTTAAGAAAAGAAAACTAAAACATATTAGGGTGTAGGAAAGACAATAATTACAAAAATGGTAGACCAGGTAGTAGAACAAGCTAACAGACTAACAATAAATCCACTAAAGTACTTGAACAGTTTACCAGAGTTTAATGGGGACCATAGGGACCTACAAATCTTCACTACACTTATAGATAGGGTACACCCACATCTGCGCACGTTTGACGAACTATCACAACTATTATTTTCGGACATAATCAAGTCGAAACTTAAAGGAAAAGCCAGGCAGAGATAAAGAACATTTTGCAAAACAGCTTTGGGGATAGGCGATCCTGCGAAGAGCTTTTTGATGAGTTAAAGAGCGTAACATTTAAAACAAATACAGTGGAATTTTATGAAGATATAAAAAATAAACTACAGAGGCTAAATAACAAAATAAAAATCATATTAGGGGAAGATGAAGCCACCAGACAAAGTGCAATCAATAACATGCACACTGCACTAAACATTTTCAAAAGCAAACTGCCCGAACCGATGAAATCAATACTATTTTGCAGAAACCCAGCGGATTTAGAAGGGGCCATGGACATTCTGTTCCAAGCCGGATATGCTTATTCGACGGACAATAATAAGTTACATCCAAGAACCAACTCGCAACCAAACAACCCATGAACAACACACAGTTCAGACATAACCAACAACAACCTTTTAATGACCAACGAACAAATTTTCCTCGAACGTTTCAGGGACAATACAGACACCCCCAACAACCACATCGGAATCTACATAATCAAACCCCGTCGAACCCACCTTACATTCCAAACAGACAGAACTTCAGACACGCACCGGAACCTATGGACATAGGCAAAATGGAACTATCAGAAAATTTTCGGGATCCAGCCTCGGGGGCAAACTACCATCTATAGTGATTAAGACTAAATTGGGACACATACGATTAATTATAGACACAGGAGCAACGAATTCAATCTTAAACCCTGGGATATGTCATCCCAAAAGAATTCACTTAACAAAACCTCTATTGATAAAAACATTACAACACCAACTTTGTGTTAATAAAAAAGCTATAATACCCACTTTTGAAGAATTAGGAGCAATAGGCACACTTGAATTTTTTATAATAAAATTCCATGACTTCTATGATGGTTTAATAGGCAATGATATCCTTAAACCATTAAATGCTAACATAGATTATAAGACTAAGAGTATAACTTTTGGTAACAGAACGTTGCCAATGATTTTTGAAGATAGTAAATTCAACGACGACGTAATGTGTTTTGAAGAGGATAACAAAAAAATCATAGCAAGAGAAATTTTTAGAATAGAAGACAGAAGAGAAACAACCAACTTACCTAAGAACGATCGTTTGTCTACACAGAAGGTAGACTACGATAATTTCAATACTATTGAAAGTGGAAATAGTAAACCACCAATAGAACAAATTCGAACGGAGCACATGAATGTTGAAGAAAAGGGACAGCTTTTCAAATTAATAAGGAAATATCCAAACATATTTTATCGGGACGGTACTGAACTAACGTTCACATCCGCTATAAAACATGAGATCAGAACCACCGACAACATACCCATACATACCAAATCATATCGCTATCCCTACATACATAAGAACGATGTAGAAGCACAAATACAGGAAATGCTCAACAACAAAATTATCAGACACAGTAACTCTCCCTATTCCGCACCCATTTGGATCGTGGCAAAGAAGGCCGACGCAAGTGGGAAAACCAAATGGAGGCTTGTCGTAGACTATAGGAAACTCAATGAAGTTACCATAGACGACAAATACCCAATTCCTAACATCGATGAAATCCTTGATAAACTGGGAAGATGCCAGTATTTCACCACTTTGGATTTGGCCAAAGGATTCCATCAGATCGAAGTTAGGGAACAAGATATTCATAAGACCGCCTTCACCGTGGAAGGAGGACACTATGAATTCATTAGAATGCCGTTCGGGTTGAAAACAGCCCCAGCGACATTCCAAAGGCTAATGAATAATGTTCTCAGAGACTATATTAACAAAATCTGCTTAGTTTATTTGGATGATATAATCATCTTTTCCACCTCATTACAGGAACACATTAATTCAATTAATTTAATTTTTCAACGCTTACAAGAAGCTAATCTTAAAATACAACTAGACAAATCAGAGTTTTTTAAACGGGAGACTGAATTTCTCGGACATATAGTGACACCTCTTGGAATAAAAGCTAACCCTAAAAAGATAGAGTGCGTCAAAAATTTCCCAATGCCTAAAACTCCCAAACAAATAAAACAGTTTCTTGGACTAACAGGATACTATAGAAAATTTATAAAAGATTATTCCAGGATAGCCAAGCCTATGACCAAATACTTGAAGAAGGACAGTAAAATGAACATTGCTGACCCAGAATACATAGAGAGTTTCAATACCCTTAGAACATTACTAACTCACGACCCAATTCTAGCCTATCCAAACTTCTCAAAAGAATTCACACTTACGACAGACGCCAGCAACTTTGCACTAGGGGCAATACTTTCTCAAGATAACCACCCCATTTGCTACGCGAGTCGTACTCTTAACGAACACGAGTGCAATTACAGCACCATCGAAAAGGAACTTCTGGCCATCATCTGGGCTACCAAATATTTCCGCCCATACCTCTTTGGAAGACAGTTTAAAATAGAAACAGACCACAAACCTCTCACATGGCTATTTTCAATTAAGGAGCCAAATTCCAAATTGGTAAGATGGAGGCTGAAACTTTCTGAATTCGATTACAAAGTCGTGTATAAAAAAGGGAAACAAAACAACAACGCCGACGCATTATCGAGAATAGAACCCGAACCTGTTAATGTCAATACTTTGGAATCAGAAGCGCTTAAGATAAAAGAAACGGAATCCCCTATCAACATGTTTAAGAACCAAATCATCATTAAGAAAATTTCTTCAGGTGCAGCAAGGATAAAGAATGAGAAAGTCTTCAGGAATAATGGAAAAGTAATAGGAATTAAGAAACTCGACAGGGAAACTTCAATCTCTCTTTTGAAAAATCATTTTAACCCAAACCATCTGAATGCAATTTACATAGAGAGCGAATTTTTTAACACTCTGGAGAACGTATATATGGAACTTTTTTCAAATAATGACAAATTTAGGATAATAAGATGTACTAAATTGCTTAGAGACATCAAAGACGAAGAAGAACTGACGAATGCTATAGAAAAAGAACATTTAAGTAAGAATCACCGGGGAATAGAGGCTGTCTTCGGCGAACTTAAAAACAAAATATACAACCCCTACCTAAAATTAAGAATAACACAATTCATTAACAATTGCGAAGTATGCACCATTGAAAAATATGATAGAAGACCACCTAAAATACCATTTAGAGTCAGTGAAACCCCACTCAAACCACGAGAGATAGCTCATTAAGACGTATTCTACACTTTGAAAAATGAACTTTTTATGACAATAATAGACAAATTTACAAAACATGCAGTCGCATACAAGATAAACAGTAGAACTTGGACAGAATTTAAAACTAAACTACTACAATACATAAATACATTTGGTAAGATAGGAAAAATAGTTGTAGACAATGAGCTAGGGTTTAAAGCCATTCCAATGCGCGAATTCCTCAATGAAGAAAAAATTAATACACATTTTACCTCAAGCAGTAACCACACTTCCAATGCAGACATAGAACGTCTACACAATACCATAAATGAGCATATAAGACTTTTAAGGCACGATGAAAAGAATAAAGAACAAACAACAGAGGAAAAAATTCTACGGATAATAGGATACTACAACAACACAATCCATAGCACAACGAAGATTAGACCTATTGATTTCCTGAATGGAAAAATTAATGAGGAGAAATATAAAGAGATTCATGATTTAATGACTAAGAAAAAAGAGGAATACATAGGCAAATTGAATAAAGACAGGACAGATGTGACAATAGAGGATGGTCCAAATTATATCAAAGAGATTAGAGGGGGTAAAAACCATAGGAGATATAGGAAGATAGATAGTAAGAAAATCGATGACGACCACGTCGAGAACGTTAAGACAGGGCACAAGTATTATAAAGCCCATATCAGACGAAGCAAGAAATTTCAAGATAGGGATAACCCCAGAATAAAAGTTAAATAAAAATATTTTGCCTGAGTATACAGATATATTATATACAATCTTTCCAGATGACACTTTGGATTTTTCTGACAACTATTTTTATGGCTACCTACGGACAATACCTCGACATTCAAGACCTATCTGACAGTCATGGTTATATACCAATTAAGATAAGAGATGTAGAGATCATCGATAAATACATTCGAATAATTCACGCTATCAATACTACGCAATATATGGAAACAGCTAATTTCTTACAGGACAATATCCATAAACTTTCGGATACCTATACAAACATCACTCCATTATTGGAAAGCGTGAATAAAAACATGGAAATATGTAAGACGAAGATAAATAACTTGACACCTAGATTCAGACAAAGACGAGGATTAGTGAACGCAATAGGCAAAGGACTAAAATATATGGTAGGCACAATGGACAGTGACGACGAAAAACAAATTTTCGACAAAATTATAAACCTCGAAAAAAATAATAAAGACACAATGACAGCGTTAAACGAAGTATCATATTTGAGCACTTCTATTTCAAACAGGATATCAAATATTACGGACCACATAAATAACCAACAGAAAATAATACAGACCTATGTAAACAGATTCAAGACAGAGACACAGAATAAAATTCTCGACTTAGAAGACGAAACTCTATTTTTACAGAACGTTTTCCGCATTAATAACGACATCAACCTACTAATGGACCATGTGAACGAGATTGGACACGTTATCTTTAATTCAAAATTAGGAATTATCCCTTCGGATATACTAACAGAGGAAGAATTTAATTTTATAGGAAATATAGAATCTTATCTTCAGACAAAAGTATCTCTAGCATACAAAGAAAACTTCATAGTATTGACATTGAATGTTCCAAGATTTTTGAACGAATCATTTTCAGAAGTAGTATTTGAACCAATTCCTGATAATAAAAATAGAACCTTATTACTAAACAGGAACACTGTTCTTGTTCAGAACAACGAAGTATATAAATCAAACACATTAGAATATAAAAACTTGGAAAAAATAAATGATAATTGTCTAACAAGTATTGTCAAAAATCTTGAACCTAAATGTAATATGAAAATAACAAACGACTCAGAAGAAAAGGAAATTTACCCTGGTTTACTTATATTCAAACACTATCAAGATAAAATTGAAACTAACTGTAAACATCCATATAAACTAGAAAAATTTAAAACTTATTTAATAAAATTCGAAAACTGTATTGTTAAAACAAAACTAGACTTATGAAAATTTTAAAGTAAATACAAGAGAAATATTTGTCTTGGAAAAATTTATATTAAAAATAAATAAAAACAATGTTCAACTTACTGACTTAGATATTAAGGAAATACATTTTAATGAAACCATAAAAATTGCTAATAATAAATTTATAAAAAACACTCTGGTAAATACAGGTAGTAGTATAGGGATTTCTATTATTTTAAGTATTATCTTTATCATAATCTATGTAAAAACACTTAAAACAAGAACCCTTATTGTTTCCTCGGCGGAGCCTCAGACTAACGGTGGGGGTGTTATAATATCTCCCATCACTCCCCCAAACCATATCAATAACATAATCTAAAGTTAATTCGCATTTCCGTTCCCATGTGAACAAAAATGCAAAATCGATAAATTACCAAAAATTAATATTAAAACAAACAAATACAAACCTAACAATTTATTTTCCTAAGAATTATTTAAAACAACAAATTATAAAAACCAGACTTTTTCTTAAGAATTGTTTTCTTGCATTTCCGTTCCCATATAAATAAACGAAAATGCAATAATTACAAAAATTAATAAATTATTAAAGAATAACAAACAAATAAATTTAACAATTTATTTTCCTAAAAATTAAATAAAACGTTGCAAATTATTAAAACCAGACTTTTTCTTAAGAATTGTTTTCTTGCATTTCCGTTCCCATATAAATGAACGAAAATGCAATAAAGCTAATAAATACAAAATTAATAAATAACAAAGAATTGCAAACTTAACTTTTTCCAGAGAATTGTTTACTTGTTAAATAAAAATACGATAAAATATATATTTGTAATTAGTATATAAGAACAAAATTATGAAAAATAAAGTTAGTTATATTTTGATCAACTCACTAAAACAATCGTGTTTTTTTAAACAGTTCATAAATTGAACTTAAAAGTATTAAGCATGCATATTTA
Organism: Panzeria rudis; assembly: GCA_956483635.1. NCBI lineage: Eukaryota > Metazoa > Arthropoda > Insecta > Diptera > Tachinidae > Panzeria > Panzeria rudis. The sequence goes on along the minus strand of OY101448.1, from coordinate 110,392,331 downwards.
ACGTAAACAAACATTTCAGAACATCTGTCATACTAAGCAACACAACTACAAATCCAAACGATCATGCGATTATTTGATGCAAAAGAAAAAAAATACCCCCACTTGACAAAAAATAAAAATAAAAACATATTATAAACAAAAAGCAACGCTTATTGTATGTACGTATGTATATGCATACATATTAATTGGAACTTAACATCCCCCTCTAACACTTCCATAACCACATTCTTAACACCCCCCTCTAACACTTCCATAACCACATTCTGAAAATATACAAACCCTCCACCAGTCAATTGGTGGACGGACATGCTTAAATAAACACAACTACATTTTAAATGTAAACACAAGCACCACAAAAAATTATCAAGAACAAAAAAATAATAATACCCACACAATAAACCCCGTAGGAACCCAAGTCGACTTTTCTATCTAAAAGTTTGGTGACATTGTCACCAAACTTGTCTACACTCTTTATTTCCACATATAATCTAACACACTACCCAATCTCTCAATATCACCCCATAAGAACCACATTGTCTATACTAAGCCAATACTTTCAAGCTCCAAACTCACTACCCAATGTCTCAATATCACCCCATAAGAACCACACCCTAAATGTCTATAACACAAAAGAGCATTACCCACACTATAATTTTTCACAATCTTCACTATACACATTTTGCCTACAGGGCACTTTCATCTTTTTTTTCCCACGCATATCAAATTACACATTTGTTTATTTAACAATTAAAATTTTAAAATTTCAAATTTTAATTACCCAAATTTTAAAATTTTAATGGCCGCAGAACGCATAGTTCCCTACTACTACTAGCTATACCCGGCGTGCTTCGCAACCCCATTGTTATACAGATATAGAAATATTAGTTAGCTCATTTAAAAACAACCATAAAATTGGTTAGTTTTCTTGGCGATCTTTTTAGTTTTGGAGAATTTTTCCGTTTTAGCGATTTTTTCATTTTGGCGATTTTTCGTTTTGACGTTTTTAATTCTGGAATTTTTTAGTTTTAGAGTTTTTTTAAATTTCAAGAATTTGCCTCTTACGGTTTCCAAGATACAGCAAACTGTTTAAACTACATGGTTAAAATTACATTAACCTTCAGAACTCCCATTAATTTTTGTTGTGTTAAATATTCTACAGACTACACCAATTAAAACTAACTTTGGGAATTTCGAGAGTCTATATAAAAGAGTCTGTATATTACATTAGTATTTCAACATGTTTCGTTGCTCGCCCTCTAATCTTTAGTCCCTAGTTCTTACGGCTCTCAAGAAAACAGCCTGTGACAGAGAGAAAGAAAGACGGACTTACGGACAGCGTATCGAAAACAATAAGATTAATTTACACTTTTGGTGTACAGAGCCCAAAAAAGAACCTTTTCCAAAAAGTTACTTCAAAAAGTAAGCATTTTCAAAAGAGTAGCATTTCAAAAAGTACCCTTTCCAACAAATATTTTTCAATAATTACCTTAAAACTACATTTTCAAAAAAGTATGTTTTCGAAAAAGTACCTTTACTTTAAAATATAAATGGTTAACAAAAAAAGTACCAAAATTATATTTTTACCCTTTTTCAGCCCCAAATTTCAAAAAAAAAATTCAAAACACCTATCCACAAATTTTTCTATCTTATTATGACGCTTTTGGAATTCTATGTCTGCCTTACTTAGATTCGGAGATATAAGAACACCGAATTTACCCCTTTTAATCCCGTAAGAGTTTGTTTTCGAAAATTCGTTCTTAGAGAATATATACAAACATATGCATTCAGTATGTGTATCAATTTGCATAAAAAATAGTTGTGTCGAAAAAAGTACCAAAAAGAGCAACCAATTTTACCCTTTATATATCCGAATTACAAAAAAGTACGAAAACGTGTTTGAGGGCTTCGTAAGGATAGAAGAATGCATTTTAAATTTAATTTCTATCTTTATTACTTTAGGAGATGAACGATTAACAAAAAAGTACCAAAATTATAATTTTACCCTTTTTCGGCTCCAAAATGTAAACATTTCAAAAAAGTACCAAACACCCGCCCGCTTATTTTTTTATCTTATTATGCTGTTTTTGGAATTTTATGTCTACCTTACTTCGATTCGAAGATATGTTACCGGTTTTACCCGTTTTTACCCCCTTAGCATTTGAATTTTCCAAAACCACGTCTTAGTGGATCTATACATCCTGAGGGGAGCGCACATACGAAATTTCAACTTTCTAGCTGTACTGGTTTGGGCTGGGCGATGATGAATCAGTCAGTCAGTCAGTCACTCAATAACGTTACTTTTTTATTTATGTAGATGACATATTCGTTAAGAAATCGATTATTAGTTATGACAACTTTCCCGGCTTTTATAATTCACTGGGATATACATCAAATAGGGTTAATATATGTTATACAGAATATTATATATAGATCAGGAACTGTAACCATGAAAAAATGGGTTCAGGTTCGGGTTCGGGTTAATCAAAATAAAAAGTTCAGGTTCGGGTTCGGTTCAGGGTTCGGGTTCGGACTTAAAACCAACATTTAAACGCGCGCAATTATTTTGTTTAATAATAAAATACATAAATCAATTTTACATTCACGTTTATACGTTTAAACACTATTCTGTCTGTTCTGTAAATCGAGTCGATTTAAAAACGCTCGATTTAGAAAAATTAAGTCCACTAATAGCAAACTATTTTCATGCTTTTTTGCAATTTCATATTTTCTAGAGCTTAAAATATCATATTTAATTGTATTAATTTACTATATACGATTTAAAATACATCAATGGGGGCATTATTTATTTTTGGAAACCGAGAAATTTACTCGGATTCGGTTTACCGAACAGGGCCGTATATTATTTTTTTTAAATTTAATTAAATTTAACTTATTTAGCTTTCAAAAAAACTTTTTTCAACTTTGTAGCGTACATACCGCATTGAAGAAAATATACTTCAAATAAGAAATTATTAGAAATACCCAGAACAAGAAAAAGCTAAAATTTTGGCAACCATTCGGCACTTTTAAAAATTGCACAAAATTTTCAGCTTTCGGGGTGCTACCACCTGGCATGAATTTGTTTTTAATTTTTTTGCATGCAAGAAATGGAATGTTTTTTATTTATTATTCTTCTATTATATATATTTTTTTATATTTTTGAACCCGAACCTTGCTGAATTTTTGGGTTCAACGGGTTTGGGTTCAAAGTCTTTATAAACAGCGAACCTGAACCCGTTTGGGTTCAGTTTCGGTTTCAGTCCTTGATATAGATTAAGAATTAACAAATAAATATACTATGCAATCGAATGTAATGTTCTGCAAATTGTTAGTCTTCTAGTTGATAGTCCAAAAGGCGTTTAGGAAGGTTTCTAATGTGACCCGGACTTGCTGTTTGTTGGTCCCTTCGCACTGGTGCCTCATCTAGCACTTCGCATGCAGACACATGTCCCGGTCCAGGTGCAACTGCGTTGGGTGGGACAATGTGTACTTTAACTCGGTCGTCATTTGTACCGGAACTCCTCCCGGCAGTTTTCAGTTGCTCATAAACATTACTTTCACATATTCTTGTTGATCCCATGGCTGTTCCCGATGGTTCATGCCCTTTACTTTCATCAATTCTTGCTGAAGTTTCGTTTTAGCATGAATTACTAGCCTCTGCCACTTCGCCCACCTTGCGTATTTGCTCCACATGCCTGCGCCAATTGCGCCCATCCTCCAATCTAATTGGAGGTCGCCGTTTTTCTGCGTAATCGGTCTGAACTCCCATTTATCCTTGCCAATGTATTCTCGTGCTGCAACTTTATCTCCCACTGCGAATTGTTTAGTGACTGTTGGGCTTTCTGGATCACCAACGATGTTATTTGGAAGCAATAGCTCTAGCCTGGATTGGATCTGCCTGTTAAACATAACCATTGCTGGTGATTTTTGAGTAACTGGGTGAATTGCTCTGCTGTATGCTACCAGTACCTGGTCCAGGTATTTTTAAATTTCGTTTGGTTGGCAGTTTACCGCCTTTAGTTTATTTTTAAACGCTTGTGTAAGCCGTTCGGCCTGTTCGTTAGTTGCGGGGTGGTAAGGTTACCCAGTTTGTGTATGATACCGTTACTTTCCAAAAACTTCTGGAATTCGAGACTTAAATTGAGTGCGGTGGTCACTAACCAGAACATTTGGTATACCAAAAGTAGAAGTAGAAAAAAGTAGAGAAAAGGTACCAATCGCACCTCAGGCCATTTACTATATGCGTCCACCAAAACGAAAATATATTTACCGAGAAACGGACCAGCATAGTCCACATGCACCCTTTCAAATACTTTTTTTTGGCGGCAGCCAACAGTGTACGGGCTCTGATGTAGGATTAGGTCTCGAACTTTGGCAGGCACGGCAATCAAAGACCATCTTTTCAATGTCACGATCTAAATTTTACCACCAGCAATAAGCTCTTGCCAAAGATTTCATTTTAGCCATTCCAAAATGACCGGTGTGTAGCTCTTTAATTACTCTCACTCTTAATCTAGGTGGAATGTAAACCCTAACCCCTCTCGGCAGGCATCTTTGTTGTAAGGAGAATTCGTTTTGATCTATGCCGAAACGGGATTCCATGTCGCATTTCCGTCCATATTTGAGGCACTCAACTAATGTTCTTACTTTCCTCTCATTTTTAGTGATAGCGCTTAATTCTTTCACCATTACAGGTAAGTTTTCAATGGCTTCCATTTCTACTTTGTCCACTTCTCCGTTACAATGAGTCATTTTAGGAGTCGGCAAGCGGGATAAGGCATCTGTATTGCCGTTTTCTTTTGATCCTCGAAACCGAATTTAGTCAAATGACTAAATATATTGCGCAGTGTTGCATGCGCGTTGCTGACAAAATTGTAACCCTTTGTTTTTGGGGAGAAAATTTGTGAGATCGCCTTATTATCTGTTATTAAGGTGAATTTACGGCCGTAAATATATTGGTACCACCTGACTATAACGCTGTTGTTTTGTTTAAGGTACGCGATGCAAACTGTATAGACTTCTCCACCCCAATAGGGTATTCGTGACTCAACACAGCTCCAACACCCGTTGGGCTTGCATCGACAGCCAACGTTATAGGAATTTTTGGGTCATAATGAACCAGAACTGCATCGGATTGCATTTTTAGTTTTACCTTGTTAAACGGTGCTTCGCACTCCTCATCAAATTTAAATTCTACGTCATTGTGTAAAAGTAGATTCAAAGGGTATACTATGTCACTTAAGTTCCGAATGAACCGACCATAGTAGTTGATTAGTCCCAGAAAGGCGCGTACCTCATCTTTGTTTGTGGGCTGTTTCATATTCTGAATGGCCTCCATCTTAGCCGTTATTTTTTGTATACCGTCTCTGTTAATACTATATCGGCAGTACTGAATACTGTCACGCAAAAATTGCGATTTGCTTAAGTTAACTTCCATATTATGGATATCCAAACGTCGTAAAACTTCGTCCAGTCGTTTGAGATGTTCTGTGTCATCTTTGGCAGTCACCTTAATGTCATCGAGGAAAACCTTTACTTCAGGTATGTCCCCCAGTAACTGCTCCATTAGACGTCGACAAATTGATGGGGCACATAATATACCATACATTAATCTAGTTGGCTTGTACAGACCCCTGTGCGTATTAAGAGTAAGTAGATGTTGGTCCTCCGCGTGTACTTCAAGTTGTAAGTAGGCCTTAGCCAGGTCAATTTAAAGAGCTCGTCTATTGTTGGCAGAGGGTGTTCATCCACCAGTAATTCAGGGTTGAGGGTAACTTTGTAATCGCCACACAAGCGGATCGCATTATTACTTTTCCTTACCACCACGACCGGAGTGGCCCACTCACTAGTATTCACCTTTTCTAATAGTCCTTCTTTCAGTTGGTTTTCGAACTCTTCCTCGACCTGTTGTAAAAGCGGAAATGGTATACGCCTGGCCTTTAAAAATCTAGGTACCGCATCTCGTTTTATATGCAATGTTGCTTGGAATCCTGTAATTTTACCGGGCGTGGCTGAAAATAATGTGGGATATTTATCCAAAATGTTTAATAGTTTACCTGCTTGTTCAATAACTTCCTGTATTCGATTTACTTCCAAGGGTGTTTTTAACTTGTTTTTCAGAATCTGCGCCCAGTCGAATTGTATTAAGCGCAGCCACTCTCTTCCTAGTAGCGGTTTACGATTCGAGTTTACCAAATACATTTTTACTTTCACTGTGCTTTTTGTTTTAACGGTAACCCAAACACACCCCACGCAATCAAGGGGTGTTTCAAAATAGCTGTAGAGCCGCAAGTCCGAACTTTGTACTTTTATATTTTTTTCCAGAAACTTTTTTGCGTCCGTTACACACATAATTGTTACGGGTGCGCCGGTGTCCACTTCAAATTTTACTGTCTTGTTGTTTACCAGTAATTTACAGCAGATTTTATCTCTTAGTCCTGGTTGTTGTTCCACATTGTTATTTGTAGCAAATCACACTCATCGTAACTTTCGTCTTCGGTGTCTGCCTCATTCGCTTTATCTTCAATTTGGGCCAACATATTTTTTGCCTTGAAACATACCCTTCGTAAATGGCAAAACCTCTTGCCAAGGCGAATTCAGTACCCATCCCTGTTTTGGCATGCTGTTTTTGACAGATTAGGTTTGTTCAAAATGGCCGAACTGCATGTTGTTTTTGTATTGTTGTACTTGTTTTAATGACGAGTTTGCCTGGTACTGAATTCGCCTTGATACAAACAAAACAAAGCAAATGGTTTCTAAAAATTTGATTTCCTCAGCATGTATAGAAAGAATATTTTCTTCAAAAATATGATTAAAACCAATATAAGGAATCGCCTTCATGCAAATACCATGTCATCTTTAATACAATCCATATATTTAATGAAATCTGATTCTATTAATTGTTATGATAATGAAGGAATTCACAAGGTAGTCCTAACTGTTCTAACTGTTGTAGCTACTAACGTTATACAATAGTTGTATGTTTGTTGTTGATATTCTCAATAAAAAAAATATAATATGACACTACAACTTATTTAGATGTTTTTATGGTGTGTTATGCGTTCAGCTGAATAATTTTCGCAAGAAACCGTTTCTATTTAGAATTTTAATTTTTGTATTTTTATTGTAGGTACATAAATATTTGTTTTAATATATTTTGATGTTTAATTTTTGAAGTTTTTTAGTCTTTAGTATTTGAATATATGACAGGGTATTCACAAGTATCCTATTTAAAATGTTGTACTATATTAGTACCTTTGACATTAGTACACCTTGTGAATTCCTTTAATGATATTTTAAGACTTATAACACACAAATATGTTAAAAACAGTTGAGAAATAGTTGGACTAAGAACTTGGGGACTAAAATTTTAGTTTTTTAAACTACATATAAAATATGTCTTTAGTTTAGTATAACTAACAAAAAATACTTTTAAACAATGTAAATTTTTGTCGCTAATTTTTGTTTTTGTTCTAAATAATATAAAACACATGTACTATATTACTATTACTTTTGTTTTATATAAATAAAAATCTAGTAATCAAATATATTCCAAGAAACAATTTTTGGCCCCATTGAACGTATTTTGGCCCTTTGAAATCATCAATTTGGCCCAAAACAAAAAAGAGCAAAATGCATCACTGAAATGCAGTAAAGTTCATTAAAAAATTGGAAAAACTTTTTGGGAACTCGACAGAGTGTGCAAACAAACAAAACTTTTCGCAAACGTTTCATCCGAAGACACAAACTTTCAAAATATTTTTAATCGTTTCGTACATGAGCAAAACCAAATGACAAAGATTGCAAACAATACAATTGACTTTTCACTCATCTGCTTCCTTTAATATCCCGTTTCAAGCGTACAACTGCAAACGAAACAAAAGCAGAAATGTATTTGTTGAATGGTTCATTGTATTTAGCATAAATAAACTAACACATTCCCTACTATGATGAACAAATCAATCGGGAAACGTTTGCAAATATATTTTCTTAAAACTATTCAATTTTGTTCTCATTCTTTATTTTTCTAGCTGCGTACATTTAAGTTAATGTACATTTAGTGTACACAAGCACAAACAATACAAAACTAAATTGGACTATTATCACGCAATTTATACGCTGATTTAAAAATCCTGTTTTATTTTTAATTCTCTTTGAAATTGCTTTTAAAAACCATTTGCATTCATACGATGATTTTTAGTAGCATGTCTTTTTTTATATATTACTCTCAAAATTTGCGTTATTTGCTCTTTCGCAACAACAAAAACCTAACACAATTACATAAGAGATAGACAATGAGAAAAAATGCTTCTCTACCCCGTTTGCCATTATACTCCAAAAATCATGTTTTAAAAAACATGAAAAAAGTCATCGTATGAATTGCGTGTATCATTCTCGTTGTTTTTGTTTTACACATTGAAAAATACAAAACAAAACGAAAGCAAACGTTTCATTTAGTTTATTTTCCTATTCTGGTACTCGAACGGACGTAATGTGAGCTATTTTAGATTGGAAATTTGCAACAGATATATGTACAGAAAAGTGATGCATTTTCTGTATTAAACAATTTTTCTGATTTCAAATATATGTTTTGGTACAATTATGCCCAAAAAGTATATCTTTAGAGAACAATTGGTACAATTTAAAAATCTCATTTACCATCCCTGGACCAAAATACAAAGGAAAAAGATAGCGGTCAGTAAAATGTAAACAAACAATAGAAAAAAACAAATAGATTTTGACAGATTGGCTGTAAGCACCCCAATTCGCCTACGAACAGCTGATGATCATATGCGCTGATGAGTTCACCTGGTATTAATTCGCCTTGCCTCTTGCAAAAACTACAAATAATGTGAAAATGTTATCGGCGTGAACAAATCAAACTCACCACAACAAAAAGTAACAGCTGTCCGTTGTTCTTTCTGTTGTTGCTATTGTATTATTTGATAAGTGGTGAATTATTTTAACTGAGAAAAGATACAGTAAGCAATGAATATACTAAAATAAATAATTTAAAAGGCTCTTAGATATATTAAAACATTTCTTTATTTCGTACCCAAGAATTAGTTTAGATTTAACAACAAAAATACTTTTTTGGGGAATGTAAAAGTCTTAAATTTCATTTGAACAAAAAGGCTCACAAAGACCCAAAGAGTATTTTTGCTGTAAAATCTAAAATAATTCCTTTTTTGCGGAATGGAAAAGTTTGTTGGTGATTATCACCCCATAGTTTTATTTTTTACCCAAAAAGCTGTACGCAGTTTGTTTCCCATTGGTCTAAGCTTGATTTTGGCTTTTGATTTAATCTTGCACAAGAATTATTTTAGATTTTACAGCAAAAATGCTTTTTGGGTGTTTTTGAGCATTTTCTGCGGAATGTAAAAGTTTGTTGATTATCACCCGATAGTTTTATTTTTTACCCAAAAAACTGTACGCAGTTTGTTTTCTATTGGTCTAAGCTTGATTTTGGCTTTTGACTTAATCTTGCACAAGAATTATTTTAGATTTTACAGCAAAAAAACTTTTTGGGTGTTTTTGAACATTTTTTGCGGAATGTAAAAGTTTGTTGGTGATTATCACCCCATAGTTTTATTTTTTACCAAAAAAGCTTTACGCAGTTTGTTTTCTATTAGTTTAAGCTTTTTTTGGCTTTTGTTTCAATCTTGCCTAGGAATTATTTTAGATTTTACAGCAAAAATACTTTTTGGGTGTTTTTGAGCATTTTTTGCGGAATGTAAAAGTTTGTTGATGATTATCACCCCATATTTTTATTTTTTCCCAAAAAGCTGTACGCAGTTTGCTTTCTATTGGTCTAAGCTTTATTTTGGTTTTTGTTTCAATCTTGCACAAGAATTATTTTCGATTTTACAGCAAAAATACTTTTTGGGTGTAACGCAGTTCGTTTTGTAAGGAGTTTAGCTGTATACTGGTATTTCTTTGTTTTGTGCACAGTCATTATTTTATTTACTTTGATTATAACGAAATCAACCAATAACAAGTAAATATTAATATATCGGCGTTTGTTATAGCCGGGCTTTACTGTACAATTGTACTGTACGTTTCTTAAGTCTTTGCATGATTTTGTTTTGTTTTTAAAACTCACCACAGCAAATAAAAGAAAACAATGGAAAAATGTAAACACAAACAGCTGTTACGGTTTGATGGAGTTTGATTTGTTCACATACGTGAAAATGTTTACATTTATTTGCCGTGTGGTTAGCGCTGCCACATCTTAAACATTGAACGTTGGTTTCAGCCGTTTGTGGTGTTTCTTATTTTCTTTTTGATCCTCTTTTCCTGTACTTTGTCAATAGATTCGTTGTTATTTATTTCTTCAAACCCTTTTTCGGCGCTTTCGTACGCCTCTGTAATATTGACAGCCTGAAGTAATGTTAAATCTGCCTTCTCCAACAGCCGACTTTGAATTTTATGATTTGACAGCCCAGTCACAAATTGGTTCCTTATTGCTTTATCCAAGTATTCACCCAAATTGCAACATTCAGCTAACTGACGAAGTGCCACCAGAAAATCGGTAGCCGACTCACCCGCATTCTGTTTTCTCGAGTGGAATCTAAAGTTAAGCAAACGCTTTTCTAGGATGTCTGTGATCTCCTTATATAACAATTTTTTCGGACTGTGCTACGTCAAAAATTACCAAGCCGGTATACCCTGTACCAGAGCACGAAGCCGTCTGGCGCATAGACGGCTTAGCAGCCGCCGCCGAATTTTGTTTTTAAATTGCACCGCCGCCGATGTATACGGCTGTGATCGGCGCACGACTCAGCCGACAAGTGACTATTATATAATATAAGTTTGGTACAAATACAACAAACAAATTAGATAATGCTTGTCAGAAATATAAAAATATTAAAATTTTTTTTCGCTAGATATACATACTACTGGAGCCAGTCGACACTTTTCATTCAGCCGCCGCCGAGGAAAATTATCGGCTTACAGCCGGCGCTGGTTACATTTTGGGTAAGCCGCCGCCGATAATCGTATAGTATCGGCTTCGTGCTCTGCCCTGTACCCATCTGCTCCACTTCATGGTTTTCTCGTCAAATGCATCCATATGAAAAGCTTTAGCCATTACTGCAGTCCCCTTTTTAATAATTGTATCGGGTTCTTTATTTGCCATCATCAAGCATTAATAATAAAAAACTATCCCGTCGCCAGAATTATCATGAAAACACGCGTGTTTCTTCGTAGGTATACTGCTAAAAGACTGACTTTATTAAGTATTCGTTAAAAAATCGATAACAAATTGATTATTAATTATGACAGAGGTGTAGGGTGATAATGGTGTTTACATTGCCGCAATAATATTTTAAATTTACAAACAATAATTAATAAAATACACCTGCATACACATACATGGCTGGCGACAATTATGTTCAATAAGCCCAACCACATGAAGTTGCTTACATATGCATTATTTCTTTTATTTAAAATTTATAAACAAATAATTAATAACAAAATACACCTGCATACACATACATGGCTGGCGACAATTATGTTCAATAAGCCCAACCACATGAAGTTGCTTACGTATGCATTATTTCTTTTATACGATCAGCTCTTTTGGCATTGGACATGATCGTATTAATAATTACTCATTTTTCTATAACAATTATAACCATCATACGGCTGTACTTTCCACTGTGTCAATAATGCTTGATCAGCATAATTACTGTATTCAATAAACAAAAACAAAACAGTGCGTACTTTTCGCACTTAGCTAAATATTTTGTTTTATTCCTCAAACCAAAGACTATAAATATGTACATATATGTATAAAGATCTGCCATACATTGTACTGCCACTTAGTGCTGTTAGGAATTTTTTTCTCCAAAAATCGTCAAATTTGGGAAATAAAATCGTCAAGATTTTCGAAAATTTTCGTGAAAAACCCGTCATACTAAAAATCAAGTGTTTATAAAAGCAGTGTTTATACAAATAAAACAATAATTTCTATAGAAAGCAATAAATACAATTCAACGGTTTTATTGAAAAAATAAAATAAAAACTTAAACACAAAACAATGGTAAAATTAAGACTATCTTACTATTTTTGGCCAATTCAAATCTAGATTATCGGCTCTGCTCTGTAAGCCGAGTCCGAGTAAATTTCTCGTTTTTCAAAAATCAATAATGATGTGTTTATAGTAAATTAATTTCAGATATAACAGTTTAAGCTCTAAAATGTATGAAACTGGAAACAAATCTGGAAAAAGTTTGTTATTAGTGGATTTAATTTATCTTAATCTAACGTTTTCAAATCGATTTACAGGCAGGTATATATTTTAGTATTTTGAATATAGGATTTTATACTTTGAGCAGCTTATGAGACAGGATATATAAAACTTGCATATTTTCAAAAATATGCAAAGTTATAAGAAACTCAAGCTTAATTCCGATATTCTCATATAATACATACACATTTCAATACATTGTTTGAACAAAAAACTTTGTTTTTTTTTACTTTATATTCATATAATCTTCTATTAATATGATCTTATATAATTATATTCTTTTAATATAATTTTCAGATTTTGATAGAAGTTCATAGAATGTGTTTACAATTTTAACATATCGTCCCTAACCATGTCAAACTATCCAATATGCAAATTTGTACTTTTCAGAAGAGCGCAAAGACCCGTCAATTGTGAATTTAAAGTCAGCGTATTCCTAAAAGTGACGTGTTAAAAAAATATTTCTCATTGACTTCTAAATCCTCTATGAGAATTTCAGCATTTTGAAACGATACGTACCTATCGTACCAAGATAACGAATGTAAAAAACGAATTTTGCATATTGGATAGTTTGAAATGGTACGGACGATGTGTACAATGTGCAGATGTATATCAAACCCAAAACAAAATATATATTTTTATCAATCAGATCTAACGTTTTATTTGAAATATTAAGAAATAAAGTAGTGACCCCAACAAATCGTCAAAGTATATGGGCTACTGAAGGAAAAAACGTCAATCGTCATTTTGTTAAATTTGATCTAAAAAACCGTCAAAATAACGAAAGATCGTCACGTTTAACAGCACTTGGGGTCGATTCTGAATTTATGATAAAAATGAAGTGATAAAAAATTTATCATTTTCACTTCATAGCAATTTTTTACTTCATTTTTCATTTAGAGCGATTCTGATTGCAATTATGAAAAATTTAATCGTTATGAAAACCATCTGTCACTTTTTGTTTTATTCCGCTCATTTCTTGAATTATAAGCAAATTTAAACAAAAACTAATTTTATTGCAAATACATATTATGTACTATCTGGTCTTCTGAAGCTTTGCAACATCTTTTTTATCCATTGGGTTGTTTTTAAATATTAAGTTTACTTTTTTAAAATTTATGGTTTTATGTGTTTGTTACAAAAATGTATAGCAAATAACTTAACTCTGTTATTCTACTTTATTTTTATTTTTTGTTTATTTCAGTGTTGTAACAATTATTATAAATAATACATTGTGGCGTTTTTTACTTTATAGAAAATTATTTTTGAAGCAAAAGTTAATATAAAAAAGTTATTAAAAGTTCGCATCATTTAAGTTTTCCCCAACTTTTTCATGATGAAAAAAAAATTATATGAAAAAAATTTGACAGATAGTTTTCATAAAAGCTGAAACTAGAATCGCATTTTCAATGAAGTGATAATTTATTTTTCATTTTCACTTTTTCACAAAAATAGAATCGGGCCGCTGCTGCCACTTCTTAATTTGTGGATAGCCATACGGCTACTGGCACTTTGATGAACAATTTCTAAGAGAGCTTATTATTCTCAGGGAAATTACTGCTCTCATAACTTAGCAAATCATTCCCTGAAGAAAGCCAGGGGCCAAGTGTCTCCAAGTCACCACTTTTTCGACAATTTTGGTGACGTTGTCAACGAATCGTCTACACTTTTTATTTTAGCTTTAATGAGAAGAGAAGTTTTTAACAGCTACAAAACGATATTTTATGGTCTCATTTTGATATGTTGAAAATATATGCGGCTGAATGGAAAACTAAACATTTTCATAAAAATCCAATTTATTTGTCTTAGCTGGTAAAAAGTTTCATATGTGTTGACTAGAATCATTAAAATGTACTAGTGAATCTCTGGTACCAGTGTCTCCATATGGTCCCATAAGAACCACCTAGTCTATAGTAAGTCAACATTTCCGATGTCAGTAGTGGAATCTCAATGATAATCACATGTTAAATGTCTATAGCAAAGAACATTGCCATTGTCTACACTTTTTATTTTAGCTTTAATGAGAAGAGAATTTTTAACAGCTACAAAACGATATTTTATGGTCTCATTTTGATATGTAGAAAATATATGCGGCTGAATGGAAAACTAAACATTTTCATAAAAATCTAATTTATTTGTCTTAGCTGGTAAAAAGTTTCATATGTGACTAGAATCATTAAAATGCACTAGTGAATCTCTGGTACCAGTGTCTCCATATGGTCCCATAAGAACCACCTAGTCTATAGTAAGTCAACATTTCCGATGTCGGTAGTGGAATCTCAATGATAATCATATGTTAAATGTCTATAGCAAAGAACATTGCCTGGGTGCAATTAGTCAGTAGTACTGGTGACAAAGTCAATAGTGAATCAGTACAATTTTACTATCAACATTTCCTGCAGGGATTTATACAGGTGTGTACGTGTGTGTACTTGCATCCGTACGCAACCAAGATACATTAATACAGGTAGTGGTAAAAACACAGCTGTTTATCTATTTTCATTATTGAAAGTGTCAAAAGTTGTTTATTTTTTACAACCTGTTGAAGTGATGAAAGAAGTGCAAAGAAAAAACTGAAAAAGTAATTTGAAAATAATATTATTAATTAAGTTGGGCAGAGTTGGGAGTAAGGTGCAGAATAAATGTTTTCCTTGTTATAATATTAATTTCTGTAGACAATTGTTCCACATCACAATCGCTATTATTTATTGAGGCATATTTTTTGCAATTCATTACTAAATAGCAGTAGTGTAAGTGAAAAATTGTTCACTATCATTAGTTTGGTGAAACTGAGTTTAGTGCACTACTCCCACCTTTGGAATTTGTTTTGTGTTCTCGGAAAATTTTCTTTTGTTCAGAATCGCTTTTTTGACACGTTTGGCAACGAAACAACAATAAAAACCCATGTTGTTTTTCTCATGTTGTATTTATTTTAGTATTCCCTGCAGCTAAGTGTACAACTAGTTACGTTTTGGGACAGTCATATTACTAGTTGTAACGTTACTAGTCAACAAAACACTGTCATCTTACTAGTTGTAATGAGGCTAGTAACGATACTAGTCAAACAACAACGTTTTGGAACAGTCATAGAACTAGTTGTAATGATACTAGTAATTTAAAATATTTTTTAAAAATTTACATATTTTCAGGTGTAAATACATAAAACAAAATTTTAGCTCCTAAGAGGCGAATATTCGGCGATTCGAATACGAATATTCGTAACATCACTGATATGTATGTAAGTAATTTTTTCTGTGTACTGAAACCAATCAAATTCGAGTTTTAAAATTTAAGAAAACGTGAAATAAACGCAAAAAACCAACCAAACTACCAATGTATCTAAAAATAAAATAAATCTACCAGTTTTGTTCTGATCAGACCAAAGTGGCAGCCCTGGCCCCGTCAACATTCGTTGATATACTTTTAATTCTCCTGGAAGAAAAAGAGATATTTGTAGTTCTTTCTGTCTTTCTTACAGCTGAATTAAGTTTAAAAACAAAAATTGTCATGTGTGATTCGGGACACAAAGACTTTACCTTACCGTCAGCGTTGTCAACTTTAAAGTTTAAAAAAAGCACTGAAATCAGGAATGGCGGAATGCGGAACGGCGTAGCCTTGTATTCTATCATTCTTGATAGAACAGCACTAAGTTGACAACGCTGCTTACCGTTATTTTAATTTAATACATGTCGTGTTTACATTTTTAACGCTTTAAAAACTCTTTAGTATCACAGTTACGTGAATTTACATACTTATATAATTTGACAATAAAGTAAAACAAAGAAGTGTGAATTTAAAACTTGAAGAACAACACTAATAAAGAAATATTTCAAGCGTGCTGCTGTACCAACCTTGAACTTAAGCGATAAAAACGAAGACACAGGTATAGAAAAAGAGAACTGTTTTGAAAGTGGGGATGTTGACTTATCTCTATTTAGAACTCCGCCACGCAAGCGCAAGAGAGCGGAATCACCATCAATATGCACAAATTGTCATAAAAGTTGTAAAAATGAAGAATTTTATCGAAAGAAATATTTTAACATGTTTAAAAAACTTAAGGTTGTGACGCAAGAGAAACACAATTTGAAGATAAAAAACGAAAGTTTAAAAAGAAAGGAAAACAAAGTGATGAACATAAAACCTAATCAAGCCGTTGTTGACAAATTGAATATAAATCCAAACGAAAAACTTTCTGTAAAATGCTCATGAAAGAAAATAGGGCAACAAATGCTCGTTGGGAAAATCATGAGATAAACTTTGCTCAAAGTATTTATTATATATCAACCTCCACATACTTGTTTTTACGAAATATAATGAAATTAAACCTTCAGAGCCCTTCGTCTTTAAGTAGATGGAGCAGTATTAAAAATTTACAGCAAGGCAACAATTTATGCATATATAATGCACTCACAGAAACAGTTCGAAAGATTCAACCTCTTGAGAAAGAATGCATTTTAATTTTTGATGAAGTATCTATAAGAAAACATTTTACATATAATAAATGTGCAGATGTTATAGATTGATGTGTTGATCTGGGATATGCCCGAATGAGTGAAATGGGATCTCAAGTTTGCGTTTTCATGATTAGAGGTGTTGTAAAAAATTGGAAGTTCGTTTTAAATTATTTTGTTATTGCTAGTTCTATAAAAGGAGATATACTTAAAAAACGTGTACTCTCAAATTTGGATATTTTAAGGGGAATGGGACTAAGTGTGCGTGGACTAACATGTGACCATGGTCCTATTAACAGAAAATGCTACATGTTGGGCGGATCCAGTGAAAACCCCTATTTTGTTTATAAAAACGTTAAAATTTACTTGATGTATGATATACCCCATATTTTCCAGTCGATCAGAAATGCTTTCATAAAGGGCGTTTTTAAAACACCAGACGGAGTAGCGCGGTTCGATGTTGTTAGAGAAATTCTCGAGCTGGAGTATGGAAAAGCAAAAATATGACAAAATTAACAACAGTGCACATAAATCCAAATAATTTTCAAACTCTGAGCAATTCAGTTGCTGCTGCAATCCAGTCAGCTAATGAAAATCGTCAGTTTACACGTAGTTCATCAGTAGTAGCCTCTTCAACGTGTTCGTTTATAAAAAAGCTCGACAGATATTTTAATTCTTTAAATAGCATGCATTTCAACGACTCCACGCCCCTAAAGCGAGGCTTAAAATTAAATAGTACAACTTGGCATATACTTGAAGAGCTAATTACCTATGTGAAAAAGGTTGACTATCTAGGTAACAAAATATTTTCAATCAGCGGGCTAGTTCAGAATTGTTCCAAGAAAATTCTGATTTACGAGCCATTTTAACCAAGATCCGTTAGAAAACTTGTTTTCATATATACAGGCGGACACTGCAAAAACCCTTCGGTTCACGAATTTAATATCGCAGTGCCTAAGCTATTGTCTTTAAAGATTACCCAGTTTAGCACCTTATCAAATTGTGCAAACGATGATGCGATGTTTTTACCTATTGATTTCCAAACGATTTTAGAAGATACTCAAAAGACTGGCAGCATATCAAAAAGTACTCACACCCCGGATTTAGATGTCACAGAAATATACGATGAAAATGAAGAATATTTTACTGAAGATGCCGATTATTTTACCTCCGAAAATGTGCCAATAGAATACACATCAAGTCGATATTTTGTTGGTTACATAGCTCAACGAATATCTTGCGTTAAATGTCGTATGGATATAATTAAACGAGCTCCTTCAGAGATGTTTGTTCACACAAAAAATTATGAAAAAGAATCAGACTTTGGAAGTTTGTGTGCTCCGTCTGACTTATTTTTTGCAGTTTGTAAAATTCATATCAAAGTCTTCGAAAAAATATTTTAAGAAAACAAAGAAATAAAAAACATACAAAAAGTTGTTGAACAATGTGTAAATTGCACCAAGAATTCATTTTATTCGTTTTGGTTTGAAGAAAGTGACGTATACTATAAACACAGGGTGGAGATGCTGAATTTACTAATTATTATACTATTACGGAAGCATTCCTTACATATCATCAAGTACTGAAAAAGTTAAAATTTTGATCCATTAAACTTTTAAATAGCATTTGTATATGTAAACGAAATTAATAAATATTTAATAGCTATCACACATAAGTCTTTGTTTTATTACAATTTCATTTCATACATACATACGAGGGCGGTTCGGAAACTTCTTAGCCTATCAATGAAAGAGAATAGTTAGTTTGTCAAAAATATTTTTATTTTTCAATATAATCTCCTGAAACTTCAATACACTTAGTCCAACGCTTTTCTAGCAATTCTATCCCTTGATTAAAATAGTTTTCCTCAAGGTCTTCAAAATAGTGGTTTACAACTATAATTGCATCTTCATTTGAGGTAAAACGCTTGCCAGCAAGGAATTTTTTTAGATTTGGGAACAGGTAAAAGTCACTGGGAACCAAATCAGGAGAATAAGGTTGGTGGTAACGCAACTCGTACTTTAATTCGTTGATTTTAGCCATTGTTAAAACACTCTTGTGCGCTGGTGCGTTGTCTTGATGAAAAATAATTTTTTTTTTTGTAAGCCAGGACGTTTTTCTCAAATTTGTACATTTAATTGATCCAAAAGGTTGCAATAGTACTCTGAATTTATTGTTTTACCCTTTTGCAGATAGTCAATCAATAAAATACCTTTGAAGTCCCAAAAAACCGTTGCCATAACCTTAACAGCCGATTGAATTGTTTTTGCCTTCTTTGGGGCACTTCCTCCAGCTTCAGTCCATTGTTTGGATTGTTCTTTTGTCTCTGGAGTATAGTGGTGGATCCATGTCTCATCAACAGTTATGAAACGACGCTTAAAATCCATTTTATTTCGCTTAAAACGATCCAAACAAGCTTGAGAAATGTTAATTCTTATGCGTTTTTGGTCGACTGTTAACAAATGCGGCACCCATCTTGCAGAAAGCTTTTTCATCTGTAGTTCTTCATGCAAAATTAAATGGACTCGATCATTTGAGATGCCCATGATATTAGCTATTTCACGCACTTTTATTCGTCGATCATTTAATACCATATCATGCACTTTGGCTACAATTTCTGTTGTTGTTGCTGTTTTTGGACGTCCTCTACGTGGTTCATCTTCAATGCTTGTACGACCACGTTTAAATTCAGCAACCCAATTTTTTACTGTTGCATATGAAGGAGCACTTTCACCTAACACATTCAACATATCATTATGAATTTCTTGTCCCGATAAACCTTTTTTATGTAAATATTTAATGACACCACGCATTTCTAATTTTTCCATTGTTAAAAAATCGCGGATGCGTCTTTTGTGAACACCTGTTTCTATATGAAGGAGTTGTCAGATCGAAACAAAATTTAACATGTGTTCATAGCAGAGATGGAAGTTTCCAAAACACTTAACTTTTTTCTGTTTATACCGCGCTTTTTGTGCTAGGCTAAGAAGTTTCAGAACCGCCCTCGTACATATGTATATATGCATATCGTAAGTACACAATTGAATTTTCTAAAAATGTCATTATAGTTCGGTGCGAATCTATATAGGTGTAATTATACAACAATAAAACATATATTCTTACCCTACAATTACGCAATCGGCAATATTTGTTTTAAGTGGGTTATTTGCACATAAATTGTATGAAAAACAGACTTCTTTTGGTTTTTGTATATTATTTTTACTTGAATGTGTTTTGAACGAAAAACAAACACGCACAAAAAAATTTTTTAACATGCTCCATCTACATGTGTGTGTTTTAATGTGTGTTGCATTTTGCTCTCAATAATTCTCTCACTAAAGTGAGTATAAATAAAACAAGCAGAAAATGTTTCTAAATTTGAAATGTACTAAGTACAACATCTTTATACATACATATATTTATAGTCTTTGCTCAAACTGCAGATGATTCTTTCTAAAGATTTTCTGCATATCTTTTAAATGACACCAATATTGCCCTATTCAATGTAATGCATAATCGCAGTTTTATATGAAAACTTCAGAGGCTCATAACTCGGAAAATATGGGTTGCCGTCAACTTTATTATTAATTTTTTCTTCTTACTCGCGGTTCACACACTTCAACTTTTGTTGCTCAGCTTTTAATTCAGCCGCGAGAAAGACAGTGAAAAACTGTGTTGCTTTCTCTGTCTTTCTCGCGGCTGAATTAAAAGCTGCGCAACAAAAGTTGAAGTGTGTGAACTGGGAGTTATTTTTAAATTTTCTATCACATAGGCTAATTTTTATTTTGTATGGAGCAACTTCACTAAAGTACTATTAGATTTAATAAAAGAGGTTATGCGTGTGCGTTTCAATTTAAAAGTAAAGAGCGTTTTTTATTACAAAGAAAGTACAAAAGTAGGAAAGATATAAAATGGTAGTTATTAGTATGTATACTAATAAAACGTATAATAACGAGATACAACAAATAACAAGCATTAGCTTAGAATAAACAAGGTGACCCCAATACTCTTCCTTAATCTTGTATTTGCTATTGAATACCTAAAGCTTTACGAAAATGTTGGAACTTTATCATCTCAAGGGGTTTGGTTAGAACGTCTGCAACCTGCTCATTAGTTGCTACATACTTAAGTTCAAATTCGCCTTTAGCGAGAGTATCTTGAATAAAATGATGACGTAGATCGATGTGTTTTGTCTTCGGATGGAATTCACCATTTAATGCGATCGATATTGCGCTTTGGTTATCACAACATATATTTAAAACTTCTTGATTCCTACAAAAATGTGACTTAATCCCGTTCCACCATAACGCCTCCTGTATCGTTGTTGATAAAGCCATGTATTCCGCTTCGCAAGTTGAGAGAGCAACAGTTTGCTGTCTTTTAGAACACCATGATATGGCTCCTCCTTGAGCAATAAAAATGTAGCCTGTTGTTGATTTACGGTCATCAAGACTTGATGCCCAGTCCGCATCAGTAAAACCAATGATATCATTTTGAGGAATAATGTAATTTTAACTTAGAAGTACCACGTAAATATCGAAATAGATGTTTGACAGCAGACCAATGACGCGGTCCAGGATTAGAATTATATCTACTAAGTTTATTTACTGTAAAACATATGTCAGGACGTGTGCATTGAGACAGATACATCAAACATCCAATTGCTTCTTGGTACGGAATGTTGCGCATGCTCTGAATATCGTCAGTTGTTGTTGCATAGTCATTTTTTGATAATTTTTCACTTGCATTCATGGGCGTGGTTACTGCTTTTGCATCCTTCATTCCGAAATTTTCAAGTATCCTTTCTATATAATCCTCTTGGTTAAGGGCAATGAAATCCTGTCCACGGGTTATTCTCATTCCAAGTATTTGAGAAGCCGTGCCAAGATCTTTCATATTAAATTTTTTGCTTAAATAAAGTTTTATGTTTTTAAGCCAATCATCATCGTTGCAAAACAACAGCAAATCATCCACATAAATTGCTATTATCAAAATCTTCTTGTCCAGTATTTTATAGAACAAGCACGAATCATATTTTGATTTTTGAAGTCCAAATGACTCAAGTGCATTGCTTAGTCCTTGATTCCAAATTCTACTTGACTGTTTTAGTCCGTACAGGGCTTTATTTAGAGGGCATACTTTGGATGAATTATTTTGATCTATATAAGGTGCAGGCTGTTCCATGTAAATTTCATCATGTAGTTGACCTTGAAGAAATGCTGTGACGGCATCCATTTGCTCGATTTTGAGGTTCATCTTAGCGGCAATTGCAAAAAGGTATCGCAGAAAACTGTGGCGTACTACTGGCGAGTACGTCTCCTCATAGTCCAGCCCCTTTCGCTGCGAGTAGCCTTTTATAACTAAACGTGCTTTGTATCGTTCCACGGAACCTGTTATGTCCCTCTTAGTTCGAAAAACCCATTTGCATTTAATTGGCTTACGATTCGGTGGCAAGTCCTGAAGTGACCATGTGTCATTTGCTATTAATGACTGATATTCTTCTTCTATTGCAAGCTTCCACTTATGTGAATCTGTACCGGTCAATGCCTCGTTTAGTGTTTTCGGATCCTGTGTAAATGACTGAAATAAATTGTCGCCTGTATTTAGTTTGCTTGAAAATATATTTTGAGTATACTTGCCTGTATTAGTGCGCCCCTCAACGCTAAGCTTTGACACCTGTTAACTTTTAGAACAACCTGGTCTATTGTGTTGCGAGGGAGGCGCTAAACTATCAGAAAAACCAGGAAAATCACTTTCTGTTAAAGATGAATTTTCATCCAAGCCAAACTCTTCTGCACCTTTCTCAGCTAATTCATATTCATCAGACGATGAATCAGTAATAAAATCTTCAAATCTGACGGGTTTCTTACGGGTTCTTCGCTTCTACGAATATTCGGCGAGTTACTCAAATCCAATTCATAAGTTGATTGGTTTGTACACTTTAAATGTCTTTTGTTGGTTTGTTCGTTTGTTGTATTTGATTGGTTTGCTTCACTCTGTTGGTTGGTTGTTTTGATGTTTGCTATATTGGTATTATTTTCATCTGCATAAATATCATCAATGTGTGTTAAATCCAATTTTATCGTGTCATATTTTTTATTAAATGTTAAATCTGTTGGACATTTAGCAACTTTGCTATCTTCATTTATAAATGTGACATTTCGGCTTTTAAAAACTATATTTCTGCTTGCATCATAAAGCCGGTAACCTTTTGTGTGTTCATCAAAACCTGTTAAAATATATTCGTGTGCCTTAGGATCCCATTTTTTGCGATTAACTTTTGGTATATGTACCATGGACACAGTTCCAAATACTTTTATGTGTGACAAAACCGGTTTTCTTCCATTCCAGGCTTCTTCTGGTGTTACGTCTGTACCTTTTGATGGTGAACGATTAAGTAAGTATACGGAGTAAGCAACTGCTTCAGACCAAAAAACCTTTGGTAAATTTGCGTCATAAAGCATACATCTTGCCTTTTCAACAATAGAACGATTATTTCGTTCAGCAACTCCATTTTGTTCAGGTGTATGTACATTTATGGTTTGATGGTTAATACCATTTTTCTTGTAAACTTTTATTGGTGAATTCCTTACCATTATCCGTACGAAGGGTTTTTAATTTTCGCCCACTTTGCTTTTCCGCAAAATACAAAAACTCCTGAAAAACGTTAGCCACTTCCATTTCAGTTTTGGTCTTTAAAAAATAAACAAAAACTGTTCGGCTTTTATCATCTATCATCGTTAAAAAATAACGATTTCCTCCAAGAGAACTTTCTTCCATCGGACCACAAATGTCAGAGTGCACCAATTCAAGAATGAGACGCTCGCGAGCCATGTCTACTTAAAGGTAGTCTTATTTGCTTACCCATTGGACAAATTTAACAGTCGTCAGTTTTTGTTGTAGCAAATTTGATGCCTGTTGCCAAACCTTTGCTTAGCTTCTCCAGACTTTTCAGGTTGAGGTGTCCCATTCTTCTGTGCCATAATTCTATATTGGCCACAGAACTACAAGTCAGACTTTTGTGTTTTTTTGAAACACAGTTTAATTTAAATAAACCATTTATATGTGAACCAGTTGATATTATTTTCCCACTAGGGTTTACAACCTCCACACCGCTGTCTCTAAAAATAACTTTATGGCCTTTTTTAACAATTTGACTCACGGACAATAAGTTTGTTGATAGATCGGGAATATATTGAACGTTATTGATCTCAATAAATGAATCATTACATGCCGGTTGAATTACAGTGTTACCAGCTGATTCAATTTGCATTATGCCCTTATTAGCAGTTGTTACAACTCCACTTTCCGTACGCACGTTGTTTAAAAAATCTAAATTAAGCGTCATGTGCGACGTAGCTCCCGAATCAAAATACCAGTCGTCAACAGTTGTATTTTCCAACGTTGATAATGCGACTGCAGAATATGCATCGAATTTATTAACATTGTTGGTTTCAATGTGGTGTGTTTTTGTACGGCAAAATTTGGCTATGTTACCAAACCTGTTGTATTTTCTACATTTTGGACCCTTTTTGTTTGTTTTTGTTATAGGGGCACGATATGTTGTGTGAAAAGCAGAACTTTCGCATGCATTTGGTACCTCTTGTAGTAATTTTATTTTAATACTATCACCACTTATACTGATGCCAGAACTTTCCAGTGCCACTATCATTGGACGATAACTTTCCGGCAGTCCTGCCAATAAAAGAGATCCAATCCATTCCTCACTAATGGAAAAACCAATACCATTTAATGACTGAGCTGTGGTAACTATTTCTTTTACATAAATCTCCATTGAATTACAGCTTGAAAGCGTTGTTGTTATCAGCTTACGCAAAAGTGCAACTCGACGTGTTAAACCACTGTCTTCGTATGCGTTTGCTAGCTGTTGCCATAGTTCCTTGGCTGTTTTTGCATTTTGTATATGCACATAACACAACGGATCAACCATTAGTGTCAACTTACTTCTGGCGCTTCTGTCTTGTTCTGGATTTATTGGTGTTTTTGGATTTCCTGTTTCATCGACTTCATAATGAATAGTGGTAGTCCAAAGATTATCCAAATCCAGATACGCCTGTGCAGCTATTTTCCAGGTGGGGTAGTTTTCCCTACCAAGCAACCTGTCCATGGTCAAACCACTTGTGCTACCTTCCGGCTTCGACATTCTTGACACAAAAAAATATTTGTTACCGTAAATTTAATTCTCCTGCTTTCTTCTTTTTTCTTTAAAATTTTAAATTTTATTCTGGGCCCATAACCTATTAGATTTAATAAAAGAGGTTATGCGTGTGCGTTTCAATTTAAAAGTAAAGAGCGTTTTTTATTACAACGAAAGTACAAAAGTAGGAAAGATATAAAATGGTAGTTATTAGTATGTATACTAATAAAACGTATAATAATGAGGTAGAACAAATAACAAGCATTAGCTTAGAATAAACAAGGTGACCCCAATAAGTACATAGACGTTTTTTCTTGGGGCAATTTATTTTTAATCCGGTTATAGATTTTCCTATCTAAAAATACCACTAAAAAATCGATTGGTTTTAATTACACTGCTTTACAAAATTTTATTTTTTAAGTTTTTAATTATCTAAAGCATTTTTTTCGAATAATTATGATGTGCTAAACACAAAAAAGTAATCAAAAATTTCATTTCGGCCATTGTGCATAATATAACGGTACATTTTCGGTGTATACTTCTTGTTAATGCGTCATGCAGAATCAAAGGCTGGTTCGTTTAAAATTAATTATATATTATTTGAAAGGCTACTAAAATACGCGTCGAATAGTGGCTCTGATCGAATAAAAGGCGACCAAGTTAGAGTGGATAAAAGTTTAAATTCTATGAAATTTTTAAGGTTCATCACCAAGTTTTGCCTTTTCGGAAGCTGTTTTGTACCACAAATAATAATAAAATCCATAGATTTATAATTTCATTGAATAGTCCATTCGATTATAAAAATTTTAGCCCATAGTAGACCTAAATCTGATGAAAACAAAAATTCTTATATTCTGTGTTTTATTATTTAGGCTGTTTATGATCAGATTTTTTTCTTTACTTTAGATGCAAATAAAACAATTTATTCCATTTTTGTTCCCAATGTTTCATCGTCTTTTTCCGGCGTCTTTAGAAGAATCTTATAATCGACTGTGGATGGTGCTTTAAAGAAAAGTAAATATATGCACATACATCGAAAATCACAAATGTAACGTTATATGAACAATGACTGAAGTGAACTTTTTTCATATCATTCCTAATTATCCTAAAAAATGCATTAGCAAATTTAAACCTTTTCGTTGTAAATTGACAGCCTGTTTGAGTGATTTTGTGTATTTTACATAGAATTATATTTCAATTATTTTTTACATACACGGCAGAGCAGAACAACGTTGTTCTTATATATTTTTCCCTGGTTCCTTAGAATCCTGTCTAATTCTTTCTGAATATCACGTTACGGAATTTTGCGCAATAAAATCGTTTGGACTCAAAGGCAAATCGGTTCGAAATAATCACACAAAAATATATAATTCTCTGTTTCAAGAAGAGAAATTAAAATTGATGAACACTCGTCGCGAAAATTTTGACTTGTCGCAAAATTAGCCTTGACAACTTCATTATGAAAAATATGTGTTAAGAAGCAAAAAATCGTATCCAAACAAGCATACTGTTGTGTTTGATCAAAACACAATTATTTAATTCAATATATTTTTATTGATTAACTTCAATAGAACTTATACAAAATGCAAAAAAAGGAATTTTAATATTACTATCAGTATCAAATATGGAAATGTACTTAGGTATCACGTGAGTTGGAAAGAATGTACTTGTCAGAACGGAAATGCAAAATTAAGTGGGTATTATACTTGCTTCTATAATGCAATAATGTAACATATAAAAAAGGTTGCCATATATTTGTTAGAGACACTACAACCTCCCACGCTTAACGGAGCACATAGTCTTCAAGATGGATTGGAGGTGCCCTGGCTCGGTTGGATCTTCTTATGTCTTCTTCTGCTCCCACAAGTCGAGGTTGATTAACCGATCCTCGATTTGTTTAAACGATTGGTGTTGTCGCTGTATTTTCTATTTGAACTTCTTCAGTTCTGATTTTCTGTTGTACAGGAGTTTCAGCAATTGATACAGCTTTCTTCGGCATGGGTACGTTCGATTTGTAAAGTTGATTTATACGCCTCTTCAGCTCGTATCCATTGTCCAGCTTTATTTGATAATGGATATTTCCAAATTTCCCTTTTACGGTTTCCAATTTCCAAGTAGCCACATTTTTACTGAACCATCGCAACTGCATTCTATCTCCCACGCTTAATTTACTCACAACGGGAGTTATCAAAATAGATTTTGGATGTTTTACCGGGCGCATTGCATCTAGTCGGATCCTTATGTCACGACCGAGATAAAGTTTTGACGGACTTTCGCTAACGGTGTTGGTCTATATCGAAAAATAATTTTTTGAACTTTGATGTTTAATGGTAGATTATCTTCTTCCATCGCTTTTAATTTTGTTTTTAGAGTCTGCACATACCTCTCTGCTAAGCTATTTGTTGCTGGATGGTCTAGAGCTATAAACTTTTGTACAATACCATTATCACAGCAATAATTTCGAAACATTGAACTTTGAAAAATGGTTGCATTGTCTGAGACAATAGTTTGCGGGAGGCCATGCGTGGCGAATATATCTTGCAATATTGCAATTGTTTTTTCAGACGTTGGCGCATCTTTTATTATTCGTATTTCAGACCATTTATATTTTGCGTCTACCAGCACGAAAAAATTTTGATTTTGAAACAGACTCGGGTAGTCTATGTGGACCCGTTGGGAATTTTCACTTGGCTCTTCCCAATGATGTGTGGCTACTTTTATTAGATTTTTCTTTACATTCGCACAACTGTTACAAGATCTAACTATACGCTCGATGTCCGAGTCTATGCCTCTCCAAAAACAATATTTCCTTGCTAATTGTTTCATTTTTACAATACCGCAGTGTGTATGATGCAGCTCTTTCAAAATTTCGTCACGTAGGCTTACTGGAATCATAACTCGGTCACCCTTGAATATAACGCCGTCTTGGACTGAGTATTCCGCTTCATAATTTTTGCCCTCGAGAAGGTCTTGTTTTAATTTTGACAGCTCTTAGTCACGTTCTGTTTATTTAGCAATACTCGTAGCCGTGATTGCAAATGTTGAAATTTCATTGATTTTTTGTTCTTGGATAATACGTACTTCTTCATCTAAAAAATGATTAAAATTTTCTGTTTCTTCCATTGGTGCTCTAGATAAGCAGTCAGCGTTAACGTTGTCTTCAGCTCTTCGGTGCTTAATTTTGTAGTTGAAACCTTGAAGAAATTAAGCATATCTAAGTAATCTTCCAGATGTCATCGGAGGTGTTTTTGCATTTTGATGGAAAACTCTTGAGAGTGGACGATTATCCGTTATTAGTGTAAATTCTCTACCATGAAGATACATAAAATATTTATCCACAGCATATATAATTGCTAGAGCTTCTTTATCGAGCTGGATGTAATTTTGCTCCGCTTTCGTTAGCGATCGTGATATAAAAGCCACTGGGCGTTCTTCTCCGTTTATCTCATGAGATAATACCGCCGCTATGCCAGTTGGACTTGCGTCACAAGCTAATGTTACAGGCAGATTCTCGTTGTATGGTGTTAGCACTCTGTCAGTTAATATTTCATGTCCGTCCACACACATTTTTTGTCTTTTCCTAACAGCTGGCGTAACGGAAACGTAATCGTTGATACGTGGGGTATAAATTTAGAATAATAAGTAACCATACCCAGAAATCTTCTGATGTCCTCTACGTTTTTTGGTGTTGGCAGCTTCATGATCGCTTCTACTTTTTCTTGAGATTTTGAAATTTTGTTGTAACTTACTACGTACCCAAGGTATTTAATTTGATCTTTGAAATATTCACACTTTTTTTGTTGAGTAATTGATATTTATTTAATCTTTCCAGGCATTTGATCAGCCGTTCTTCACATTGATTCATTGTTTTTCCATGAATTATGATGTCATCAAAGTATGAAATTGTACCTTCTAGGATTTGTAAAATTTGGTCTAGAATTCGATTGAATTCGCTTGGAACGGTTTTTATTCCGAACGACAGACGGTTCATGCGATACGTGCCTCGGAGAGTTGAAATAGTTTGTATTTGCTTGCCACCAACACATGCAAATACGCCTTGTACAAGTCTAATCTGCAAAAATATTTAGAATTTTTCAATGTATTAAAAATTTCATCAATCCTTTTTATAGGATGGTGCGCTGCTGACATTACCATCTGGGGAACCCCAATTGCTGGTATTTACTTTCGTTATAATTCCATCTCGTTCCAAACTATCTAGCTCACGTTCGACTTTCTCGCCCAATGCAAAAGGCACCTGTCTCTCTTTAATAAAAACAGGTTTAGCACCTTTCTGTAGCTTTAGACTACAAACCAGACCTGGAATGCACCCTACCTCTTCCTGAAAGATTTCTGCAAATCGCTGCTCGATTTCTATTATTGAGTTCACTTGATTATTACTATTCTGCTCCATCTCAACTTGATCAATGTCAGCAAGGTTAATTTTTAGATACCGAGCCCAGACACGACCTAGTAATGCGTTACTAGTTGTAACTTTAGCTGCTGGGTATATTACTAATATATTATTAAAAAACAAAAAAAAATCAGTCGTATGTATACTTCAGTAACAGTGTGTACTACATTATCAGCACCTAAAAACGCTAATCAATTACATTATGATGATATTGTGTCGCTTTTGGAGGCACATTTCTGTCCAAAGAAGAACATTTTGGTGGAACAACACCGTTTCCTATGTGAAGTTGAGAACGAGAACCAGTCGATTGCAGATTTCATTGCGGTACTACAAAAAAGAGGTATTGAATGTGAATTTGTGTGTGAATGCAAAAAGTCTGTCTCAGACATCTTTCTCAGAGCGCAATTCATTAGAGGGGTACCTGACTCGTACATTCGAGAACAACTACTGGAAAATCCAAAAGCAACGTTCAAAGAAATCGTCGAAAAAGCTACAACATTGGAAGCGGCAAAGGTAGACAACAAAACGATTGGAAATAGTTCCTCTTGTTCAACCACCGATGTACATCAAACGCAATTTATACGCATTCGTCGAGCATTAACTGCAGTTTTTGTAAATAAAATGAAAATTTTCGTTAGGGAATTTATATTGAAACAACAATAAGTTTGAAAACAACCATTTTCATCTCACGAAAATTTTAAAAAATATACATGATATTTATTAAATGCTATTTTGGAATTTATCCACTACTTTAGATTTAAAAATTTTCCTACGGTTTACAATTCATCGCGGTTCAAAATTCGTTATATGTAAAAACCTAAGTAAATACCTTATGCTTACCTTCTGGAAATTTGCTTCCCTGCGTGAGGTTTTTTAGCAAAACGACGGGAGACAGGTGTTTTCATTTCTAAAACATTCTTGCCACTCCGTGGTACTATGCCAAAAATTTGGTTATAGCCCTAATGTACATACATCAAAGCAAATATTATTACTTACTCAATATTAAAGAAATATTACGTTTTAAAATAAAAGAAGTATGCATTTAGTATAAAACTTAGGAATTGTGGATTCCGATTTTCTTGCGGTTAAGGGTCGTTATAAACTTTTGGATATCATATCGATTGTCATACATTGACAACTTGTAACTGAATTTTTATTATTTTTCACAAAATGCAGAGAACGTTCTCATTCTGAAAATAAAATAACAGAAATTAGTTGAGAGTATCTACTAAATAAATTTCATCTATTTTATTTCTATACTAGTAACGCTTTCACCAAGTTACATGCTGCCAACTTATGACCATCGATATGAAAGTTTTTTGAAGGTCTAAAACTTTTAAAAATCATGTTGTTGATGGGCTATTGAACTAATTTTATGCACAACTGCACCCAATCAAAAGGTTTTTAAAATGTTGCATGTACTACTTTTTATATTTTGTTAGAGAAAATACAAAAATATATCATCGGAATAAAATAAACACACGCATACGTTTTTGTTTAGGCTTTTTACGTAATAAAAAAAAGCAATTACTGGAAACTAAATTTGTATAAAAAATTGTAATGATTTCTGTAAGTAAATGAGATACATTTATGATTTGAACACTAATATGTATGTCTTTCCAAACATAGGGGAGTTTTTAGTAATTTTTATTATATATTTCAGTAATTCGGGGAAGGGGGGGGGGGGGCAAAATCAAGTCTGGGGGGCATTGCCCCCAGAAAGGCCTATCTACGAAAATGGCAATGTATCAAACTCTATTTGACATTGCTACATCAAAGCGTAGAATCACACAAAATGCCCAAATTCCACCAAACCATTGACACCAACACTTGATTGCGCTTGCATGCCGCTGTAGTGTATGGGGACCTTTACGATGATAGTATCGTACCTTATATATTAAACAAACATACAATACGATATGTAATACGATATGTTGAAAATGTATTTTGAAGCAATAATTATTTACTGGCGGCGACACATATTTTCCGAGTTATGGGCCTCTGAACTTTTCATATAAAGCTGTGATTATGCATTACATTTATGAATATAACAGGTCAATATAAGTATTAATTAAAAGCTATGCAGTAAATCTTTAATAAGAAGCTTCGTTATTAGGACTACCATGATGGACAAAACACTAGAGCCCGGCCGAAGGCCCGCTAGGTAGAAAATCATTCTTCAGTGAAGCCGCTATTAGATATGTATACCAAGAGGAGAAAATCATCAAGACCAAGTTTCTAATTTTAAAAATTTCCTGCATATCCGGAATTCGGACGGGCTCAAGAATCTTCTCCCCTAGCGGCTTCTCTGAAGAATGATTTCCTGCACATCCGGCCTTCGAACGGGCTCAAGGATTTGCACCTTAGGCCGCGCTCAAGGATTATCTCCTATAGGTATGTCAAATAGCGGCTTCGCTGAAAAATGATTTTCTGCCTAGCCGGCCGGGCTCAAGGATTATCTCCTCTATGTATGCCGAATAGCAGCTTCGCTGAAGAATTATTCTCGGCATAGCCGGCCTTAACCCGCGCTCAAGGATTTTCTCCTATAGTAGAGCTGCCATACGTCCTGGTTTTCCAGGATTGTCCTGGTTTTAGACAAATTGTCCTGATGTCCTGGTCCACTCTTAAATTGTCCTGGTTTTTTGATACAGGTCAATGCAGACAAAGATGTAATTTCTGCTGATTTTTGTTATGAACAGAGGTTTAGCTTTCTGTTATAACGCATTAAAAAGCAGAAACCAATAATAAGCTGACGATTTGTTGCCTGGGGCCAGGGCTGCCAAATGATTTTGATAAAAAATCTGCACTTATCTTGGAAAAAATCGGCATTTTCGGCACTTCAATTCGAAAAATCGGCATCAATAAAGCTAAGCATTTTTCGTGGTTTTATTAATTTTTATTAATAAGAAAACAAAAAAATTGCAATCGCAATTAATCTCACGTGGTTTATAAACATAAATGCATAACAAAAAAATTATTTTACAAGCTTATATATGTGAAATGGAATAAGTGACTTCGCATACTGTACATATTTTGTTTGGTTACTTTTAACTTTGATATAAAACATATCATTCATTGAAAATAGATTCATTTTGTGAAAAAATAAAATAGAATTACTTTTCGAGTGGAGTTTTGGTAATACATTTGATAGAAAAAGGCGTTTTATTCTAAATAATTAGGTGAAGTATTACAATTTTGGGGGCTCAACCGAAGAAGAAAAATGTTATCTCTACGATCAATTGATTCAATGACTGTTGCCCAACTACGTTCAGAACTGGAAAGCAAACAGATGTCATTATCAGGAAGCAAATCCGTATTGAAGTTCCGACTCATGAGTTGGTATGCTGAGCAAGGGACTGTGGAAGATGAATCATCTAATGACGAATTCGTTGACTCACAACCAAATATTAATACTTCGGATCCATTGGTAACCAGATCCTGCACTTTGTCATTTAAAGATGCTGACGACATCGTTCTTAATTTTTCTGGAGAAGATTCCACCAATATAACTTATTGGTTGAAAACATTGGATGATTTAAAAATGGATTATGAATGGACAGACCGAGAAACATTATTATTCGCAAAAAGGAAGTTGATTGGAGCAGCAAGAAAATTTATGGAGATTCAAAATATTCAAAACTGGCTCGATTTTAAGCAAATCCTTATAGATGAATTTATGGAACCTGTAAATCCAAAATCTGTGCACGAGCAGCTTAGAAACAGACGCAAAAAAGATTCTGAATCATGGCGATCATATGTGTATACAATGAGAGAAATATCTTCATTAGTAAATCTAGACGACAATTCAGTCATGGAATATATCATAGATGGCATAAAGGACAATACCTCTGACAAACTACTGTTGTATGGCGCAAGAACTTTTAAGGAATTATCAATTAAATTCAAAAACTACGAAAAAATTAAGATGTCAAGAAACTACACGACTGAAAAAGCTTCAAAATGGAAAAAATTTCGTTGTTATGCATGTGGAGCAGAAGGCCACAATTCAAAAAACTGTCCCAACGCAAAAAATGGTCCGAAATGCTATAGGTGTCATGAATTTGGACACATCGCTCCTAATTGCTCAAAATCTGTCAATATAAATTCTACAGAGCCATTAGTTAAAGTGTGTATCAAAGATAAATATTTTAATGGTTTAATAGATACTGGAAGTGGTGTAAATCTTATGAAGAATGACGTAGTTCAACTTATTGGTAATCTGGATATAGAATGCGTAAATAGAAGTTTTTATGGATTGGGATTTAAAAAAACCGTTTCAGAAGGTATGTTGCAAATCAATATAGAAATAGCAGGAGAGATATATCTATGCAAATTCTACATAGTTTCTTCCGAATGTACCTCTTATGATTTGATTTTGGGTCGTGACTTCCTTGAAAACGTTGAAATGAATATGTCACGTAAAGGAATTTCTTTAAAAAAAATAAAGAAAGCAAATACCTTTAGTGAAAATAACGATGATTACTTATTAAACATTAATCTTACTATTAATGGAGTTGATTTAGACGTACCATATCAATACGAAAAGAATGTCGCTGAAATTTTTAATAATTATATTCCACAAAAACATTATGACTGTCCAATAAGAACACGTCTAATTTTAAAGGACGAAACTCCGATTTATTCCCGTGCAAGAAGATTAGCTCCTTTAGAGATGAAAATTATTCGTGAACAAATTGATGATTGGCTCAAAGAAGATATTATTACTCCATCAAATTCTGAATTTTCAAGTCCAGTAGTTGTGGTACGGAAAAAAGATGGCGGATACCGCTTGTGTATTGATTACCGCAAACTTAATAAAGTAATCCAGAAAGATAGATTTCCGATGCAAAGAATTGACGACCAGTTAGATAAACTATTTAACGCAAAAGTTTTTTCAACTATTGACCTAAAAAATGGTTTCTTTCATGTACCTATGGAAGAAGAAAGTATGAAGTATACAGCGTTTTCAACATTCGATGGTCAATATATGTTTAAAAGAACACCTTTTGGCTTGTCGAATTCTCCAGCAAGTTTTAATAGATTTGTGACCCATGTTTTTAACGACTTAATTCGTAAAAACATAGTTATACAATATGTCGATGATATAATAATACCTTCGGAAATTTTTGAAGAGGGTATTGAACGTTTAAATACAGTAATGAAAGTAGCCGCTAAGAGCGGTCTTGAAATTTCATGGAAAAAATGTCAATTCCTAAAAAATAAAGTTGAGTATTTAGGACATATCATTGCTAATTCAAGTATTTATCCTTCTGAAGCTAAAAGAAATGCAGTTAAAAAATTTCCTACACCAAAAACAGTTAAAGATATGCAAAGTTTTTTGGGTTTAACTGGTTACTTCAGAAAATTTGTACGTTCTTACGCTATTGTTGTTTCTTCATTGCACAAAAGTTTACGTGGAGCTAAAAAGACGATATTTTTTGGAATAGAGCAAGAAAATGCATTTTTAGAAATAAAGAAAATATTATGCTCAGAGAATGTATTAAAAATTTATAATCCCGATTTTATTACTGAACTACATACAGATGGGAGCAAACAAGGTTTAGGTGCAATATTAATGCAAAAATCAAGCGATGTGGACAACCTTCACCCTGTGTATTATTGGAGCAGAATAACAACAGATGCTGAAAAAAATTATCATTCGTATGAATTAGAAGTTTTGGCAATAGTTGAGGCTGTAAAAAAATTACGTCCGTACCTCTTAGGTATAAAATTCAAAATTATTACTGATTGTGCAGCATTTCAAAGAACGGTAAATAAACCCGATATTCCTAATAGAGTAAGTCGCTGGACCCTTTACTTATAAGAATACGATTACGTTATGGAACATAAGCCTGGTGTCCAAATGAAGCATGTAGATGCTTTAAGCAGATATCCAATTATGGTAAATGAAAATTCTTTAATGGCACTAATCAAACGAAATCAAAGAAGTGACAAACATCTATCTACTCTCATTCGATTAGTGCGTCAAGAAGAATTCGATGACTTCTTTATTGATAATGATTTATTAGTTAAGAATGATAACGGTTGCAAGTTGCTGGTAGTTCCGGAAAATCTACAATCAAACGTTATTAAAAAAGCGCATGAAATTGGGCACTTTGGAGTAGAAAAAACTTTAAAAAGCTTACAAATGGACTTTTATTTTGATAAAATGAAACAAAAGGTGGAACTGTATATAAAATCCTGTTTAGAATGTATGTTAATGAATCGGAAAAGAGGTAAACAAGAAGGCTTATTAAATCCAATTCCTAAAGGTGAATTTCCATTTGTTACATTGCATTTGGATCACATTGGTCCGATGAGTACAACATCGAAAGGTTATAAATATATTTTTGTTGTAATCGATTCATTTTCTAAATTCGTTTGGATTTTTCCTACGAAAACAACTGGCACCAATGAAATAATTACAAGATTTGAAAGTATTTCAAAAGTTTTTGGATTTCCTGAACGAATAATAACTGATAGAGGATCTGCCTTTACATCAATTGATTTTAAGGAATTTTGTGAAAAAAAGAACATAAATCTTTATCATTCAACAACAGGAGTTCCTAGAGGAAATGGGCAAGTTGAAAGAATTAATTCAGTCATCATTTCCGTTTTATCAAAAATTTCAATTCAAGAACCTGAAAAGTGGTATAAACATGTAGATAAGGTTCAAAGATGTATAAATGCCACATATCATAATGTAATTGGAAAATCTCCATATGAAGCTTTAACTGGTGTTAAAATGAGAACAGGTGATCCCGACATTCTAAAAATCCTTGAAGAAGAATTTGCAAATAAATTTTTTGATGAGAGAGAACAAGAAAGAAAAATTATTCGTGAAAAAATACAGCAATCACAAGAACGTCAAAAAAGATGTTTTGATAGAAATCGTAAAATTGCTTTTAAATACAAAATTGATGATCTGGTAGCTATAAAAAGAACTCAATTTACAACGCTGTCAAAGTTAAAAACTAAGTTTCTTGGACCTTATATAGTGAAGCAAGTTCTTCCGAAGGACCGTTACGAAGTAGAGAGATTGTTTGGAAATGAAGGTCCTAAAAATACATATACTGCAGCAGAGTTCATGAAACCTTGGAATACATCGTCGGGAGACGAAGTATATTTTCAGGATTGGCCGTGTGAAATGGAATAAGTGACTTCGCATACTGTACATATTTTGTTTGGTTACTTTTAACTTTGATATAAAACATATCATTCATTGAAAATAGATTCATTTTGTGAAAAAATAAAATAGAATTACTTTTCGAGTGGAGTTTTGGTAATACATTTGATAGAAAAAGGCGTTTTATTCTAAATAATTAGGTGAAGTATTACATATATATACCATGGGATTACAATATTTGCGTTTGTTAAATTGACGGAGCTAAATATTTGTCCGATATTTGCAGAAAAATTTGGGAGAACCATCATTTTTTTTTAATTCTGCTAAAACTGGAAAAGCCTTTGTGGAATATAAATGATTTTCAGAATGAATACATCTCCGAATTTATAATTTTTGCTAAATCGCTCTTAATGTGAGTACCAAAACAATTGGTTTTATTGGTTTCAAATAATCTGTAGAATAACGAATTCCTTCCAAAGTTTAATTTTCTAAGGCAAATCGAAATTTTGTTTAGTTACCCGCGTACTGAAGTGTGCTAGGCTATTAACTGGAAGGTGGCAGGTTTGATTCCTACCGAGACTTGGGTGTTTCTGCAGAAGAGCTCAAAAAGGCGTAATCAATATGTGCGTTTGTTAAATTGACGGATCTAAATATTTGTCCGATATTTGCAGACAAATGTGGGAGAACCATAATTTTTTTTTAATTCTGCTAAAACTGGAAAAGCCTTTGTGGAATCGCCTCGCTTTATTTTAGAAATTGTTTGCCAAAAATTATATAAATCAATTTCAGTCTTTTTGAATATTTATTCAAATACAAGAACTTTCAATCTATATAATTCTGAAATTTCTAATATCAAAAATAGTGGTGATTTACAGTTACCATCAAAATCAAAGTTTTCGTATGAAAGTGAGCATTTCTAATATGTATATAAAAATTTACACAAAGCCTGGGGCTTACGTCTTTCAACTACTCGATGAAATAAACACAGGTCGCCTCGCAAGCCCATGTGTTTATTTTCGCCCCTCGTAATTTTAAATTAATTTTTTAATTTTGTTTATTGTTTTTTATATATGAATTACATGTTAAGTTTTGTATCTATTGTTTAATTGTTGGACTTCAATTTGAAATATATGGTTGATACATGTATCAAAATAAAAATTTGTTACGGTTCATTTTTATGATTAGTTCCTGGAATATATAAGCTTTTGTTGTACATTCGTTTGTTATATGTATTATAAATGTCCTGGTCGACGGGCTCAGACTTCTGGCAGACCTTTCTCTCTTGGTATATCGAAAAGCGGCGTCGCGGGAGAATGATTTTTCTTCCTAGCGGGCCTTAGGCCGTGCTCAAATACCTTGGTATTCCCCCAAAACGAAGCTTCTTACTAAAGATTTGCTGCATAGCTTTTAATTGATACCAATATCGACCTGTCAAATTAATAAATGTAATGCATATTGTTTTATATAAAAACTTCAGAGGGCCATAACTCGGAAAATGTGGGTCGCCGCCATAGGCTAATTTTCATTTCGTTTGCAGCAACTTCACTAAAGTACATTTAAGCCATTTAAAATACAAAATCCTTCATCGTTAAGTATTTAAAATACCATGATACAAAATACATTTTTAAGTAGAATTGAAACACAAATACATACTTTTCCGTTTGGTTGAAGGTTTAAGCTCATTGGTCTTAACCACTATAGGCAATTGGATGGTGAGTACATAATACATGCACTTAAATTAAAGCGATAAATCTTCTTTTCAACACAATAATAAAGATTATTTTCAAAAATGTTTAATCAACTTTATTTTGTTGTTGCCACCAGAGAAGCAGGCCGACTACAAAATTTCGGCGGCGGCTGAAGGGCAAATATCTTCGGCGATGGCTGAACGGCTTGCCGCCGAATTTTCATGTATATAAATATAGTTGCCAGATGAATTAGTGATGAATTCGTAAAATTTCGAACAAAAAATCGTAAAAAACGTCAACATAATTATCCGAAATCGTCTAAAATTAGTCAAAAGTAAAAAACTTTTCAAGGGTTATAAACCAAATTTGGTATAAAAATCTGCTTTATAAACAGAATAATAATTTAAAATGAATAACACAACAAATAACTTCACTGTATAAACGAAATCTTTAACAATAAAGTTATCACCTGTTCTTTTAACTGAATAAACAGTATAATCACATGTTATTGCCTTTTTATAGAAAAATACTAAACACATTAATTAAAATATATGTGGGTGGCTACGTGCAATAAATCTGTAGGCCACAAAATCAAAATATTGAATAAATTAACTTTTAAATATAAACAAAACTTAAAATTGTATGATTTTTGAAATTGTTACTTTAAATAATCAGCATAATTATTTGCAAAATACTAGAATAATTCAAAAATTTCTATTGTATGCGAAGCTATGGTACATGGTCAGATTATGAGCACATATTTTTGGTTTTCTGTGGTACCAAGCCTTTAATATGTTCACACGATTTTATCCCTTTCAATACTAATTTAGAAATGCAATACCAAAAACGTTCAGCACTTAAATCCATTATGTACATTAGGGCAATAACTTTAACTTTTTTTCCAAATATCAATATTGGCATATTATAGTCGAATAGGCCATTAAAAACTATGAAGAAATACGCTTTTCCTTTTCCACTGGCGTCAAAAAGTTCACGCACCAACATCGATAAAATTTTAAATATGTGTTTGACATATTGAGAAGAAATCCATAATGCGTTATTTATCGTATATCTGGTCTAGCAATATGGATGAAATAACTCTGCCAAAAACAAACCGATTGCAACGCAAAGATCCCATTGAACATATTGCAAAACGGTGTAATTTTGCGTTAGGTCAAATTGTGCATTTCTACTAATTGTGTGTTCGTCCGCAATTTTTTTA
This sequence comes from Panzeria rudis, assembly GCA_956483635.1. Taxonomy (NCBI): domain Eukaryota; kingdom Metazoa; phylum Arthropoda; class Insecta; order Diptera; family Tachinidae; genus Panzeria; species Panzeria rudis. The sequence continues at coordinate 110,353,025 of OY101448.1, read as the reverse complement.
TGGTACCAAACCTTTCACGTCCTTTCAAATAAAAAATTTTAAGATCGGTCAAGAAAAGGCGGAGTTATGCTATAATCAATGTAACAGGATACCACTTTTCCCCCCATTTCCACTTCTCTGGGACCAAACTTTAAGCAAACCCTTTCAATCAAAAAAATTACTTGAAATTCGGTTTAAAAATTACAGAGTTAGAACTAATCATGGGGGAGCAAACTTTCCCACCGATTTCCGAAAAAAAGGAACCCTTAAAAAAATTCCAAGCCGGTTCACAAATGACGGAGTTAAAAAAGGGGGCGCCAATTTCCGCAAATATTTTGAAAAAAATTATGGAACCTAACTGCAAGCAAACCTTTTTAAACCAAAAAAGAATTTTAAGAATCGATTGACAAATGACAGAGTTATGCGTGGGGGACCACACTTCCCCCATCCTCCACTTACCACTTTTTGGAAAAAATTATGTGACCAAACTGCAAGCAAAACTTTTCAAGCAAAAAAGAAATTGTGAAAACCGGTTCACAAATGACAGAGTTAAGGAAAGAGGGGTGGGGCACTTTTCCCCACCGATTTTAGAAAAAAATTATGGAACTTAACTGCAAGCCAACCCTTTCAAACCAAAAACGAATTTTAAAAATTGGCTTAAAAATTACAGAGTTATGCATGGGAGACCAAATTCCCCCACACCCATTTTAAAATAAATAAATATGGGTCCCAACTGCAAGCAAAACCTTTCAAACAGAAAAGGAATTTTGAAAATCTGTTCACAAATAACAGGGTTAACGAATAGAGGAGGAGGAGGATTTCCACACCGATTTTGGAAAAAAATTATGGGACCAAACTGCAAGCAAAACCTTACAAATTGTAGCGGCAGATTTGTTGAAAGTAAAATATGAACTGGCAACCTCACAGGTAAAATCAGTCAGCTGTCAGTATTTATAAAGCTGATTAATGAGGTTGTATCGAATGCACAGCTGATGGCTTCGCAGTGGTGGCTCAACAGAGGAAGATTTTTTTTATATTTGTTTTTTTTTAAAGAAATTGTCAGTTTTAAGCACGTATGTCAGCACTAAACAAAGAAACATGTATTTGTAAAACTTAATGTAGCAGCAAAAACTAATAAAGGCATATTGGCGAGGAATTTTTACTCTGTTGTTTTGTTATATATAAAACCATACAATTATATCAGCTGTGCGAGTAACACAACCTTTAAATTAAATACACATAGGTACAAATACAAAAAGGGAAAGCGGGAAGAAAAATAAATAATGAATATACAAAGATGGCCAAAATATCATTATGGTCAAGGCCATCATGGTAAGGGTCAGTGACACTAATATTCCAGATATTTCTGTATATTTTAATTTTGTAAATTATTTATTTACGTAAAATAAATAAAATCCGGTCAGTGACTTGTAGGTAAATATAAACCGCTTAAACTCGAGCGACATTGTTGCTAGCCGTTGCACTTACCTAGGGTGTAAAAGAGATATTGGGGTCATGAGCCTGTACTAAGAGTAGTAAGATAAAGATAGAGATAGAATTTTCGGAGTTCCAAAAAAAAAAAAAAAAAATTGTATCGCACTAGGTGAACATTTTGAAGAAATTAAAGGAGGACGTTTTGAAGTTTCAAGAAGAAAAGAACTGCCTCCAACACTACTGTGGTAGAAAAAAAAAATAGAAAAAAGTTTTAATTAAAAATAAGGAAATATAAAAAGAAGGTTTTCTTTGTGGGAGTATAAAGCTCCAATTAGCCAAAAATTTATAAAAATTTGCGACCAACCGAAAGTTACTGGTGGTTAGTGGTGAAGCTGTTGCAGCCGTAGTGACCAATGAGGTTTCCGACCAGCTCAATTACGGTAAACATGTCCCAGCGGGTTCCAACCCTCTCATTGGGTACGCTGCACATAACAAAACTGAAAAAAAACTCACATACCAAATACAAGACTACCACAAACATATTGACGAATGACCTTTTGCTCTTCATGTAGGTAGGGATGGAATGTCCTACTTAGCCCGCCCAACCGTGCCACAAATTTCTTTTCCGTTTCTCACAATTCATTTTTGTGAACCACTTCCCACCCGACTTCTCCTTCCTTTTAACTCACCTTCATGCCATTATTGTTACTTTATTCCATACACATTATGAATTCTGTTTTCTAAAAATCACATTTAAACATTTATTATTAAAAACAAAAGTAAATCTTATATCTATACAATTTTTTTTATTGCCACTCACTGATATTTAAAGAATTCTATATACGCCCAAAAAAACTATTTAACCTAAACAATAGAACAATAACTTATTGTAATTAAAACCTTTCTCTTAAAATTAAAACACTACCAATACTCTAAAATTTCCTGTTTTTTTATTTCGCCTTTGTATTCTTTTTTATGTGTTTTCAAGACTTTTAACTCTGCACTTAAATTTTGGTATATTTTCTTACTATTTTTAATTTCCTATTTCCGTTTTATATCTTTTTTCTAGGTTCCACCTACTTAGCAAGGCTCGCCTCAACCAATCTTTAGCAATTTTCATTTTTGCGGGACAAATGGACACCTAAACCCTACCCTGAAGGAGCTCCCTAAGGCTAGTGATGTATCAGCCGAATAATAATATTATAAATCTTAACTTGTATGAAAATTATTTATAAATAAACTTTGATGAAATGAGCCTCACTATTGTAAATCTTTTTTTTCTGTGGAACGTAGGAATGCATAAATTCCATCTACCGGATTATTGTGGGACTATTATCTCTATCAAAAACACACACCATACAATCGCTAAATATTCATTGCCTAACATACGGGATAAAAAACTGTTATACACTTACACACTAACTTTTCAATACAAAAGCTTAAAGCAAACAAAACGCACTCTGACGTAACAGAGACTAATATCCTTTTGGCTTGTGTGTTCTTGTTTTTTATATATATATATATATATATATATATATATATATATATATATATATATATATATATATATATATATATATATATATATATATATATATATATATATATATATATATGTATATATATATATATATATATATATATATATATATATATATATATATATATATATATATATATATATATATATATATATATATATATATATATATATATATATATATATATATATATATATATATATATATAATATATATATATATATATATATATATATATATATATATATATATATATATATATATATATATATATATATATATATATATATATATATATTTTTTTTTTTTTTTTTTGCGGATTGATGGGTCTATAAGGACCTTTATATTTGTATGTTGCCTTCTGGACTTATCACAGGATTTAAAAAATATGAAAAGGTTACCTGGCTATTTTTAGGACTTGCGCTGAGATTTGGGTTTTCCTCTTAGGATTTCCTCCATTCGGCTTTTACTTATCTTGTGCCTTATTGAATTTTCCTCTCGCACATAAATATATAGCCAGCTGTATCATAAATAATGAATTAAGTGCTGAAGTACACTTTTCTAGGACCACTAACTTACGTTTCTTTTTTGTTCCTTTTCTCAGGTTCTTTACACAAAAAAACTACTCCTGCACTTTTAAGTCCCAGATCCTTCGGTCACTATTTGCACCCACTATCCATTTAAAACAAATATAAATATAAATTTAACACCTTGTTACAACCAAACTAACTAATTTTTTTTTATACTAACAACGTTATTTTCTGATTAGCTTTATTTTCTATTTTTTTTATACAATATTTTTGCACTGGTTGACGCTTCACTATATCTTATTTTATTTACATATTTATTTTACTGTGTACACTTTGACTGATTTGCAACTTCTGATCTGTATTGAAATTCCTCATTCCCAATGGACCAGTTTCTTTTCCATCAATTTTCCAATTTTCCCGAAGGAAAATTTACTTTTCTCCCGCCTATCCATCCATCTTTTTTCTGCCTTGAGTTTCTAGAATTTTCTATATATATTTAAATATATTAAAACCTCAAACCAGTTTTCCTAATTAACTGTGTTTCTACAAAAAAAACAGACAACTTATATTCTTTTTGATATTTTCCTTGATCCTCGCCATTTTCCTCTCCCATTTGTCTTCCTATAGCTTTTCTTCTACCAGGTTGTCATAAAACTTAGGCAGTCGGCTTTTCATTACTTTGCCGCATTTTTCAATCCAACCGCCTTCGCTGGGTTTGTACCATGGTGAAAAAAGTATACAGGTGACCGTGTAACGCCAGCTGATTATTTTTTGCTCTGGTAGTTTTGTGTATATGCAACGCCAAACACGTGTATATTTTTTGACAAGCATTATCTAGTTTTTTGTTGTAATGTTGTGTTTGTTGCCCTTACGCGGTCACCCGTACTCTCATTTCACCATGGTTTGTACTCTATGAATGAAAATGCCTACCCTGGTATTATTTGCCGCCTTGTTTTACACTACAAATTACACTACACACCGTGCTAGCACCAATAAATTATTTCATATAAAAACAACAAACCTGACAGATGACATGAAAGAAAAACAGAAAAACAGCAAACACAAGCAAAAAAAAAGGTGAAATGAAAAATTTACTTAAAGAAAATTTTTTCATTAAAAGTAAATAAAATTACAAATTCTCAAAAGTTGAAATAATTAATTAATAACGAAAAATGCAAAAAAGTGCTTTAATTATTTAAATAAAAAAACCAATTTATTACAACAAACAAATTTAATTAAAATTTTGTATAACAGAAAATAAAGAATCCAATCTTTTTTTGTTTAATTTATAAAACCCGTCGGAGTACGACAATTATTCATTAAGCACAATTCGCAACAACAACATTAGCAACAGTACCGATCCAGATATTTCAACTCAAAGTAGGACTCAGGGGATGACCCCTACTGATGCAATGCCTTGTGCTGGAACTAGGAAAATTGGTTGTGGGAAGGAGGAATAAGGGATAAATTCGCTATATTACACGTTCAGAAAAAAACCTAAATAAATAAAACAGAAAAAGAGAAACAAAAAAAAGGTTAACATGCAAATGGGAAAGAAAATGTGTGAAAATGTGCATTGATTTGGTTCATTGCAACCCAGCATACACTTTGCCCGCAACAAAACTCCGGTTGCTACAAGTGTTCGCAGTGGGAAACGGTGTGCGGGACCAGTTAGTAATTCCATCAACAAGCCCAACGTGGGGAACTCCCACACCTGAGATAATAAGAGTCTCAAGCTCTACTGCTGAGCTAGCCGGGCATTTGAACTCGTTTTATTTCTCTGCCTTATTTACCTATCTTCCAGACAGTCTACTACAAAGTCGGAAACCTCATTCACCCCTCCATAGAGCCTAGCCGACTTCTGAACTTTCTCAGGTAAGAAAGAGCATAGTGGCAACCCATACACCTACGATCTTTTGTAACTTTCTTGGAATTGGCTTTCGCTATACCAATTGGGCACCTAAAGTGCCATTAACTAATCGAACGCCTACAAAAGTACTACTATTGAGGCAAGTTAAATTTTAAATATTTTTTTCGTCAGAATTATCATTAAAATACTAATCATTTCGTCATAATTAATTTTTCGCTTTATATACGTATCTAGATCTTGGCATTTTAAACGGGTACGCCTCTATTTTCTTCTACCTTGGATTTTGACGCTCTATGGATTTTGGGTTAATCTCTTGAACGCTTATTTTATAAGAGTTCTGAGATTCAAAGATTCCTTACTATTGAAATAACTACCTTTCTGTCTTCCTCACTGGAATATTACGGGAAGTAAATTGTCACACGCATATAATATAAGCATTTACTTTGTGTAATTTTTTCTATTTTCAAGGTTTTCTCTATACCTTGTCAGATACTGTGCATCATTGAACTGCCGACACTATACCTTAAACTAGAAAAAACTGGACATCACGCAAACACTTATATCACAGGCGAATCACAGGTAATGACTTACTGACAAATATTGCACTATACAGAAAAAAAAAACTATTCTAAAACGTGGCTAGAAACTATCAGGTACTATATCACAGATTGTAAGGTACAAATTGCTTGGTCAATTTCAAATCAGGACATCACGACACATATTTGTTTGTATAAATGCAAAAAAAATTATAATCACACTATCCTAATATTGCTCTTGACCCAGACTTAAATTCGTTCCTGAAACAAATTTATCTGCTTGGCAACTTACACCTTGATATCTTTTACGTGATATATGCCTACGGTTTTTCCAGCTAACGTTTCGAGCTCGTACATATTTCTACCTACAGGTCGAACCACTCTACATTGGAGAAACTTCTTACAGAATTTAGCATTTATATTTTTCCCGAAATTGCTTTGTACGGTGTTTCTCCTGTAGACCTCTTGTCCGGGTACAAATTTAACCATTCGTGCTCTCTGGTTATACCTTTCGGCGCTTTTTTCATAGGCTCGTGTCATATTTTCTTTTATTTGACTTCGTAGCAGTTCCATTCTTTCGTTCGACTGGGATAGTATTTGATGATCTGTAACGGATTGAAGTTTTTGGGCCAGTTTGTAATCTGTTCCACTCAAATACATGTGATGGCCAAATAGAGCAAAAAAGGGTGTGAAACCAGTGGCACTGTGGAATGAATTACGTAAAGCGCAATCTATCTCCGACAAATAGAGATCCCAATCTCTATGGTCTTCTTTAAGATATGCCCTTATAGCTGCTAAAATGCTCTGGTTCACACGCTCTGACGCGTTGCTGCTGGGTTGGTACACTGGCGTTTTTATATGTTGAATTTTGTATGTGTTGAGCAGATTTTGAAAACTTTTTGACAAAACTGCGCGCCGTTGTCAGTATGAATTACTTCGGGGACTCCGAACTTGTGGAATACTTCATGAACGAGAAATTCTATCACGTTTCCGGAGGTGGCTTCTTTCATGGCTTTCATTAGGGTGTACTTCGTGAAGTGATCTAGAACTAGAAAAATATAGCAATTACCAGATTTGGAACGCGGATATTTGCCTAAAAAATCTAGATATAGTTTCTGGAATGGCCTCTCTGTAATAACCTGGCTTCCAATCTCTGGCCGAAGATTCAGATTAGTTGGCTTGATTTCATTGCAAATTTGACAATTTTTTATGTACGTTTTAACCTGTGTTGTTAATTTGGGCCAATAAAAGAATCTCCTTAATCTTTCTACTGTTTTGGCCACCCCTCCGTGTGCTGAAGTTAAACTATTATGTGCTTTATCAATTAAAATTTGAGTTAGGTTCGGAGGAATCCACATTTTCCACTGGGTTTCGGTTTCTTCACCACGATTGAATTCCATTCTTTTGAACACATATCCGTCCTCTATTTTCAAATCTGGTAAGCTGTCTTTATTTTTGTTTATATGCTCTATTAAATCTAAATATTTTTCACTTTGGAATTCAGTTGTTTCAAAATCAAAGAGATCATCAAAATCTATCTCATCCGCATTTATATCTTCTGCCGGTAATCGGGAAAGCATATCTGCAACTATGTTTTCAGAGCCATTTCTATGTTCAATTTGGAAATCAAACGCTTGCAGCTGAAGTGACCAACGGGCTAGTCTTCCGGTCAAATCTTTTAGGGACATTAGCCACTTCAGGCTAGCGTGGTCCGTAACTATAGTGAACGGCATTAGCTCTATATAAGGGCGAAACTTTTTTACTGCCAACACAGCTGCAAGACATTCTTTCTCTGTCACACTGTAGTTTTTTTGACAGGGGTTCAATTTTTGGCTATAAAAGGCTATTGGGTGCTCTTCGTCTTGATCATTCAGCTGATAGAGAACGGCGCCGACTCCGTAATCACACGCATCGCACTGCAGCCAAAACCTCTTTGAAAAATCAGCATGCCTCAACACTGGAGCTGACGTCAAAACCTTTTTTAAATTTTCAAATGACTCGATCGCCTCAGGCGTCATCTCAAACTTTTTTGCCTTTTTCAGCGTATCGGTCAATGGGGCAGATATTGAGGCAAAATCTTTAATAAATCGGCGATACCAGCCGGCCGTCCCTAAAAAGCTTCGCACTTCTCGTGGCGATTTCGGTACTCGGATTTCTTTAATTGCTCTAATTTTCTCGGGGTCAGTTTTCAGACTCCCACCACCAATTATAAAGCCCAGATATTTCAGCTGCTGAAAACAGAACTGAGATTTCTTCAGACCAATTGTGAGATTTGCTCTCTTTAAACAAGACGCAACCTCTTTCAAAATTTGCAAATGCTTTTCAAATGTGTCTGCTATCACCAGGAGGTCATCTAGATAAATAAAAACATTTTCTTTCAGCTTCTGTGGAATAACCTTGTCCATGAGCCTGCAGAGTCGCTGAGCAGCGTTACAGAGCCCGAAAGGCATCACACGAAACTGATAGAGTGGCCGACCTGCTACGGTAAATGCTGTGTATGGCCTACTTTCTATGTCCAGTTCTATTTGCCAGAAAGCAAATTTCAAATCAACGCTACTTATAAAATAAGTTTCGTCAATTCTGCTTAAGATGCCATCTATGTTTTGCAAATGATAAACATCTTTAATTGTTAGATTATTTAGCTTTCTCGCATCTACGCAGAATCTATTTTTGCCTGGTTTCCTGACAACTGTTGTCCTATTTGACCAAGGGCTTTCACTTTCCTCTATAACTTTTAACTCAAGCATTGTATCGATCTCTTTATATACGATCTCTTGCACAGCTGGAGATAACTGATAGTGTCGATCTTTAAATGGTACCGCACCTTCAACTAACTTAATCACATGTTTTTCTAACGACGTGCATCCTAGTCCGTCCTTTTCGAAAGCTGGGAACAGTTTGACAACTTCATCTAATTTCTTTTGTTGCTCTGATGTCAGTACATGAGGATTAGACTTATGATCATTTACCTTAAAATCCTCTTGCACTTTTTCTATATTAACCTCTTCAGCCTCAAAAATTTCTGGGGCTAGTTGAAATACTCGCCAAAAATCTACGCCTAAATATGCCTCCTGTTCCAAATCTGGGCATAGATAATACGTTATTTGCTCAGTTGTATCCTTAAATGTAGTAGCTAGATCTATTTTTCCTATAAGTCGATGTTGTTTACCTGCAGCGGTCGACACAAATGAAAATATTGGCTTAAAACTAATGCCTAACTTATCTACTAATTCTCTACATCCCTTCCCTAGTAAACTCACCGACGCTCCAGTGTCTAATAAACCTCTGATATATATATTTCCTACATTAATATTGGCAAAAGCTCGACAATCGTTTCGACTATCTACTCCTTTTATCGTTTCAATTACCAATCTACGTAATTTCCTTTTTTCTCTAAACTTATTTCTTAATTTTCTAATTCTATTCGAAATTGGTTTATTAAATTTTAAAGCATTATTAAATATTCTTGCTCTAACCGACTCATAATTTTGTTTCCGTTCTTCTAAACTATACCTATGACGCATTTCCGGAATAAATTTATTAAAGTTTCTGACTATTTTAATTAAATTTTTGTTTTTTTCTGTTAGCGTATCGCACTCTGAGGGTTCTCTATGGAACGATGGCCCCTCGCTGTTGCATCGCCCCTGGAAAAATTTATATTTTTGCAATCTGTGCAGTTTGGAGATATAACTTCCGGCTTACCACACCCGTAACAGAACACTGTCCTCTCGACAGAATTGCAATTTTTATATAAGTGGCCAATCTGTCGGCAGTTCCAGCAAACGGGCGGATTTCTGGGAGTTTGACTTTGTGTTTGGCCCGAATTAATCGCTGCTACTTCTTCATATCGCTCCGGAAGGTTTTCAAAAGTCTCAATAGGCTTCTCAACAATTTCATTGACATGCCTGGGATAGCGGTTTATTTGGACTGTGGCCGGAGTGCTTCTAGTATCTCGTCGGCAAAATATTTTTGCCGCCTCGACACATTCTTCGCGCAATTCTTCCACTGAAGTTACAGCAATAGGGTACACTCTGGCTCTTATATCTTCTCTTAAGTTCTTTTTAATAATTTTTATCATTTCCCTTTCAGGTATTGATATATCTAGACGGGACCTCATCTGCGACATTGTGAAGAAAAAATCGTCGATACTCTCACCTTGGTTTTGCTTTCTTTCGACTATGTCACTCATCAGCTCAAGACTGGATCTGGTGGACTGGTATTGTTTTAATAGAGCCTCCTTGAGAGTGGTCCACTCTGTGACATAATTCACTTTTATGAAGAGCCAATACCATCTTTCTGCTGCTCCTTTGACCAATAGGTGGAAATTGTCCAGTACCTCACTCCAGGAGACTTTATATTGCCGCTGCAATCGCTCAACACGAAATACAAAATCTTCCACCGCCAATTTACTGGTATTGCCATCAAATTCTACCCCCCACTTGTCGATACGTAACTTCTGGTGGTTTCTATTGCTGGATGTGTGATGATGCTCAGAAGAGGCTATCGAAGACTGGTCAGAATTTCTCGGCGATTCCTCAAAATGGATGCTGCTGCTGTTTCTCCCCGGCCCGATTTCTTCACGGAGTTTCTTGTTCTCTTGTTGGGTATGTTGTAGTAATAAACTTATTTTACTCACAGTAGCTGTTAATTCTGCCATTTGTCTTCTCACCTCGTGAAGTTGGTTTTGCTCAATCGTACCTCTAGGCGGTTCTTCCCTGCGCATTTCATGAACGATCTGCTGTGCCCTATAATTTTCACGCTTTGAGCCGCAGCGCTTGTTGAGGGATAGTCCGACATAATGGTACCTGACTTATCGATTATTTGAGGGACTGAACTTCCTGAGACCTCATTCATTTTTACTAATTTATCTGTACTAGCTTTCTGGCTGGATATATCGGTATTATAAGCTTTCTCGCTCTCATTCGACTCTGTCCTGTTCAAATCAAATTGAACCTCTCTACCCCTTTTCCTCGTATCGTATGGACTTCGTAACATAGCCTACTGTACGAATAAATAAACTTCGGTTTCCATTTTTACTAAATAAAACTAAGATGGATGGTTAGGCGTAGAAACTAAATTTGTGAAAAATTAATTCTAAATTTATCGGTAATAAATAGATAATAAAACTATTTTCCTACAAAAACTATGCTTTAAATCAACACTGCTAATTGCTATTGCTAAAAAAAGACTATATGTGGATGCTATGTCTATTTCTATTCTATTTTACTAATTTTATTCACTTGTTGTAGACAAATTTAAATTTTTAACGCTTTCAATCTTATGGTATTCAGGTATCTCAATCTATCATGAAATATGGCATGAAGGTGACCAGCGGTCGTCGAAATGGTTATTAAGAATTTTATATCAAAGTGTCATTCGCAATACGTAAAGCAAGGTGAAACAAAAGAAAGAACTAATTCGCCAATATATCCCCTAATACGATCTTAATGCTACATAAATTTGCTTAGGAGATTATGAGGTTTTTCCTTTCTGCGGCGGCCCCTGATACTACAGTCCCTGTACATCTAATTAAATCCCAGGCGGTTATCAAAGCTACCACCCCAACAAGGATTATATATTGACAGACTTAAGCTGAAACTACTCTACATAATTAAACAAAAGAAAATGACACAATACGATTACACCCTTTACTAAAGACGAAGGTTGTTAAGTTATCAATATCATTTCCCCTATCTATTCGTCAAACTCCTCGCTTCCCCATAAATTCAAATCTGAAGCTTTTCCATACAACCTTTGGCTAAGATAAAATATTACAAAGGGCTATAAATTGGATTCAGACTAATTTTACGGTTGGCGATTCGTTTGTTGGGCTATTACTGAACTCTAATGGACTATTGTTTCGTGCTTAGTTGATCTACACGTTACTTTATGTTCTACATTGGACGCCATTTATGGCGCAAAACCTAACTGCAAAACTTTATTTTCCATTGGGCGCCATTTATGTTACAGCCGTAGTGACCAATGAGGTTTCCGACCAGCTCAATTACGGTAAACATGTCCCAGCGGGTTCCAACCCTCTCATTGGGTACGCTGCACATAACAAAACTGAAAAAAACTCACATACCAAATACAAGACTACCACAAACATATTGACGAATGACCTTTTGCTCTTCATGTAGGTAGGGATGGAATGTCCTACTTAGCCCGCCCAACCGTGTCACAAATTTCTTTTCCGTTTCTCACAATTCATTTTTGTGACCCACTTCCCACCCGACTTCTCCTTCCTTTTAACTCACCTTCATGCCATTATTGTTACTTTATTCCATACACATTATGAATTCTGTTTTCTAAAAATCACATTTAAACATTTATTATTAAAAACAAAAGTAAATCTTATATCTATACAATTTTTTTTATTGCCACTCACTGATATTTAAAGAATTCTATATACGCCCAAAAAAACTATTTAACCTAAACAATAGAACAATAACTTATTGTAATTAAAACCTTTCTCTTAAAATTAAAACACTATCAATACTCCAAAATTTCCTGTTTTTTTTATTTAGCGTTTGTATTCTTTTTTATGTGTTTTCAAGACTTTTAACTCTGCACTTAAATTTTGGTATATTTTCTTACTATTTTTAATTTCCTATTTCCGTTTTATATCTTTTTTCTAGGTTCCACCTACTTAGCAAGGCTCGCCTCAACCAATCTTTAGCAATTTTCATTTTTGCGGGACAAATGGACACCTAAACCCTACCCTGAAGGAGCTCCCTAAGGCTAGTGATGTATCAGCCGAATAATAATATTATAAATCTTAACTTGTATGAAAATTATTTATAAATAAACTTTGATGAAATGAGCCTCACTATTGTAAATCTTTTTTTTCTGTGGAACGTAGGAATGCATAAATTCCATCTACCGGATTATTGTGGGACTATTATCTCTATCAAAAACACACACCATACAATCGCTAAATATTCATTGCCTAACATACGGGATAAAAAACTGTTATACACTTACACACTAACTTTTCAATACAAAAGCTTAAAGCAAACAAAACGCACTCTGACGTAACAGAGACTAATATCCTTTTGGCTTGTGTGTTCTTGTTTTTATATATATATATATATATATATATATATATATATATATATATATATATATATATATATATATATATATATATATATATATATATATATATATATATATATATATATATATATATATATATATATATATATATATATATATATATATATATATATATATATATATATATATATATATATATATATATATATATATATATATATATATATATATATATATATATATATATATATATATATATATATATATATATATATATATATATATATATATATATATATATATATATATATATATATTTGCGGATTGATGGGTCTATAAGGACCTTTATATTTTTATGTTGCCTTCTGGACTTATCACAGGATTTACAAAATATGAAAAGGCTACCTGGCTATTTTTAGGACTTGCGCTGAGATTTGGGTTTTCCTCTTAGGATTTCCTCCATTCGGCTTTTACTTATCTTGTGCCTTATTGAATTTTCCTCTCGCACATAAATATATAGCCAGCTGTATCATAAATAATGAATTAAGTGCTGAAGTACACTTTTCTAGGACCACTAACTTACGTTTCTTTTTTGTTCCTTTTCTCAGGTTCTTTACACAAAAAAACTACTCCTGCACTTTTAAGTCCCAGATCCTTCGGTCACTATTTGCACCCACTATCCATTTAAAACAAATATAAATATAAATTTAACACCTTGTTACAACCAAACTAACTAATTTTTTTTTATACTAACGTTATTTTCTGATTAGCTTTATTTTCTATTTTTTTTATACAATATTTTTGCACTGGTTGACGCTTCACTATATCTTATTTTATTTATTTATTTTACTGTGTACACTTTGACTGATTTGCAACTTCTGATCTGTATTGAAATTCCTCATTCCCAATGGACCAGTTTCTTTTCCATCAATTTTCCAATTTTCCCGAAGGAAAATTTACTTTTCTCCCGCCTATCCATCCATCTTTTTTCTGCCTTGAGTTTCTAGAATTTTCTATATATATTTAAATATATTAAAACCTCAAACCAGTTTTCCTAATTAACTGTGTTTCTACAAAAAAAAAAAAAAACAGACAACTTATATTCTTTTTGATATTTTCCTTGATCCTCGCCATTTTCCTATCCCATTTGTCTTCCTATAGCTTTTCTTCTACCAGGTTGTCATAAAACTTAGGCAGTCGGCTTTTCATTACTTTGCCGCATTTTTCAATCCAACCGCCTTCGCTGGGTTTGTACCATGGTGAAAAAAGTATACAGGTGACCGTGTAACGCCGGATGATTATTTTTTGCTCTGGTAGTTTTGTGTATATGCAACGCCAAACACGTGTATATTTTTTGACAAGCATTATCTAGTTTTTTGTTGTAATGTTGTGTTTGTTGCCCTTACGCGGTCACCCGTACTCTCATTTCACCATGGTTTGTACTCTATGAATGAAAATGCCGACCCTGGTTTTATTTGCCGCCTTGTTTTACACTACAAATTACACTACACACCGTGCTAGCACCAATAAATTATTTCATATAAAAACAACAAACCTGACAGATGACATGAAAGAAAAACAGAAAAACAGCAAACACAAGCAAAAAAAAAAGGTGAAATGAAAAATTTACTTAAAGAAATTTTTTTCATTAAAAGTAAATAAAATTACAAATTCTCAAAAGTTGAAATAATTAATTAATAACGAAAAATGCAAAAAAAGTGCTTTAATTATTTAAACAAAAAAAAAAACCAATTTATTACAACAAACAAATTTAATTAAAATTTTGTATAACAGAAAATAAAGAATCCAATCTTTTTTTTTTTTTAATTTATAAAACCCGTCGGAGTACGATAATTATTCATTAAGCACAATTCGCAACAACAACATTAGCAACAGTACCGATCCAGATATTTCAACTCAAAGTAGGACTCAGGGGATGACGCCTACTGATGCAATGCCTTGTGCTGGAACTAGGAAAATTGGTTGTGGGAAGGAGGAATAAGGGACAAATTCGCTATATTACACGTTCAGAAAAAAACCTAAATAAATAAAACAGAAAAAGAGAAAAAAAAAAGTTTAACATGCAAATGGGAAAGAAAATGTGTGAAAATGTGCATTGATTTGGTTCATTGCAACCCAGCATACACTTTGCCCGCAACAAAACCTGTGACAGGAAAAGCCTAGATTGTGACCAGTGGAAAGATTCCCCAATAAAGCCTGATTGGGAGGACTTTGAAGACGCTGTGTGCCTATCAGCATTAATCCATCCTGTATCATTTGGTTATAGTGGGTCTGGATCACCGAGAACGATTACCGAATTGTACGAAGTATCAACCTGGTTAACTCCGGTGCCAGTTTATTCGTTGGTGAGTCCGTTGCATATTACTTTGAGACCAAAATTTGAAAGCATCTAAAATTATAATTGCAAGGTGGCTGAATTAAAGTGTTTTTTTTTAAAGAAAGATAAAATTTAATATTATTTACAAATATTCTATAATTTTGTTTAGAGGCAGTTTGCTAAAATAAAAATTCAAGAGCGGAAATAAAATTGATAGAAGTAATCTTGTGAAAACATTTATTGTAATAGTTTGTTAAGTGTTATAGTGTTTGAGTTAGGTTAGGTAAGGTTAGTTAAACTTTTGTTAGCCTGAAAATACTGGTCGCGTTTAATCGTTTTCAATTTAACTTAGGGGTGCAAAGAATTTTTAATAGTCACCAACAATATCGACTTTAGAGAGCTCTCTCAAGTGAGGAAAAATATTTAGTTTATTTTATTAATTTCTTTTGCGTAAATCCTGATTGATTCAAAGGCAGGTTTTGTCAAAGTATTTTTGGGAAAATAGTGTTCATTTGTAATTTTTGTAGTTAAGTGTATGTGTAAGATTTCATTATTTGTAGGTTATTATTTACCAACATAAATTCTTTTTAATCTTTTTACTAAATTTAATTTGAATCAATTTTCAATAAGTGTTAGTAATTAGGGATATACTTTTTCTTTAATAAAATTTTTTATAACGTTTTAAATATTTAAATGTTTTCATTTGCTTGAACGGATGAAAAAAAATGTCCGGTTAAATTTGTTTAACCGGACTGGTCGTACCCCCTCTGACATCCCTGAGCCGGTCTGGGCAAAACTAAAGCTATTTATGGTTTGGCAAGCAAGGGGTTTCTTGGTAATGTTTCATTAGGCTGGTGCCAATAATGGTTCCAGATAAGAAAACACTAGCAAGCACGGTACAATATGGCGCCCAAAGTAAAAGCAAAAAGAAATCAAAACTGATCTGTTAATAAGTTTAGCGCCACGGTACAAAATGGCACACAATATAAAAGCAAAAACAAATCAAAATTTATCAGTTAGTAGGTTTGACGCCGAAAGTAAAACAAATTAAAATACAAAAGGTTAGGACTAATAGGTTTCGGTAAAATATAGTACCGAAACGAAAAGCAAAATTAATTTCAATTGCACAATTACTGGGGGTATTACTAACAGACATAGTAACAGCTTTTGATTTTTGTCAAGAATTTATTAAAATTTTATTGAAAATCAATGATTCTATTTAGCCCGAGTTGTATTTGTTTTACAAATACGTGTTATTATTGAACAGAATGGAGTCATATTACAATACAAAGTGATCATATTTGCACATTCTGAGTTTTATTCTTTCGGAGACCGAATGCATTTATAAATCAGCATCCGCTGCCCGAAAGAATAGCAGGGCTAGTAATAATAATAAAATCATAATTGCACAAATAAAAATATATTTATTAGCAACAAAATGCGAGTCATATGACAATATATTTAGAGCATATTTGCCCATTTTGTTGTTAAATATTAAATAACAAAAATCAGTGCAAGCCAAATGAGGGCATGTGGCCATAAGATTAGACCATATTTTGCCTCATTTTGGCTGAGATAATTTTCGGTTATCAAATGTCTGTATACTGTTTACAATTATTAATGTTATGATAAATACAAAATAGGAAACTAGTAATTTTTTTTGAGGTCACTTCGTATGCTTGATAACACATCGAAATGTTAATGATATATAAATTTTCAAAGAGATAAAAATAAACATATTTTTTTAGTTTTGTTATAAAAATTTTTTAAATATATTTAAATAAGTATGGATGATCCTAAGAGCAAAAGTAGGCGTTCTTTGGAGTTTGATCTAAATCGTCAAGGTCTCACAAGACCTGTAGAGCATTCTCCTCGGCGATCTTCAATTTTTCAAGATCCTAATTTTCAAGATTTGTCTGACACTATAAGTAAAAATAGGCAAAAAGATATAAGTAAACGTAAGGATAGGAGTAATGAAAATTTAAACAACCCAACTGAAAATGAAACAGCCGATGGTAGGGAGCACCATTTGCTTGATTTGGTTGACCAAGGTGCTGCATCTATGGCAGTAGTCGATGAGTCCGAGTTTAAGCGGTCTATGAGATCGGAAATGATAGAAATGATACAAGCATCACTGAGTGAGGGATTAAAAGGTATAATGAGTGAGGTAAATAAGGCACTAAAGCCAGTCATGAGTTCAAAAGATAATAGTTCAAATAACAGCAATTCAAGATCTAATGAAACAACAGAGCCACCGTTGGCACGAGAAGTTCCTAGAAGAACAAGAAATAATATAGAGCTTGATAGAGCAGAAGAATTAGGTTGTGAGTATAATGAAACAAATCGTGCTCGTATGGGGAGGCAATTTACTCACGATGAGGGTAACAGGGTACACTGGGCAGGTTCTAGATTCTCGAATATTTTGTCCAGTGCTCCGAATCATAATTCTTACGAAAGAAACTTGAATGTGCGTCCTGTAGAAGATTCGTATAGATAAGTGGGACATAGTATTTGAGGGCGGTGGCCGAGGAATGTCTATTAATGATTTTGTATTCCGAATAGAATTACTGCAGGCTAGTTATGCAATACCATGGGATGAAGTTCTAAGAGATTTTCATAGACTTCTGAAAGGACAGGCAAAAGAGTGGTTCTGGCTGCATTTAAAAACGCAAAATGGTATAATAGATTGGCCTACATTACGTTATAGCCTCCTAAATCAATTTCAGTCAAACCGCAGTGATTTTGAGATCATGCAGGAATTAGTCGAGAGGCGTCAACAGCCGAACGAATCATTGGATGATTACTTTCAAGCAATGTCGTCACTTAGGGCTCAACTTCGGTCTCCTATTCCTGAATATGAGATGATAAAGGTGCTAAAACGTAATGTAAAAGACCACTTAGCCAGATTAGTCTATCCCATGGCGATATATAATATTGAACAATTGAGAGAGGAGTGTAAAGAAATTGAAAAGAGATTTCCCCGACGAGAGATCAAATTTAACATGCAAAATACGAACCCTACGCGCTACTCGCCACGCCCCAGAGTCAACGAAATTTATGAAGAGGATGAACAAGCCAAATTTTATGCTGATCAAAACTCGTTAGCAGTAGAAGAAGTTTCTGAAGGAAAAAGAAGAGAAATTATTTGTTGGAACTTAAATGGATTGTGATTCTGATGTTCAAAACGTTTTTTGTTTTAAGTACGGGTTGGAAAATACTATCACGCCCAAATGCCCAAACTGTAGTAAGCCGGGAAACCGAAGAAGGAGCATGATGAAGGCGGGAGTGTCACGCTCCAACGAAAATTCCGCATCTCCCCAAAAATAGGTATTCCAAGTGCCATAATAGAAAACCCAGTTTCTAATATCGTAGATGGCTGTGCTTCACAAAATTCTCCTAGTACTAATTCCAAATGTAAGCAATCATACGAGGAGAGATTACTAAATTATATCAAGGTTAGGAATCGTATTTTTGACCAAGATAATAAACCAAATACAGCACTTAGGATGAAAGTCATGTCAGCCAGAAAGCGCTACCAAAATAGAAAAATTATGAGGCAAAAAGTCATGGCCTCTGTGGAAGCAATTGCGAGTGGTGATCCAAGAGTTTTTGTAGACGTTTACTTGAAAAATAGAGTAATCAAAGGCTTATTAGATTCCGGTGCTTCGGTAAGTGTACTAGGCAAAGGATGTAGGGAGTTTTTGGAGGAATTAGGCGTCATACCCCATAGGTACTTTTCTAATGTTAGAACAGCTTCGGGCCAGGCCCACAAAATTTGTGGCCAAATCACTCTTCCCGTAAAGTATAAGGATGAGATCAAGAATATAAACTTTTATCTTTGTCCATCCCTGGAACAAAATTTATACTTGGGAATTGATTTTTGGCGGCAATTCCATTTAGCTCCCGATGTCATTGATGTGGAAGAAATAGACTTAGAGCCAATACCTAAACAGAATTCTGAGCACCATAAATTAACTGAGGAGCAGGAAGAACGTCTAGAAGAAGTAAAAGGATTATTTAAAACTTTTGAGTAAGATGGATTAGGGAAAACAGAAATAGAAAAACATAGTATACAATTAGTACCTAATTACGTCCCGTTTAAAGAACGACATTATCCGGTGTCACCAAATGTGCAAGAACTATTATACAAAGAGGTGGATCAAATGTTAGAATTAGGCGTTATTGAAGAGAGCGAAAGTCCGTTCAACAATCGGGTAACACTGGTAAGAAAACCGGGGAAAAATCGTCTGTGCTTAGATGCTAGAAAATTAAACGAGCTTACAATAAAGGATGCATATCCCATCCAGAATATTGAAGGCATACTGAGCAGAATAGACAATACAGTTTTCATTAGCAGTGTTGACCTTAAATTTGCATTCTGGCAAATTGAACTAGAGCCAAAATGTCGCGAGTACACTGCCTTTACCATTCCTGGCCGGCCACATTACCAATATAGGGTAATGCCATTCGGCCTGTGTAATGCGGCCCAACGCCTTTGTCGCCTTATGTATAAGGTTATACCTCAAAGACTCAAAAACAACATATTTATATATCTAGATGATTTGCTGGTCATCTCGAAAGATTTTGAGACTCATTTGAGACTTTTGAGGGAATTAGCAAAATGTCTTGCGGAGGCTAACCTTACCATTGGCATGAAGAAAAGCGTCTTTTGTTTCAAGGAATTAAAATATTTGGGTTTTGTAATAGGCGATGGAAAACTAAGAACTGACCCGGAAAAGATAAAGGCCATTGAACAAATTCCGGTACCGAAAACGCCGAGGCAGGTTAGGAGCTTTTTAGGCACAGCGGGCTGGTATAGGCGCTTTATCAAAGATTTTGCAGTTATAGCCGCGCCCCTGAGTGATACTTTGAAAAAGGGAAAAAGGTTCACTATATCAGATTTAGCCACCAAAGCCTTTCTGGACCTAAAAAGTTCCTTAACCACAGCGCCCGTCTTAGTCCATCCAGATTTTAAAAGACCGTTCTATATTCAATGCGATGCGTCACACGTTGGGATCGGTGCCGTGCTGTTCCAGAAGGATGACGAGAACAACGACCGCCCCATCGCATTCTTTTCGCAAAAATTGAATGGGGCACAAATAAATTACACCGTCACTGAAAAAGAGTGTCTGGCTGCGGTGCTGGCTGTTAAACGTTTTAGGCCCTATGTGGAGTTAATGGAGTTTACCATTATCACTGACCACTCGAGCCTAAAATGGTTAATGTCCCTTAAGGATTTGAGTGGTCGTTTAGCTCGTTGGTCGCTGCAGCTCCAAGCATTTAATTTTAAAATCGAGCATCGAAAGGGATCGGAAAATGTGGTGGCCGATATGCTTTCCAGGTCGGTAGACGATTGTGAGGTAGAGGAAATAGATTTATTAGGCTTTGAAACAACCGAATTCGAGTCGCCAGAATATCAGGAATTACTAAAAACAGTATCTGAGAACAATGACAGATTGCCTGATCTGAAAATTGACGAGGGAATGATTTTCAAAAAAACAAACTTTTCAAAAGATGATAGTGGTACGGAGTGGAAACTTTGGGTTCCAGAAAATTTGGTTACCACCCTAATATCCAGAGCCCATGATGACGAAACAGCTTCGCATGGAGGCGTAGCAAAAACTTTGCATCGGTTACGGCAGTTTTATTATTGGCCAAAAATGGCTTTACAAGTAAAAAATTATGTCAAAAATTGTATAACATGTCAACAAATAAAACCACCTAATTACGAGATGCGCCCAAAAATGGGTGAGGAAGTACAAACATATCGCCCATTTCAAAAAATTTATGTTGATTTCATGGGGAAATACCCCCGTTCAAAACGAGGCAATGCCTACGTTTTTGTTGTAATCGACCACTTCTCCAAATTTGTTTTTTTGAAACCTATGAGAAAAGCAACCTCGAAACTTGTTATAGATTATTTAATTAATAAAATTTTTCACACATTTGGTACGCCCGAGATAATCCATTCTGATAATGGTAAGCAGTTTGTGTCACAAGAATTTAAAAATTTAGCAGAAACTTATAAAATCAAACACATTAGGACAGCTTCATATGCTCCCCAATAAAACTCTTCAGAAAGAGTGAATCAGTCTCTTTTAGCCGGCATTAGGGCATATTTAAAGGACGACCACAGGGACTGGGATATCCACATATCCGAAATAGAATATGCCATACGATCTGCTGTACACGAGTCCATTGGTACAAGTCTTATAGGGCACTATTTGGACAGCAAATGTTTTTATATGGCACTGATTATACCTTGGCTAGAAATTTACAAATTGCTAGGGAAACTATAAAAGGAAACATACATAGAGCATATGAAAGAAACAAAAAACAATACGACAAAAGAAGCAGAGACATTCGATTTGCAGTGGGTCAGGAGGTATATCTGAGAAATTTTGTGCAAAGCGATTTCAAGAAAAACTTCTATGCAAAATTTGCACCAAAATTCAGAAAATGCAGAATACTTAAAGTTATCGGAAATAGTATGTATGAAATGGAAACACTACAGGGGAAAAAACCTTGGCATCTTTCACGCCAAGGATATTAAGCAATGATCTGTGATATGTTAGTTTTAAGGGGACTGCAATATATTTTAGTAATTATTTATTTTAAAAAAATTTACGTGTTAGTGATGTCCCGTTTTAACTTTAATTATTGACGGATTATTTGATTATACATTTTACCTGTTAGTGCTGTCCAGTTTTCTTTATTGACGATTCCTTGAAGATAGATTCCCATAACTTTGAATACATCTGTGATATATCCTCCATAGTCTGTAAGCCGTTTGTACCTGAAAATAGGGGAGTAATTTTTAAACAAAGTACCATATTCTAGGAGAAAATAAATAATTTTACTTCCCGTAAATCAAGGCTGAGAATTGAGTGGCGTGATGGTTTTGTTATGAGTAACCTTTCCAGAAAGTTTGTATGCTCCAATCGCAATGTTCAGGCAGCGATAAACCTCAGGAGTCACTGGTGTAATTGTACTAGCTGTAGTAAAGGAAAATAAGATAATTATTAAACCAAAATAGAAATATAAATACATAAATAATTGAGGCCTTTGGGCATATATTAAGTAAAGTGTGTAAAAATGTTTGAAATCGATTTAATAAACCCTGTAAACAACGAAAATATTTTTTTAAAAGGGTCGGAATTCACGAACAATCCTATTAGATGAAAATAGATCCATATATATATTTTTATGCACGGTACTTTAGTATTATAGTGTAGGTAAATAGGTTTTTCTGGCATATCACATGTTTCCCGAAGAATGAACGGGAGAAAGAAATTTTATTTATTTGTTTGACTGTTGCAAATTATATGTATTTATAAACCATTGAATTTGGTAAAGAATGTTAAATAAATAGCAGCCAGATCTCTTTACTAGCTTTAAAGATTTGAGGGTCATAATAATCATGGAATACAGACTCATCGGCAAATATTGGAAAATATATTATGCTGTAAAGAGTCTGTAGGCTGTGATGCAATGATTGAGAGGAAAAGGAGTAGTGAAAGGTGTGAGTTGCGTTGCACACGAGTGCGTTCGAATTAAATTAGAAAAAGGATCAACTATCCTGCCGGGATTGGCTATAATAAATACTAGTAAGTGGTTGATTTCTTAAGTCTTTGTCGCGCTAGAGATGAAGCACAAGTTCTGTATTTGATTGGTTGAAAATACGGAAATTAAAGAACTTTCATTTATAAACATAGAACAGGCTGAAGACTGCGTTAAAGTCAATGGGGCGCAAGCCATATATGAAAGTTGGTTATCAACCGAAATGAAAATTTATTTATAGTCCAACGATAAATGTATATAGGTACACATTTATTTATATATATTTTTAATGGACAATAACATGTGATATGCATTTAAGATAAGTATAACTAAAAATGTACTTACTGTTTCTTTGGGGTGATAGCGTTGTATAATTAGACTTTGTGTGGGATTATTTACTTCATGCGATCTCAACTACATTGGGATGAATGACGGCCAATCGCCGGCGTTAAACAGGCGGGCCCAAATGTCTACCACAGCTAGTTATAAACCTAAACACGTATATTATTGTTTGGTAATTCACACTTCAAATGAGATCAAACTACTTTGTACTTACGAGAACATAAATATCGATGAGTACTCCAGGAGGCAGGTAACGTAATTGCTGGACATTGTTCAGGGTTTGTTGATTGTAATTCAGTTTGGTCACAAAACAACAAAGACATCTGTCATACAAGGTTTCGCGACTTGTCCCTGCTGACGAAATAAGTTGGGCCATTGTCAAATATACCACTGCAGCTCACGTAGGCTCTTAAATACAAACACAACACTTGAGTAGTTGTAGCAACAGCAATGCAAGACCAACGACGGCAAAATAAACACAATTTTTATTTTAGTATTTCTTTATTGACACCTTCACTTCGTTACTTTTATTTCTTGCTACTTTACTACTCACTTCAATTAGCACAATCAGTTATTTATGGCATCTATAAGCAAGTTAGCACATTGAACAATGAATATACATAAATGAAACAAGTTTTTAACAACTATTTACTCATAATATAAGCCCAGTTACCGCGTGTATAGATTGTGACAAATGAAGAGGAGATGCCACATAGGTAAAATAAAGTAATAGTAAGTAAGAGTTGCCAGAACATAATATTTTATTTTAGCGATTTTCATGCGTTTGCCCGGCTGTGTTGGTAGAGCATGAGTTTTGACCCAACATCTACACGTGATAGAAAATATTTTTATGTCTGAACATATATACAACCAAATTGAAAACATGCAAGACTGATCTCAGGGTGTGGGCGTTTGCCTACGTTGGGCGTAAATAGCAAGTATATACCGCTCTTTCACTTTTCGGCCGACAAGCGTAGAAAATCGAAAGATTTGTAGCGGCAGATTTGTTAAAAGTAAAATATGAACTGGCAACCTCACAGGTAAAATCAGTCAGCTGTCAGTATTTATAAAGCTGATTAATGAGGTTGTATCGAATGCACAGCTGATGGCTTCGCAGTGGTGGCTCAACAGAGGAAGATTTTTTTTATATTTGTTTTTTTTTTAAGAAATTGTCAGTTTTAAGCACGTATGTCAGAACTAAACAAAGAAACATGTATTTGTAAAACTTAATATAGCAGCAAAAACTAATAAAGGCATATTGGCGAGGAATTTTTACTCTGTTGTTTTTTTATATATAAAACCATACAATTATATCAGCTGTGCGAGTAACACAACCTTTAAATTAAATACACATAGGTACAAATACAAAAAGGGAAAGCGGGAAGAAAAATAAATAATGAATATACAAAGAAACAAAAACAAACTATCGTAAATTTTTTATATGAATGATGCTTGCTACTTTGCTGACGACCTGATACCTCTTCATTATAAACCTCTATTTTACAGGCAATAAAGATGGCCAAAATATCATTATGGTCAAGGCCATCA
The DNA here is from genome assembly GCA_956483635.1 of Panzeria rudis. Classification (NCBI taxonomy): domain Eukaryota; kingdom Metazoa; phylum Arthropoda; class Insecta; order Diptera; family Tachinidae; genus Panzeria; species Panzeria rudis. The sequence continues at coordinate 110,328,288 of OY101448.1, read as the reverse complement.
TGGTAAGGGTCAGTGACACTAATATTCCAGATATTTCTGTATATTTTAATTTTGTAAATTATTTATTTACGTAAAATAAATAAAATCCGGTCAGTGACTTGTAGGTAAATATAAACCGCTTAAACTCGACCGACATTGTTGCTAGCCATTGCACTTACCTAGGGTGTAAAAGAGATATTGGGGTCATGAGCCTGTACTAAGAGTAGTAAGATAAAGATAGAGATAGAATTTTCGGAGTTCCAAAAAAAAATTGTATCGCACTAGGTGAACATTTTGAAGAAATTAAAGGAGGACGTTTTGAAGTTTCAAGAAGAAAAGAACTGCCTCCAACACTACTGTGGTAGAAAAAAAAATAGAAAAAAGTTTTAATTAAAAATAAAGAAATATAAAAAGAAGGTTTTCTTTGTGGGAGTATAAAGCTCCAATTAGCCAAAAATTTATAAAAATTTGCGACCAACCGAAAGTTACTGGTGGTTAGTGGTGAAGCCTGTGAAAGGAAAAGCCTAGTTTGTGACCAGTGGAAAGATTCCCCAATAAAGCCTGATTGGGAGGACTTTGAAGACGCTGTGTGCTTATCAGCATTAATCCATCCTGTATCATTTGGTTATAGTGGGTCTGGATCACCGAGAACGATTACCGAATTGTACGAAGTATCAACCTGGTTAACTCCGGTGCCAGTTTATTCGTTGGTGAGTCCGTTCCATATGTTTTTTTTGTTGCAGTTTCTTTGATAGTTTGTATCAAAGAAAAATATTACTTTGAGACCAAAATTTGAAAGCATCTAAAATTATAATTGCAAGGTGGCTGAATTAAAGTGTTTTTTTTAAAGAAAGATAAAATTTAATATTATTTACAAATATTCTATAATTTTGTTTAGAGGCAGTTTGCTAAAATAAAAATTCACGAGCGGAAATAAAATTGATAGAAGTAATCTTGTGAAAACATTTATTATAATAGTTTGTTAAGTGTTATAGTGTTTGAGTTAGGTTAGGTAAGGTTAGTTAAACTTTTGTTAGCCTGAAAATACTGGTCGCGTTTAATCGTTTTCAATTTAACTTAGGGGTGCAAAGAATTTTTAATAGTCGCCAACAATATCGACTTTAGAGAGCTCTCTCAAGTGAGGAAAAATATTTAGTTTATTTTATTAATTTCTTTTGCGTAAATCCTCATTGATTCAAAAGCAGGTTTTGTCAAAGTATTTTTGGGAAAATAGTGTTCATTTGTAATTTTTGTAGTTAAGTGTATGTGTAAGATTTCATTATTTGTAGGTTATTATTTACCAACATAAATTCTTTTTGATCTTTTTACTAAATTTAATTTGAATCAATTTTCAATAAGTGTTAGTAATTAGGGAAATACTTTTTCTTTAATAAAATTTTTTATAACGTTTTAAATATTTAAATGTTTTCATTTGGTTGAACGGATGAAAAAAAATTTCCGGTTAAATTTGTTTAAAGTGATGTGTTATTGAGTAAGTATGAAGTGACCTATTTCTGAGTTGTGGGGTAACCCATAATAGTCTTTGGTGTTACCATGGTAGGGAGGGCAACTAGTGCGGAGATAAATACCAACTTCCGTCTCCAGTGCCATGCTTTTATAATGGTATGTAGGTGTACAGATATTTGTTTCGTCCGACCGGTTGTTGTCGTTTTGATTTTTTTTTTGAGTTAATGACCGTTTGTTGTCGATTTGAGTTTTTTTGAGTTAGTATAAATTTTATTGTACAGAGGGGGTCGTACCCCCTCTGACATCCCTGAGCCGGTCTGGGCAAAACTAAAGCTATTTATGGTTTGGCAAGCAAGGGGTTTCTTGGTAATATTTCATTAGGCTGGTGCCAATAATGGTTCCAGATAAGAAAACACTAGCAAGCACGGTACAAAATAAAAAAGCATTTTGAAAATTAGTTAAAATATGACAGCGTTAATAATGAAGCGGGGTGTGCAAATTTCCCCACCGATTTTTGAAAAAAATTATGGGACTAAGCCCCAAGAAAGAAAGCCCTTTCAAATCAAAACAGAGATTTAAAAATCGAGTGATAAATGACAGACATGCGTAGGGGACCAAACTTTCCCCATCCCCTCACCACTTTTTAAAAAAAATTATGTGATCACACTGTAAGCAAAACCTTTCAAGGAAAAAAACGAAAAATTATGGAACCAACCTGCAAGAAAACCTTTAAAGAAATAATTTTGAAAATTGGTTCATAAATGACAGAGTTGAGCATTTGATGGGGGGGGGGGGGGGGGGGGCAACGGGGGTTATATATCTTCTCCTATTTTGAAAAAAAAATTATGGGAACTTTCAAAACAATAAAGAATTTTGAAAATCGGTTGACAAATGACAGAGTTATGCGTAGGGAGAGGTCTTGACTAGTGGTCTGAAACAATCGATGGTACTATCGATACTCTCGATGGTATTTGACTATCGAAACACTATCGATAGTTTTCAACACTAGCGATAGTTAATGATAGTTTACTTTTTTTATTTTTTTTAACAAACACAACCCGCGAAGCGATAAGCTTGTCTCCGGAAACACCCAGGGCCTATGTCGGTAATCGAACCCACGACCTCTGGACTGACAGGCTAGCATCGGTACCACTCAGCCACAGGGGCACCCATTTTGCATTATTAGGTCCGATAGCGTATCTTTTGGGTAAAACTTGGTAAAATGAGAGTAACCAAGAATTAATCTTACTAAACACAAAAAATGTTCAAAAGTACTGGAACAGCAAAAACAACTTTCAGGGCTTAAACCCAGTTTAGTGACTTGGTAAAATGAGAATAACCAACAATTAATCCCACTAAACACAAAAAATGTTCAAAAGTACGGGAACAGCAAAAACAACTTTCAGGGCTTAAAAAAATTGCATAGGGGGTAGAAAATGCAAAAATAAGAAGAAAATATAAATTAAAACATTAGGGGAAACGCATAGTGTTCGAGTTATGGGCCTCTGAAATGTTCATATATATGTATATGTAATTTTCTACTTTATTTCTGAACGTATATGGCCAATATTGGTATCATTTTAAAACTTTTGAATAGATCTTTCTGAATATTCAAACATTTTTAAAACTTCTTAACCCATTACGAAGCGGGAAGTTTACGAAAATCAAAAGTTTTTAGAAAGCAAAGTAATAAACAGGTGAACTAATTTATTTTTTCATTATTTGAGTACATTTATTAATATTTATGAAATTATTAATATCTATGAAATTATTTCTGTACAAAAGACTTTAGTTAGCGTAGTTGGTATTTGTTATACCGCAGAGACGAAAACTTTTGTGCCCGGCCATGGCCGGCTATGCAAAAAGGCTTTAGTTAGCGTAGCCGGTGTTTGTTATGCCATAGAGGAGAACATTTTTGCGGCTGGCCGAAGGCCGGCTATGCAAAAAGGCTTTAGTTAGCGTAGTCGGTGTTTGTTATACCATAGGGGAGAAAATCCTTGCGTCCGGCCAAAGGCCGGCTATGCAAAAAGGCTTTAGTTAGCGTAGGCGGTGTTTGTTATACCGTAGAGGAGAAAAATCCTTGCGTCCGGCCGAAGGCCGGCTATGCCAAAAGACTTCAGTTAGAGTAGATGGTGTTTGTTATACCATAGAGGAGAAAATCTTTGCGTCCGGCCGAAGGCCGGCTATGCAAAAAGGTTTTAGTTAGCGTAGCCGGTGTTTGTTATACCATAGAGGAGAAAATCCTTGTGTCTGGCCGAAGGCCGGCTATGCAAAAAGGCTTTAGTTAGCGTAGTCGGTGTTTGTTATACCATAGGGGAGAAAATCCTTGCGTCCGGCCAAAGGCCGGCTATGCAAAAAGGCTTTAGTTAGCGTAGGCGGTGTTTGTTATACCGTAGAGGAGAAAAATCCTTGCGTTCGGCCGAAGGCCGGCTATGCCAAAAGACTTCAGTTAGAGTAGATGGTGTTTGTTATACCATAAAGGAGAAAACCTTTGCGTCCGGCCGAAGGCCGGCTATGCAAAAAGGTTTTAGTTAGCGTAGCCGGTGTTTGTTATACCATAGAGGAGAAAATCCTTGTGTCTGGCCGAAGGCCGGCTATGCAAAAGGGATCTAGTAGCTGGTGTTTGTTATATCATAGAGGAGAAAATCCTTTCATTTGAGTAAATTGCATACTTACCCAGTGCACTTTCCTAACATTTTCGTGTAAAATTTGGTACAAACTGTATTAAGAGCTAAAGATTTATTCAAAAGCTTTAAAATGATACCAATATTGGCCATATACATATGTACGTTCAGAAATAAAGTAGAAAATTACATACATATATGTATATGAAAATTTCAGAGGCCCATAACTCGACAACTATGCGTTTCCCCTAATGTTTTTATTTAACATTTTCTTCTTATTTTTGCATTTTCTATCCTCCTATGTAATTTTTTTTTTATTTGGAGCTGTGCCACTAAACTGGATTTGTTCCACTTTGTTCTAAGGAACGACAAAATTGACCGAAACTTGTAAATTGGTGTAAACATTTTGAAATTTTTATGTGCTTTTTTCGATATTGTTGTTTATTTTGATATATATGCGATTGAAAAAAGAGTGTAAGGTAAAAGCTGTTGGAAACTTCACAGACAATAACTTCTTACAAGAATATTTTTTGTAAATCCCGTTTATTGAAGTACAATATATTATGGCGAAAAATTTCCGGAAATTCCCGCACTAATTTCGCGGGAAATTGGGATTGAAAATTTAGCGGAATTACCGGGAATTCCCGTAAAACTCTAGTACCATTTCCAAAAATTTTTTTCCCGCTCCCCGTTCATTTTTAGTTGATTGGGCGGTAAAAAATACGAAGTGTACAAAAAATAAGCTACTGAAGTCTAAAACCAGTCCTTTTGCTTTAGACAAATTGTGGTTCAAAAACTATCGCATGCTATCGATAGTGAATACTATCGATAGTTTCAGACCACTAGTCTTGACCCATTTTATCCCCTCCTGGCCCAAAATCCGGGAAACAACTATGGAAATATCCCCACCGATATTGGAAAAAAAATTATTGGACCTAACTGCAAGCAAACCCTTCAAACCAAGAAAGAATTTTGAAAAATGGTTGACAAATGACAGAGTTATGCGTAGGGGGAGGTTTTCATCCATTTTATCCTATCCCGGTGAAGACCCGGGAAACAATTGCAACCTATACTAATTCGTTCAGCCTTTTAGGCGTGATGCCGTAACAAAAATCTGCGGTTCAAAAATGACAGATTTAAGCACTTGGGGGTGTGGTGGAGCGTGCCTTCAAATATCCTCACCGATTAAAAAAAAAAGAATTATGGGACCTAACTGAAAGCAAACCATTTCAAACCAATAAAGAATTTTCAAAATCGGTTGACAAGTGACAGAGTTACGCGCAGCGGGAGGTTTTGACCGATTTTATACCCTCCCGGTATAAAATTCGGAACAAATATAGCCTATATTAATTGTGGTCTATATATCTATCTGTGTACCGAATTTCATTTAAATCGGTTCAGCCGTTTAGGCGTGATGCCGTAACAAATGACAACTGACAGAGTTATGCGTATAGAGAGGTTTTGACCTATTTTATCCTCTCCTGGTCCTGAATCCGAGAAATAAATATAGTCTATATTAATTGTGAGCCAAATCTTTGTACCAAATTTCATTTAAATCGGTCGAGGCGTTTACGCGTGATGTCGCAAAAAAAATCTGCAAACAAATAAACATACACCTCATTTTTATATAATATATGAATTATTAAAAAAAGGTTTTCAATGCAGTAAAAATTTTAATGAACTAAATCAAAAAAGTTTCGTCGATCTTGCAAAATATTTCTTAAATTTCCTTTAGCTTTTGTCTTTTTCTTTTCTAGACAAACTGTAAAAATTCGTTAACTTTTTATGCAAAAATTTAAAATTATAGAGTTGTGCTGTTCATGAACAGACTTGTTCACTTGAACAAGTCAGTGTAGAGTTGTCGTTCCGGAACGACCTAGTTCCATTGAACGATTCTCTAAATGGAACGGTACGGACAGATCCAAACGTTCCTCTTTTATCGTTCCTCGTTCCTCAATTACAAACCGTCTTGAGGAGTAATAAATTTGCTTTGACAAACGTTCAAGACAACACATTTGCTTCGTTCACTTATTTGTGTACACTTTTTTGTATAGAGAATAATTTATTTATTTATGTTTATGATAGATTTTATTATTTTCAAAAATGTATTGCTTGTTGTGGGCTATTGTTTTTTACAAATATTTTACGAAAACAAAAAATTATGTCATAATGTCAGAAAATGAAAATAAACAATGAAAAATGTTTGTTTACGTTTTTAGCAGCGACATTCGTTCATTCACTGTTCAAATAAAAAAAACCGGAACGATGAACGACATAGTTCCTTCGTCTTTCGGATCGGTCGGAACGATTCTGCAAAAGGACGATTTCGCCAACCTCTATTTTAGTGGTATGAACGAGGTGCACTTGTTCAGTCTTTTTGTTTTTTTTGTTCATTTTATTATTTCTATTCAGGGACTGAAACAAAACGTGAACCTGTTTACAAAAATTTTGAACCCGAACACGTTGAACCCAAAAATTCAGCAAGGTTCGGGTTCAAAAATATAAAAAATAGAGAAACATTTAATAGCAGAATAATAAAAAAATTTCATTTCTTGCTTGCAACAAAAAAATTAAAAACAAAATCAAAATAATATTTATAACGGCCATGGCAAATTCATACCCCGAATGGTTGCCAAAAGTTTTGCTTTTTCTTCTTGTTCTGGGTATTTCTAATAATATCTAATTTGAAGTATATTTTCTTATGTCAATGCAGTACGTACGTTACAAAGTTGAAAAAAATTTTTTTGAATGCTAAATAAGTTAAATTTAATTAAATTAAAAAAAGAATATAATAGCGGAAATCACTCTTGGTGGCATATTTGCACCACTTGGATATAAGTGGGGGTCTACATTAGCCACGAACTTAGTATGAACATCATGTCGGACATCGCGTATGGCTAGTGTAGACCGCTCATGTCCATGTTTCGTCCATGCTCTGACATCGATGGCCGAACATATGGCTGACCAATGTTCGCCATGACATTCGCCGTCAGCAACCATTTTTAATAGAAAGAAAAGAGACAGAAAGCAATTGTTAAATATTCCATTTCTTTTGCACTACCACCAAATACATTGATAAGGCAGAGCATGGACATTGTACGTATTCCCCACAACAAAGAAGTTAATGAATTTTTTGCAGTTGCTCTGCCGGCGGAATGTTCATGTCATGTTCAAGTCGATGGCTCGTGCAAACGTAGGGTAAAGTATCATTTTATGCTACAAAGAATGAGTGTCTTCTTCAAACATGTACGAAATACATACATATGGACATATATTATGTATAACTATTTAATTTTTCTAATGTACCATAAAAAACTACTTTTAATTTTTTCTTAATTTATTATTTGTAGATTACTTCTGAACTAACATTTATTAAAGATGCATACATTTGATATTTAAACACATAAAGTAAATGAACAAATAAAATAAACGTACACACAAATCAACTTTGTTTACTTTTCTTGTTGAAGCCTACTATTAGTTTGTATTTTATTTTCATGTTTATGTTTTATACACTCTCAGAGAGTTTCTCTGAGTAATTTTGCTAATTGCATATATGCTAGACAAGTTTCCTACAGTTTTTAGTATTGCATATCTGCTACTATGTAGGAAATGTTAGTTTCTTATATTTTGTTCTTGTTGTGTTGAATATTGTAGCATATATCCTAGACTTGCATGACCTGCAAGGTCTGCAATAGCAGTTTCCTACGAAGGGTGATTTCCCCTATTGTTTAAACGTAGAAACGTGAATGTAAAATTGATTTATATATTTTATTATTAAACAAAATGTGTTTAAATTTTTGGTTTTAAATCCGAACTCGAACTTTTTATTTTGATTAACCCGAACCTGAACCCATTTTTTTCATGGTTTCAATCCCTGTTTCTATTTGATTAGACAAACAAACCCCTTGCGCACGAGCGAAGCTCCAATTTACACTAAGCAAGTCTTATTGATCAGCTGTGAGTATTCATTTCTCTGTGTGTCTCACAGCTGAATAAGAATCATATCAATAAATTGGGACAAAGTTTACTTTGCAAAGTTTTAATTCAGCCGGTAGAAAGACAGAGAGATGAAGTATTTCTCTCTCTATCTTTCTACCGGCTGAACTATAACTTTGCAAAGTCCCAATATACACTATGCAAGTCTTATTGATAAGATTCTTATCTTATACAAGTCTTATTGATCAGCTTCTTATTCAGCTGTGAGAAAAACAGAGAAATGTGTATTTATTTCTCTGTCTTTCTCACAGTTGCATAAGCATCTTATCAATGGGGCTAGACGAGTTTTTCCATACAAATTGTCATTAGTCATACGCCGTAAAAAGCAATCATGGGATAGAATCTATTTTATTTTGAGAACGTTTTTTTCTCATGCTCTCAGTTTTAGCCACTCATTCTCTCAACAATGAATGTTGCCGTGTTTTGATAAAATTTCAAACATTTTTCATACGAAATATAAGAACAAAAGAAAATAAACAATAATATGAGAGCATTTTGAAGCTACTGCTGTCGATTTAGTTTTGGGCCTGTTTATTTGGCAGCGTTTTTGCTGAAGTTGCAGACTTAGTTCTGTTTTATCATTTAATTAATTACAATGTACGAAAAATTAGCAATGTCAATAATTCCGTGATCAAACAATTGTCTATACATTAATTTTTGTTGCAGTTGACGGAAAAAATTCTCCACTTATTGTTATAACATGCCTCTAATAGACAATAAATGCCAAAATTCCGTGAACTTTTTTTTTGGAACTACGTACTAGTAAACGAAAATTTCTTTACGAAATTTAACAACCTGAACTTCAGTTTGTTTTTTACACATGCTTCTATTGGCAGCCTGAATTTTAGGCACGGCTGCATACTTCGCTTTAGTTGTGATCACGTGGCTCATTAAAAATGGCCCCAATGAAAAATGGCTCAAACCAAAAATGAAAAATGGCCCCAAACTTTTGTATTGAAAACAACAACACTAATTTTGGGGCCATTTTTCCTAATTTTTGGGAACATTTTTCATATTTTATTTTTTAAATTGGGACAATTTTTCCTATATTTTGGAGCCATTTTTCATTTTTAAGTTTGGGGCCATTTTTCATTTTAGATATGAAAAATGGCCCCAAAATATGGAAAAAATGGCCCCAGTTTAATAAATAAAAAATGGCCCCAAAACAGGAAAAATGGCCCCAAAAACCGTTTGTTGTTGTTTTCAATAGAAATTTTGAGGAATTTTTCGGTGCAGTACCATAATGGCATATGCCACATGCTTCTCAATGCTATTGGGCAATAACGTTATACGCAAAAAGAGGACGTACCGGAAATAAAGCCAAATTTTATTAGCTATTGCCATTATAATCTGCCTTCAACCCGTTTTGACGAAGGCTTATATCCGCTCGAAGAGCGGCTCCACTGAATAAATCTCGTTGCATAGCCGGCTTTCGGCCGAGCTTAAGGGTTTTGTCCTCTAGGTATGTATATCGAAAGGCGGCTTCGCTGAGTAAACATTTTTGCACAGCTGGTCTTCGGCCGGGCTTAAGAATTTTTCTCTCTCGGTATATCGAAAAGTGGCTATGCGAAAATCCTTACTCAACGAAGCCCCTTTTCGATATACCTAGAGGAATAAACCCTTAAGCCTAGCCGAAGGCTGGCTATGCACAATTCTTTACCCAGCGAAGCCGTTTTTCGATATAACTAGGGGGAAAAAAGCCTTAAGCCCGACCGAAGGCCTGCTATGCAAGAACCTTTATTCAGCGAAGCCGCTTTTCGATATAGTTAGCGGAAAAAATCCTTAAGCCTGGCCGAAGGACGGCTATGCAAGAACCTTTATTCAGCGAAGCCGCTTTTCGATATACCTAGAGGAAAAAATCCTTAAGCCTGGCCGAAGGCTGGCTATGCGGAAATCTTTACTCAGCGAAGCCGCTTTTCGATATACCTAGAGGAAAAAACCCTTAAGCCCGGCCGAAGGCCTGCTATACAGAAAACTTTACTCTGCGTGGCCGCTTTTCGATATACCTAGGGGAAAAACACTTAAGCCCGGCCGAAGGCCTGCTATGCGGAAATCTTTACTCAGCGAAGCCGCTTTTTAATATACCTAGAGGAAAAAATCCTTAAGCCCGGCCGAAGGGTGGCTATGCAGAAATCTATACTCAGTGAAGCCACTTTTCGATATACCTAGAGGAAAGAATCCATAAGCCCGGCCGAAGGCCGGCTATGCAGCAATCTTTACTCAGCGAAGCCGCTTTTCGATATACCTAGAGGAAAAACCCCTTAAGCCCGGCCGAAGGCCGGCTATGCAGAAATCTTTACTCAGCGAAGCCGCTTTTCGATATACCTTCCGGAAAAAACCCTTAAGCCGGTCCAAAGGCCGGCTATGCAAGAACCTTTATTCAGCGAAGCCGCTTTTCGATATACCTAGAGGAAAAAACCCTTAAGCCCGGCCGAAGGCCGGCTATGCAGAAATCTTTACTCCGCAAAGCCGCTTTTCGATATACCTAGCGGAAAAAGCCCGGCCGAAGGCCTGCTATGCAGGAATCTTTACTCAGCGAAGCCGCTTTTCGATATACCTGGAGGAAAAAACCCCGGCCGAAGTCCGGCTATGCAGAAATCTTTACTCAGCGAAGCCGCTTTTCGATATATATAGAGGAAAAAACCCTTTAGACCGGCCGAAGGCCGGCTATGCAAGAATCTTTATTCAGCGAAGCCGCTTTTCGATATACATACCTAGAGCAAAAAACCCTCAATCCCGGCGAAAGGCCGACTATGCAGAAATATTTCATAAGTTCGTTTTACGAAAAATTGTGCAAAAATAAGAAAAACGGGCCTAAATTAAAAAATGAAAAATTTCCCCAAATAAATAAATAAAAAATGGCCCCAAAAAATTTTGTTGTTGTTTTGAATGAAAAAATTTTGCGGCCATTTTTAATTTTTTAGTTTGGGGCAATTTTTCATTGGGGACGTTTTTTCTCAAGTAGGAAAAATGGCCATAACTTAAAAATTAAAAATGCCCCCATATATTTTCTATTGCAAACAACAACAAAAATTTTTGAGGCCATTTTTCCTATTTTGGGGCCATTTTTCATTTTTGGTTTGGGGCCATTTTTCAGTTTGGGGCCATTTTTCAGCTTAGGGCCATTTTTCAAGGAGCCGTGATCACGTACGCAAATTGGGATCCCGCGGGATCCCAATTTGCACTAAAACTTTTCCCGTACTGCAAGATTGGGTAAATGAGGGTGAGTTTGAGAGAAAAATATTCTTCTTCTTCTTGCACGAAACAGCCCGTACTTTTTCTTCGGGCAGATTGTGCAAAACAGTCAGCTGTTTGAGAAACATAATAACAAATGAAAAATATGATTTTAATCAACAAAAATACTGCCGAAATAATTCCTAGTTTTGCAAAATTCAAAGCAAAGTACATCTGTATACATATATTCAACAAGGTATCTAAAAACTAAAAATGCTATTAAAAATCAGTATGCTGCTTTTTATTTTTTGTTTATTTTCGTAACACTTTCATGTTTTTTGGGATAAAAATTTTGTTTTTGCTGTTCCTTTACTTTTGTGTTTAGTGAGAGTAATTCTTGCTTATGGCCAGTTTTTGACTCAGCAATTAAATATTTATTTAGTTGATTTTCATATAAATTTAAATTGTAATTAAACACAACTTCTGTTTTTCAGTCGTATTTAGTTGTTCTTATTTAATTGTGACAAAAATATGGTAGCACCATCAACTATTATAAATTTCCCATAAGTTTCCTAAAAAAGCAGCTGTTCAATATAAACAAAGCAAAATCCAACAAATATATATTTTTCTTCATGCAAAAAATAAGAATAGTCAAGAGTTTCTGCAATGTTTTAAAAGAATAAAAACAGCTTACAAAATCACAAAAAGACAAATATACCCAAAGAAAGCCCAAATTTTACGCCAACAAAAGTTGACTTTTCAGCGGCCACAATTTGTTTGTTTGCACAAGAACAACAAGCGGTCAAAATCATATGGTAATTTATAAAACTTAAATCGAATTTAAGTGTACAAGATTGGTGTTATAAGTTATATTTAAATGTGATCTATAAAAATGAGTTTTCTATTTAAATAGAAATTAAGTTTAAGAACCATTTAATTATTAAGTCAGAAACTGGAGCTTAGTCTCATTTCACCGAACTTTACTCAAAAAGTACGTGGTCGGAGCTACTATTGGATCATGGTAGTGACTACAAACGAAAAGTACTGTACTGCAAATGAAGTTAGTAAAAAGTGTTTGTCAATTCCACTTTGAAATTTAAAAGTAGTTTGACTGCGATGAAAATTATAGTTTTTCGTTTTCTGAAGAAGCAACTTGCGGAAATGAAACGACTTTCGATCGGAATGGTATTCTGTGACCAGTGTAGCCAGATGAAGGGATTTGTCCCCAAATTGGGGATTTGAACTTCTATTTGGGGACAGATTTTCGTGGGGAGGGATTTGGGAATTTTTCACTTTAAGCACTTTTAATACACATTAATTTTTTCCAATTGGATTCCGATTATTTTAAAACAGTGTTTCCATTAATGAACTTCATTTGTTTGAATGCATCCCGATGTAAATTGAACGTGTGTCCAATGAGAACTGTGTTATCACTTTCGGATCAAAAGAAGTTAAAGAAATTTGCTTACAATATGGTTTTCGGCGTATATCCGATGAGGAACAAATATACAAATAAAACAAACAAGAATTAATATTTGTTTTACCTTGTAAGAGGTCTTAAATTTGTGCGTAGTGCTTCGTTGACATCTAAATGACGAGTAGTTATTTATATATAAACACTAGTACAACTAGTGAAATTTGGCAGAGCAATACCGTTAACGGTTTACTCGTTGAAACATATAAACCGAGACATAAATAATTTTTACTTAAACAATATATATTTAGCTGTACTAGCAAAAGAATTGCTTAAAATATTCGATGACAATTGTGTACATATCGATAGTCATATCGTCCCTACTATGTCCAACTATCGAATGTACAAAATTCCCGATTTAGATTCGTAACCGTAGTCCTCCAATTTATACGACACGCTTCGCTGCAAAATGCTGCATTTGTCATAGAGGATTCAATTAAATAGACATTGTAGGAACGATATATTAACATCACGTAACTAATTTTGTGCTATTTTTCAGGAAACGCAGAAAATGTTATAATGTAAATCGTTACAAAAACACTCCCGTTCCAAATTGATATCTTGAAAAGGTGTGATGAACTCCGACCGATTTTGACAATTAGCTTCGAGCCAAACTCAAACTACTGACTTTTCAAAAGTGCACGAGAAGATAAAATATAATCAATATAATAGAACTTTGAAAAGAAATTTAGCAAAAACAATTTGAAAATTACTGACAAAACGACTATAGCAAACACATACAGGTATGTGATGGAAATCGATTTTGAAAACGATTTTGAAAGCGTTTTCGAAATCGATTTCCATCACATACCTGGTTCACATCTTTTATCGTTTTCAAATCGTTTTTGTGTCTAAGTCGTTTTTCATCACATTCCTGATTATATACTAATTAATTTGCAGTTATTTGCAGTCTAACTAAGGGGTTGAGAATCAAAGGGGTGCAAAAACAAATAATTAGGCTCAGTAATACATACAGTTCTTTGATATTATCATACAGGTCTGAATTTTTAGAGTGATAAATATCAATAATAAGTGTTGATTCCTTCATCTATCTCATTTTTATAGTTTTAACACTTGTACCCCTTTGCTTCTCAGCCTTTAAATTATAATGTAATTTCTTCAACTGAAAAGTTGTAGAAATCAGTTACGTGTTGTCAACGTGTGACCAACGATATCTTACTGCACGTCTCCACGCGCAATATTTATTTCCGAACATAAGAAATAAAGTCGGCAGAACAACAGCACAAATATGTTCATGTATAGGATTATGTTCTGAGCTATAGAACACGTATTGGGGTATTGGACATAAATTTAAAAAATTTACTGTGAATGGATCGATGTTTTTTGTCTTTATTTAAATTTATTTAATTTTGTTTAAAACTATTTAATTTTAATTTGCTTTATTTTATTTAAAAAACTGTATTTTTACCACAGCTACAAATTTCTTTTGTTTAATTCACGCAAACAACAAATGCCGATCAAATTTTACAGCTTAAGTTCAACATTATTTCTTGAACATAAGTTTGAACAATTATGTCTCAATTTATTTGCAAATAAATGTTTCTGCGGTCCACACGTGAACATATGATGTTGGAAATAAAATTTGACAGCTGAGTATATAATTATTTCCAAGTTTATTGCTCGTGGAGACCCCCAGTTAATGAACTTACATTCATAATAAACTGACGTTATGTTGCGTGCCTGGGAATGCTGGTAAGAGTGGGCGGACTGTCTAACAGGGAAGCCCAATGTAGATTAATAGGACCCGAACCCTTCTTTGGCATCTCACGAGGATACCTCAAAGAGAAGAATATGTCCTGCGATTAGGTGGTGTTTGCTCGCCATTTATTGTTAATGAGCAAAAATGATCTCAGACCTCTGAGACTCCATGAAACTCAAGAAGAGATGCCGGAACGTCCGCAATTACCCGGCTGTAAATTCTCACAGAATGGAGTTTCTTGGAGGAGCGGAATAATTGGCTTTAGCGAAGCCTTAATATGCTTCAGTACACATGACGGTTTCTTAAAACTTTTTGACAGATAAAAGGAAAACATTTAATTTATTTTATTTCTCTGAAATTTTATTATTGCTTTTAGGAAAAAAATTTTCGTTATCCTAGAGAGAAAGTGAATTATATATAACAATTCTCAAAGTATTAAAAATTGTTAGTTTTACTATACAGTGGAATGAAATATTGACAATTTGCTTTTAATTAGAAGTGCAAAATGCATAATATACATATTACATATGTAAACATTAACATTTTATTTTTATTGCATGATAGTGCTTAATATAAAAAATATTTTTTGGGGACGAAATTGGAGATTTTTGGTTTTGAAATGGGGATTTTTGGGGACAACATTCTTAAAATTGGGGACATGAGGCAAAACTTTTCTGGAAACACTGTCTGTGACTATGCAATAAATGGCACAAAAATATCGCCCCAGTTCGCAACTTACTCTCGAAGTAGAAACAAGCATTAATTTGCCGTCGGTGAGTAAATAAAATAAACAATATACATACAAATATGTATGTACATATATAATATTGAAAAAAAGAGACAAATATTCGCAAAAACAAAGTATGTATTAACAAACACCGTTTTGTTTAATATTTTACGAACCTATAATATTTTTTTCTTTTTGTAAAGTAAATCATAAACCCATAAGCAAGCAGGCACACAACACCAAATATATTTTGTACTCATATACATACATATATGAGTCCCACAATTACAACAGCAACAAAAAACAGAAATGCCTACGTTACCGTTGCTGCTTCAGAATGTGATAACCCAGTAAACAAAAATTTAACTTCCGTACACGGGTACGCTCAAATTCAATGTCTATGACAGGCAGTAATATAAAAGCAAACTTTTTGAAACCAGATTCACAGCAAAGCACAAGTGCCAACAATAGGAGCCAACATCAAACCGAAAAAGAAAAAACGACAGAAAGTGTCCCCTACAATCTGATTCAGAAAATCAAAATGGGCATTGTTCGTTATTTTAAAGTTGTAAATAATAAAAAAGGATAAAGAAGTCCAAGATCGACAGACCTCGCTCCATTGGCGAAAATGGCTAAAGATGGTAAATCTGATGCGCCGGTTTCTGAAAATCGCTTAAGAGAGATAAACTCAAATGAGCTAATTATAGGGCTAGTACAATTAATCGGTGAAGAAACGATTTACGTAATCCCGATAAAACGCGGCGCGATTAATGAGACAAAAATTCAAGTAAATGAAGAAAATCATTACCACTCAGTAGTTTCAGAGTTTGAAACACAGAATGAAAATTTTTACACCTACCAATTGAAAAGTGCAAAAGGCCTCCAGGTAGTGATAAAAGGCATCGATTCATACGTGGATCCAGAAGAGGTAAAAACGGGTCTACTAAATAATAATTTTAAAGTGAAAAATGTTACTAACATTTAAAATAGAGAGCAAGTCCTCCAACCACTATTTCGTGTGGAACTGAAACCACGTGACATGAAATTAAAAAAGAATGAAGCACATCCCATTTATAGGTTAAGATATTTGCTGCACCGACGAGTTACTGTAGAGGAGCCACACAAGCGAGCAGGGCCCATTCAATGCTTGAATTTCCAAGAATATGGCCATACCAAAACAAATTGCAAGGTGCGCACCGTTTGTGTCGTCTGTAGTGAACTACACAGCACTGCCAATTGTGATAAGCCAAAAGATGATTCCAAAATTAAAAAGTGTAGCAATAGCCATGAAAATCACACTGCAAACTACAGGGGCTGCTCTGTCTATGTACATGTTAAGTAGTCTTTTTCTAAAAGACGTAATCACACCTATGCTCAACCTAATCCTTTCGACAATACAAATTATCCCCAGTTGCGCCAACCTGCTACCAGGCGGCCTTCATACGCCAACATTTTTAAGGCTAATCAGGCCATAGCGCAAGACATACCAAACAGTCAGTTCTCATACGCTAATGCTTTGAAGTCTAATCAGCCCATAGCTCAAAAATTGCCTCTTGCCAACGATAACCTGGTTTAAATATTGATCGAATTGAGGCTTCAACAGAAAATTTAATACAAACAGTAAATTTTTTTTACAACCAACGTGACCTGCATGATGCAGGAAGTGTTGAAAATGCCGTCTACATTATTGCAGGCTGCATTAAACAAACCATGAACTTAAAAATCTGTTTCTGGAGCGCAAACGGCATCCGCCAACATAAAAACGAACTGGAATACTTCATGATGGATTAACAAATTGATGTTATGCTTATCTCTGTGCCGTATTTGACGGCTAGAAGCTTTTTTAAAATCAACGGATATACTCTCTACGACACAAAGGACCCCCAAGGCAGAGCTTGTGGTAGCTCGGCTATACTAATAAAGTCGCGATTAAAACACTTCTTAATGAGTCATAATTGTGAAGACTATCTCCAAGCAACTAACATTTGCATTAAAGCTTTTCATCAAAACCTGGCGATTTCGTCAATTTACTCTCCTCCCAGTTAGTCTATTGCAGAAAATCAATATAGTAGTTTTTTTTAATTTACTAGGTCCACGCTTTTTGGCCGGCTGTGACCACAACGCTAAGCACTCGTTCTGGGGATCTCGCCTCATCACACCAAAGGGTCGCGTATTGTTTGACACGATTTCTAAAATGCGTTTGAATGTCATATCAAGTCGGCAGCAAACTTACTGGCCAACAGATCGCCGAAAAATATCTGATATTATTGATTTTGGATTGGTCAAGGGTGTGGCCAGCGAAATGATCCAAGTTGAAGCATCTTTAGATTTGTCTTCAGATCACTCACCAACTATTTTCACTATGTATTCACATACAACTTCTTCACCCACTTGTGATTTCACGATGACAACCACACATATAAATTGGTTGAAACACACAAAATATTTTAGTGCTCATTGCACAGAAAATATTTGATTAAAAACACCTGTTGACATAGAGGTGTTTGAGGCAAACCTTAAGCAAGCTACTCTAAATGCTACTACTAGAAAATTTCAGGTGAGATAAGTATAATAAATTTTATTCAGCAGATGTAGAATGGTTTTTATCAGAAAAAAAGAAGAGTTCGTAGAGAATGGCAACGCTATAGATCCCCTCAGATAAAATCTAGACTGAAGGAATGTAATAAACAGCTTAAAACTCTACTGGAATATCAAAAACTCGCTTCTCTTCAACAATTTCTGAATGGGCTGGACGCAACACCTTAAACAGACTATTCGCTATGGAGAGCAGCCCGAGGCCTCAAAAGACCAGTGATATATAAGCCTCCATTGCGAGGTTCGAGTGGAGACTGGGCAAGAAAAGACGCTGAAAAAGGTACTCTGTTTGTAAACCACCCGCAGAAAGTATTTACTCCAAATACGTCTGATACTATAGTTGAATTGCCACAAGTCCTCGCTATGTTACCTTGAGGTTCAATATTTGTGAGACTGAACCCTGCATTGCGGGCTTAAATTCAAAAAAAGCTCCAGGCGCTGATAAAATAAGCAATAAATGCTCTTAGGGCTACCCTATACTGCAAAACGGATAATTCTATTTATTTTTAACGGTATTTTACGCCTCAAATGCTATCCCGCAGAATGGAAGGTTTCGCTGATTACCATGATACCTAAGCCAGGCAAAGATCATACGAAGGTGGAATCCTATAGGCCTATAAGCTTATTGTCTAACATGTCAAAACTATTTGAAAAGCTACTTATGAGCAAGCTAACACCCAACTGAATCGTACTGGATGCATTCCAGACCACCAATTCGGTTTTAGGAGACAACATGGCACTATTGAACAAACATATAGACTCGTGAACGTAGTTAGAAAAACCTTCGATGAAAAGAAATATTGTTCTGCGCTTTTCATTGATGTTTCTCAGGCATTTGATAAAGCATGGCACGAAGGTTTAATACATAAACTAAAACAAGCTTTTAGAAATCTACTTAACTGAGCGAAAATTTGCTATTAAAGAAGGTAATTTTTAAGCCCTCCGCAACCGATTGAAGCCGGAGTTGCACAAGGCAGCATCCTCGTCCTGTATTATATCTGATAACATATCTGGTAACATGGACATATCAACATTCGCTGATGATACAGCTTTTCTAAGTGTTCACAAAAGCCATCAAGAATCTTCCCGCAAGCTGCAAGATTATATACCCCAGTTGGAACAATGACTAAAACAATGGCGGATAAAAATTAACGAACAAAAATGTCTACACATTACTTTTACATTGTGCAGAGAAACCTGCCCCCACCTATACAAATAAATAACCAAACTATACCGCAACACACTGAAGTAAAATATCTCGGTGTTCATCTTGATCGTCGTCTAACATGGAAGTCCCGCATAAATGCAAAGGTGACCCAAATGAAATTAAAAGCAGCTCAAATGAATTGGCTCATTGGAAGGAATTCTACTCTAAGCCTACATTGCAAACTTCTTCTATACAACTCCATTCTAAAACCAATATAGTCCTACGGTATTCAGTTATGGGGCACTGCCTCGGCATCAAATGTAGAAAAAATTCAAAGACGACAAAATAAAAGACTCCGTACGATTACAGCAGCTCTATGGTATATCAGAAACAAGCGAATTCATAAAGATATAGATGTGCCGCTGAATAAGACAGTGTTTTCTAAGCACGTGACAAGATACATAAAAAAACTTGAGTTGCACCCAAATGCCGTAGCCTGAAACATCATTAACTTTAGAGGCCACATTCGGCTGAGAAGGTGTGACACTCTTGCTCTCAGCCGAACATGAGAGACGTAGACAACCAAAGAACCAACCGCTCAAAAAAATATTTTTGTCTGGCATTGGCTGGACTTAAAAATTAAAATTTTAGAGCTAAGATTTGATTACTTATTGTTAGCTCAATTTTATTAAAGATACAATAATTAAATATTACCGAAAAAAAGTATCGCCCAAATTTTTCCGACAGTGAAGAAGAAAGCTTAACACTGAACAATGTTACCAACACATAAAACAATTTTCTTGACTGTGCAACAAAAATCAAGTCTTTTGATTTTGGCCAATATATTATGCCACCTTCTTATATAAAATACACATTGGGAATATTATTGTACAATATGAAAAATTTAACAATATTATCGCAAGAGTGTGGGGCGCTTAAGCTTAACATTTTTGTTTTTTGCTTCTCCTGTGAAAAAATAAAAGTCTAGTTACGTCCGTTTGCATTTAATTTGGCGGTATATAAAGAGAACAATCACCAGACGGCCCAGCTATTATAAATTAGTTCGATACTATCCGCATTTATACAAAAATAAAAATATATTTTAAAAACAAATTTGTTTCGAACAATGTATTTTATGTTTAAGGGTATAAACTGGAAAACATATACATACCTAGTTTATACGCAGCTGCATATGCTGCCAAATCCTTTTTTATTTTAACTTTATTAAATCACTGATTATTCATCTATTTGTGAATATATTTATCCCTTTATTATTTTTTATTAACAAACATATGTAAAGGTGGCAACCCAAACTTCTTATTTGTAAATAGCGCGTTAAGCGTAGTATGCAGCCCTGCCTGAAATTCAGGCTGCCATAAGAAGTATGTGTAAAAAAAAGCAACTTGAAATTCAGGTTGGTAAATTTCGTAAAGAAATTTCCAAAAGAAAAGTACACGGAATTTTGGCATTTATTGTCTATTACAGGCATGTTATAACAATAAGTGGAGAATTTTTTCCGTCAACTGAAACAAAAATTAATGTTCAGACAATTGTTTGGTCACGGAATTTTTTGACATTTCTAATTTTTCGTACATTATAATTAATTTTTACAGCATGTTTCCAGAACCCAATACGCGTAAAAATATTGACGTCAATCATGTTTGCGGTGTTATATCGCGAATGTCATTGTCCATTTGTAAAAAACGTAACACCTGACATTTTTTGGTATTTAGAAGACGGAAAGTGACGTCATTGACGCCAAAAACAGCCAATTAGAAAATAGCATTCGTCTTAACAATTAATTGTTAAAATAACATCACTTTCACATCAAAAACTGGAAAACTACCATTATTTGAACTAAACAACTTTATTTCATTTATTTGTGTTGAGCTATGTATATACCATATAATTTTATTTATATGCAAAATGAAAATCTTTAGCTAAAATCAATTTCTTTTGTTTACAAGCAAAAGCGCACACTACTAAAAGCGCCATTAAGAGGGCTACCATTATTTGCTTGAAAAACAATAATTTTGTATGAGAAAAAGTAAACAAATAAAATTTATTGCAGATGGGCAACTCTATATGCACGAAACTACGTTAGTCGAAACGAAGACTAAGGAGCGTCTTCTATAGACGCAAATTGTTACGTAATCATCCATATGCTACTCGCGCACGTTTTGATTGCAACGCGTTCTGGCACAAAACACACAAAAAGACTAACAGCATGTTGTTAGTCTTTTTGTGTGTTGTAAATTAAAACAATATACAAATTTGTGTGTATGCAAACAAAATTCTGTGTAGAATTCTACACGATTATTTTTCCGTGTGGAAATAAATGCAAAACTGCAAACTTCAATTTCAGTGAGAACTGCATACTACGCTTTAATCAGTAGTTGTTTTCGTGAGTTATTAATGACGATTTCTTTTCTGAAAAATATATGTTACATTATATACATGTAACACTTTTATATGTTACCTATAATCACTCAAAGTGTTACATGTTTTATAACTTCAATCGAAGAAAACTAGATGCTTTTATGTACACAGCGTCTTCACGAGACATTAACTTTGAGATAACATGAGTAAAAACACAGCAAATATTTGTCACTTTTGCGATACATGCAAACAATATTCACCAATTAACACCCTTTTACATTTTAAATAATTAAGAACTAATTTTAAATGTTTTTCAGATTTTTAAACTTTTTGCACATATTCGCGAAAGCGAAATATGAGGATTTCGCCATATATTACCTACCTACCACCTTTTATATCTTTAATGATTCTGAACCAATATACATACATACATATGCGCTATTTCAGATATTAGCAATTTTAGCAAATTATTGTCATTTCCGCGACAGGCATGATATTTCTGCAGCTTTTATCTTCTCTCTTTCACAACTTTACCATTTATGTCTTAATTTTGATACGTTTTTCGATTTTTGCATAATTTTCTAATATCTGGGTGTTTGCGCTTGTATGCCCATGACTTTTATTTTTGCTAAAAAAAAAAATAAGTTGTAAAATAACTTTTATTTTTGCTTAATATGTATAAAAGTTAAAAATAACTTTTATTTTTGCCCAAAAAAAATATAAGTTAGAAATAACTTTTATTTCTGCTCGAAAAAAATATAAGTTAAAAATAACTTTTATTTCTGCTCGAAAAAAATATTAGTTAAAAATAATTATTATTCTTGCTCAAAAAAATATATAAGTTTAAAATAACTTTTATTTCTGCTCGAAAAAAATATAAGTTAAAAATAACTTTTATTCTTGCTCGAAAAAATATAAGTTAAAAATAACTGCTATTTTTGCAAAAAAAAAAAATCAGAAAAATAAAAAGCACAACGTATCTGCAATATATTGACGACGACGATGAAAATGGTGTGCGTGAATCTTATCTCCGACATTTCTTTCTGTGTGCTTTTTTTGTTTAAAAATTCATAAATAACTGTTATTATCGGTCCCTGTTTTTAATACATTTGAGCTAAAAAAATATTGATTTTCAAAATTTTTTTGTTGAAATTATTATATTTGGTACTGAAAAAATGTATCCCAAATAGTATAAAAAAAGCAATTCTGCTGAATGAAAAAATGGTTCAAAACATTTGATCAATTTCAACATGCAAATGTTGTAAAATTACAAAAAAGGTATTTTGTGAAAAATTTTGAAGAGTAAAATATGTTTTTATTTGGAAAAGTTAATTCACGAAAAAAGTCCGTAGAGACTTCGAGTTTTGACGCCATTGTAGAGACGTCGGTGTGATTCGTAATAATTTTTGTGGTGTGGTTTTTCGTGCAAAATTTATAAAGAAAGTAAGAAAAATGGTTGGTAAACTAAAGATTTTAATGTAAAAAAAATCATAAAACAATTTTTGGCTAAAATAGCACATAGCCTTTAGTTTAAATAAAGGACAAAAGAAAAGACATACTTGCCTGTTAATGGTCTGAAAATACCAAAGGAAAAAAATAGAAAAACTAATTTTAAAGCAATCAAGATATGCACAATATATCAAGTGAGGCAAACTTTTTATTAAAAAAGATAGACTTAAATTAAAGTGGCTTGTGTATGTTACCTACAATTAAACACCAAGAGTATCAAAAACTCATAAAGAAACGCGCAAACAAAACCCATCCTTAAATCGACTTAAAACAATAATTGTATCAAAAATAATACGCCAAGTCATCGACACCACACCCAACGAGGGAGCCCGAACTGATAGAAGCCACCATCTGCTCTGAAAACATCACTCCTACTCAGCTATTCACCCGACAGAGAGCTGCAGGTTGTACCAGGAAGATCCTGCAGATAAAGAAAAAATATATTTAAAGCACATATGTATGTATGTATAAATATTTAAAAATTTTATTTGTAGGAATAAAATAAAAGATACATATTTTATCAAGTTATAACAAACGATTACGAAATATTTACAAATTACATTAAAATTGCAACAGTGAAATTGGCTAGGGACACAATATTCTTATACTTCTTTTAGAAAATCATTTCCTTTTGATAGAATAAAAGGTGCTCGGTTAGACTAGTAGGGTTAAGCTCGAGCCTTCAGGTCGTCATAGTTTTTTGACGTCATAAGTTGCCTGTAGAGGTATGATAATGTTGCCCTAATCAGATCAAGAAATAAACTTTACATAAATGGTTTTAAGATTTGATTTTGCTTTTTCCTTAACAATACTTTTACAAAAATTTTAATCTGCCTAGTATTTTTTTTAGTGTGTTAAGGCCGGGGCACATAGAATCCGTCGTACGTTATACGTCGCCTTTTTCAACTGACATTAACGTAACGACGGAGGAGGTTGACACAATGAGTACTTTGTTGACGGATATTAAAACAACTGTTTTATTTGTTTTTATTGTTTTATTTAATTTTTGGTGCCAAACAGCAGAAAAACTAAATCGAAACAAAGCAAAAAACCAACTAATAGCTGTCAAAGTACTCGACGTACGTTAAAAGTTGGCCAACTTTAGTACTTTGCGTTGACGGAAACGTACCGAATGTGACTAAGCTCATAAGAAAACATGTATTTCAACTTAGTTGTCAGTTGAAAAAGGCGGCGTATAACGTACGACGGATTCTATGTGTCCCGGCCTTTAGTGTGGGATTTTTATTGGCGGTGTGTGGATAAAAACTCCACCCCAATCCGACGAGCTTCAGCGGCACGCAATAATACTAGCAACGTCTACTGTCTGACAAGCCAAACAAATGTCACATCGACAGACACTGCAACCCAACATTGCACACTACAAAAATAGCGCCCAACATAGTGGACCGAAGTAAGATTTTAATTTAGTATACCAAATGTTTAGATAGTTTTTGTTGACTGAGAAGCATAAGGGTGCGAACAGAGTTGCCGCTTGTTGCCGAGCCGAGCCGACTGATGCTTATTGCGAGAACCAATGCGATAAAACCGGTACTATACAAATTAGTACAAATAAGCGTGAACAGGTCATAGTGGGCGCCGAGCTGGTGAGAGCGCAAGGCTGATTGAATGTGAGAAAACAGTTCCAAAGCGTATTTCAGCGCCGAAAACATTGTTTATGTTATGTTGTTACGATTTCAACTTGTTTGGAAAACATAAAAAAACTAAAAACAAAAATTTAAGAAAAAGTAAAAAAACATGCAATCAAAAAATTAAAAAAATAATAAAAATTTAAAAGAAAATAAAAATTCAAACAAATAATAAAAATTAAATAAAATTATAACAATTATAAAAAAAATTAAAAAAAACTTATAAACAAAATTTAAAAAAAATCTAATAAAAATTGGAAGAATAATTGAAGAGATGCGTTAATAAGTAAAATTTTAAAACTCGATGTCAGTTTTTTTTCTTAACAAAATAAAATTTAAATCATAATTACAGTAGACGCTCGTAAATTAGAACTACTTTGTTCCTGGGATAGTTCTAATTTTCGAAAAATTCTAATATCCACAGTTTTTTTTAAATAAAAAGTATCATAATGAAATTCTCCAAAGTCACTTCGTTTAGCATTTATTGGATGTTTTCCTAATGATTTTTTATTGATAAAATACTTTAAAACAGTAGCCGAAGCTAAATATTCATCATCTGACGAATCCATATTTTTCACTTCAATTTCGCAAACACGAATGAATAACAAACCAAAATGCATACAAACATCCATAAAACACAAATAATAGATAAAATATCAGCGCTGATTCTCGCATCCACTATGCACACTCAAACTTGTTTCTCGCATGAACAAGTTCTCGCAATAAGCATCAGTCAGCTCGGCTCGGCAACTTTTGCTTCGGATAGAAATTGTATTCTTAGTCCGGTATTCCATTATTAGTAGCTTAAATCGTGTAGCGACATGCAGGGTTAAGCGGGATTTTGCTTAAGCTACATTGTGAGTCTTAATTAGTGCTTCATACTTAGGGTTGCCAGTTTTTGAATGAGAGAAATCAGTACATAACAGGCAAAAAATCAGTACAATAACAAAAAAATCAGTACACTCAATTTTCTCTACAAAGACATCTATTACGGCAGACTATGCAAGCCTGCCTGAACTTCCCGATAATTTCAAGCGCAAAGTATAAGAAAATCCATAGACTTTTGGATTAATTTAGAAAATTATTATTTTTTTAATTTTCGATAATAATATCTCTCGACTTAGCTCAAATTTGTAGCACTCGACGCAGTTTTCCCAGTTCCAAAAAGCGATTGAATATAAAAGATCGTCTTGACAACAGTTTTGGAGTAATTAGAAAATATGTAACACTTTTTCGACAAGAATATCTCTCGAACGAATCAATTGATTTTAATGAAATTTTTAGCAATAGACATGTTTCTTTAAGGTTAAGACTTTATAGATTTGGAATTTGATCCAAATGATGGCTTAAAATTAATTTCAAAATAAATTTATTTTCGAAAATTTACGCAATCTATAAAGTCGAATAATAACTTTTTATACTATAAGAAAACAAAACTAAATTGAATGGAGTAGTACCTAAACATTTTATAGCCGCAAAGTTTTTGTAAATTTAAAAGCTGAAAGTCCATACGCGCCTGTCAAAAAAGGTGAATTAGTATAGTTGTACGTATCAAGTTAAGGAGCATGACGCCTTAACGCGTCCTACGCAAAAAGTAGGTATACTTTCTAACTTTGTAAGCGTCATCAGCGGCGTGCTAACAGGTTAACTGCTTTTTAGCCATTGATATTTTATTTTCA
The DNA here is from genome assembly GCA_956483635.1 of Panzeria rudis. Lineage (NCBI taxonomy): Eukaryota > Metazoa > Arthropoda > Insecta > Diptera > Tachinidae > Panzeria > Panzeria rudis. The sequence goes on along the minus strand of OY101448.1, from coordinate 110,302,169 downwards.
ATGCTATCGATGCTATAGTACTCGTATACTATTTTTCTCTTGTAATACAGTTTAAAAATATTTGCAATCATAAAATAACAAAAAAAACTTCTGCGTAAAAAGCGTGGCATATAACTTGAAACGCTTAAAAGCGTGGAATGCGTAAAATGTGTGAAAGCGTTGACGCGAAAGCGCGTGTTATGAACTTTCAGCTTAATCTATCGCGTTTCACATGTAGGAGCATTTCGCTACACTCTAAAGCACAAAACTCAAATATTTATTTGATATTTAACAACTTCTAATTTGAGACCTAATTGTATAAAATACGTCACGAAAGTGAAACAAAAACGAAATTAGTCCTATTTAATAAATTTGTTTTTATTTTTCATACAATTTCTTAACGATTTTCCGTCATCCCATGTCAAATTTGGTTGATAAACAGACCGGTTTCGGCTATGTGCCATCTTCAGTGTTCTATGACGGAAAATAATTCTAAATTCAAACAAACCTCGTCGGAAGAAAAACACAACACCCAATTACTGGCTCTGTTTCGCGTTTCATAATTTTTAAAATTAGTATGAAAAAAAAAATTTGAATTTGCGAAATTTTGATCTGTTTTGTATATAAATTTGAGTTTCGTGACGTGTTTTAGACAATTAGATTTTTCGAAATTATCAATGTTAGTTAAGCGGCCTTCAGACTATAAGATTTAGTATTAATACTTGTCAAAAACTCAAATTTTAAGTAAAAGTCCAACAGTGTGAAAACAAATTGTTATGATTTGTCAAATAATACGTAAAAAAATGTGACAGTATTATGGTATTCGTAATTTTTAGAAAATTTTCTAAACAATCACTTTTTTCATTTTATCAGTGTTGGCTTTTGCACAAACAAACATAGGAATAACAAAAAAAGTTGTGTATTTGTTTGCCGGCATAAATAAAGAAAAGGAAGAAAAAAATTTGCTTTATTGCAATTTATTTATGTTACCTTTTTTTTGGAATGTGATAGTGTAGGAACTAAATGTAATGAGAAAAATTTCTTTGAGATTTTTTGACAGTCAGACTGATTTTGATTTGATTTTCGTCTTCAAAATCTAATAAAATCTCAAAGCTTGTATTACAATGTGAAATGGCCTTTATCATATCTGAGCTTATTTAAAAAAAAAATTAAAGCGCTTTGTATTGTAGTGTGTTTGAGTTACACGCAATTTACATTGTGCCTTTTTCGCCTGGCTTTAAAGGCAGGCTTTTTTTAGTTTGAGAGAGAGAGAGAGAGAGTTGGTGAGAGGCTAGCGGGGTAAGAAAAAAGACACAAATTGAAATTTGAGGGTTTTTTTTGTTATTTATCTTTGTCATTTTCGTACTCTCAGCATTAAGCATGTGTATAATCGTCAAAAAAAGCATGGCTAAAAAGTTTGTAATGTAAATATGTGTGACTTTTCGTACGGGATTTAAAAGAAAATTGTCAAAAAAGCCAGGCTAAAAAGGCATAGTGTGAAAAGCCACTTAGTCACTGTGTGCTTTTTGCGCACAGTGTAGTGTATTTGCTTGATTCGCTGTATGCCTCCCGCATACAGCATGGGTAATACAATACTTTTGTTATTGTATAAAATATTTGTCCACACTGCAGGCAGCTGGTCAGCGTGTATACCGCTGAGCAAGCATATTCCCACAGCACACAGAGTGTGCATATGTATTTAGCAGTAAGTAGAATTAAGAAGATTTTATATAATAAAGTACACTAAACGAAGCAGTCGCACTAGCGGCTGCTCGAATAGTAATATACATCATGGCGATCCTGCCAGGAGTATCCTTTTAAAATCGATACCGGATATTTTTATATCGTAGCGGGGATCAAGAAGAGTTTAAAAGATAAGGAGATTTTTTGTGAATGTGTGATGTTGCATGAAAAGTTTGAACTATAAAATAACAATTTCAAAGCATTTATAAACGTTTCAAACTGAAAGAAAAGAAGAAATATCTCAATATTTAATTAAGAAAAAAAATACCGGAAGACTGAACATTTTTGACAGACAAATGAAATTTTTAACAAAAACTGAAAATATTTATAAAAACAAACCTGTGAAGTAGAGCTGCAAAACAATCGACAGTACTATCGATAGTATCGATAGTTTTATTTTTAATGGACTATCGATTTTTTTCTCACTATCGATACTACCGAAAAAATTGTATCCATAAATTCTGACCGCAGCAGTTATTTAAAAGCGAAAACTGTCGATATGTTATTATTAACAAAAATTATTGGATACTCCAGTTACCGTAGATAACATTAGAGTGCAAAAGCTTATGCTTCGCATTGCTTGAACCCTCATTTAGATCTAGTTTTTGTTATTGAACTTATGATAATTAATGGTGTAGGTAAACAAAAGTTGTAAATGAATTAGCATTGTTTAAACTATTGTACTTGAGCTAGTATCCTCTTAAATCTGTGTGTCTATGGCAAGGTAGCTCCTAAACGACTTGGTCGATTTTAATTTATTTTTTTATTGAAAGGTGATTTGATCTTAAATCTTCTAAGCTACGTTGGAAGAAAGTCGGTCCAGCCGTTTTGAAGTTATCCACCTCCCTGTTCACAAAATCCAATACGGATTGGTTTGGCATAGTTTTCTCTACAAAACCGGTTGATTGCATTCATGAAATCTGTTTTTACTTGAATTGCTAAAATTTCCGTTGAGAAACGGAATTAATTGTTCATGAATTGGAGTTCAGGAGGCCTTTAATTTATGCATTTAGCAAGCAGAAAATAGTTTTCCTACCCTCTAACTACAAAATACACAACTTAGTAAACGATATTTTGAATTTTGAACGAAAATAAATACTTTTTGAACAAAGCAGTTTCGTTACGATTTCATGAACGCATTCACAGAAAAACAATTTTTAAATACAATTGATTTTTTGTTATATCAATTAAATAATTAATTGATTTTGAACCAACAACGGTTTTTGTAAATACAATTACGAAATTGTAAGTTAAAGGAAAAGCAGAAAACATTTAGTAATTTTTTTTGTTGATTTCAAATTTATTTCAATTAAGATTATTGTTATATCAACAATGTGAATTGTTGATTTTCCGAACAAATTTTAACTATCATAATTGTTGTATTAATAATGATTTTTTATACAATCACAATCCTCGAAGAGACATTTTGCTTGTCTGCGAAAAACACTAAATGTCTTTGGGTGGAATCGAACAGGCGACCTCTGGACTAATAGACTAACGTTTTTACATCTCAGCTACAGAGCAATTCGTTATTAAATACGCAAATAATGGATACACACAAAACATGATTTTCTTTGTTTCATCGACATGTGTGCATGCATTTCTTATATCAACAATGGTGATTGTTAATTTTTTTCACAATACATAACAAAAAAGTTGGTTAGTTCAGTTTGTTGAAAAAAATTTCTTGATTTGCTTTGTTTTAATCATATGTGTGCGTTCATTTGTTATATCAACAATGATGATTGTTAATTTTTTTTCACAATATATAACAAAAAATGTGGTAAGTTCAGTTTGTTGAAAAATTTCTGTGTTTGTCGTATCAACAACTAAATTTGTTGTATTAACAAAATGTATGTTTGAATTTAAATTACATATTAACAATTGAAATTGTTAGTTGCAGTTTGATGATATTTTTTTCTGTGTTCATGAAATCCGTATCGGATTCTATGAACAGGCAGATTATCCATTTTCTTTCGGGTTCTTAACATTTTGAATTTAATGTTATTATTTTTTGAATATGGCCCTATGTTCCACTTTGGAACGACGGGAAAAGCGCCCCAAGTCACTATTTTTTAATATCGAGTTTTTTGCCTATTTCGCTAAGTGAATCTTTAATCTATCGAAATATGCAAAAAATTCGAATTGAAAAAACAAATAATGATTTAAGGGGTTTCTATATCAAGGTAACGATATGAAACATTGTACGAGATAATTATAGATAAATAAAAAAATGCTTTATTTTATAAAAGAGCTGCTAACAAATTCTCATATAAGATTTTTTAACTATATCAAAAACTTTAAATGGATGAAGGGTTACAACTCTAGCGTTCTTCTAAAAATTCGATACTATCGATAGTTTTGTAACGAACTATCGAAACTATCGAGTGGGCGACTATTGATAGCTTTGCAGCTCTACTGTGAAGTATGGAAGAAACTAATGAATTAATATAAAAAAACGAAATATAAGACTACAGAAAGTTTCAAAATAAATAATTAAGTAGCACAGCAGTTCCAACCTTCGGGGAGACCCTCCTGACTACTACATAAGAAATAACAAAGACCTGAGAACAGTGTAAAATTGTGACAATTTTGTGAAATAAGATTACGAAATAAAAAAAAAAATTATTACAAAAATCTAAAAATTGTTAATTAAAAACGAAATTACAAAAATAAAAACCTTAAAAGCAATAAAAAAGCAGTTGAACAGCTTAGCAAAAAAGAATAAATCTAGAAACTAGACAAAAACACGATCTATAAAGAAGCCCCGAACAAATATTTATGCTAAAAGAAAGGAAAATAAATAAAACTAAGTGTTCATAAAAACAAAAATTGCTTAAAAAGACATAATACTTTACCAAAATTTGAAAAATAGAAATAAGGCCAACTTAAAATATGATGTAATATTTGCCAAGTGTTGTTCAGATGCTTGAAAAAACATCTAAAGAAGAAAAGATTAGAAAAATCTAAGTTCATCATTGGAGCAGTTTCCGAAGTAGCCAATTTAAGAATATCGTCTATGTTTGGAGGTCCAAACATGCTAACTATCATAATTGTTGTATTAATAATGATTTTTTATACAATCACAATCCTCGAAGAGACATTTTGCTTGTCTGCGAAAAACACTAAATGTCTTTGGGTGGAATCGAACAGGCGACCTCTGGACTAATAGACTAACGTTTTTACATCTCAGCTACAGAGCAATTCGTTATTAAATACGCAAATAATGGATACACACAAAACATGATTTTCTTTGTTTCATCGACATGTGTGCATGCATTTCTTATATCAACAATGGTGATTGTTAATTTTTTTCACAATGCATAACAAAAAAGTTGGTTAGTGCAGTTTGTTGAAAAAAATTTCTTGATTTGCTTTGTTTTAATCATATGTATGCGTTCATTTGTTATATCAACAATGATGATTGTTAATTTTTTTTTCACAATATATAAAAAAATGTGGTAAGTTCAGTTTGTTGAAAAATTTCTGTGTTTGTCGTATCAACAACTAAATTTGTTGTTCTAACAAAATGTATGTTTGAATTTAAATTACATATTAACAATTGAAATTGTTAGTTGCAGTTTGATGATATTTTTTCTGTGTTCATGAGATCCGTATCGGATTCTATGAACAGGCAGATTATCCATTTTCTTTCGGGTTCTTAACATTTTGAATTTAATGTTATTATTTTAAGAATATGGCCCTATGTTCCACTTTGGAACGACGGGAAAAGCGCCCCAAGTCACTATTTTTTAATATCGAGTTTTTTGCCTATTTCGCTAAGTGAATCTTTAATCTATCGAAATATGCAAAAAATTCGAATTGAAAAAACAAATAATGATTTAAGGGGTTTCTATATCAAGGTAACGATATGAAACATTGTACGAGATAATTATAGATAAATAAAAAAATGCTTTATTTTATAAAAGAGCTGCTAACAAATTCTCATATAAGATTTTTTAACTATATCAAAAACTTTAAATGGATGAAGGGTTACAACTCTAGCGTTCTTCTAAAAATTCGATACTATCGATAGTTTTGTAACGAACTATCGAAACTATCGAGTGGGCGACTATTGATAGCTTTGCAGCTCTACTGTGAAGTATGGAAGAAACTAATGAATTAATATAAAAAAACGAAATATAAGACTACAGAAAGTTTCAAAATAAATAATTAAGTAGCACAGCAGTTCCAACCTTCGGGGAGACCCTCCTGACTACTACATAAGAAATAACAAAGACCTGAGAACAGTGTAAAATTGTGACAATTTTGTGAAATAAGATTACGAAATAAAAAAAAAAATTATTACAAAAATCTAAAAATTGTTAATTAAAAACGAAATTACAAAAATAAAAACCTTAAAAGCAATAAAAAAGCAATTGAACAGCTTAGCAAAAAAGAATAAATCTAGAAACTAGACAAAAACACGATCTATAAAGAAGCCCCGAACAAATATTTATGCTAAAAGAAAGGAAAATAAATAAAACTAAGTGTTCATAAAAACAAAAATTGCTTAAAAAGACATAATACTTTACCAAAATTTGAAAAATAGAAATAAGGCCAACTTAAAATATGATGTAATATTTGCCAAGTGTTGTTCAGATGCTTGAAAAAACATCTAAAGAAGAAAAGATTAGAAAAATCTAAGTTCATCATTGGAGCAGTTTCCGAAGTAGCCAATTTAAGAATATCGTCTATGTTTGGAGGTCCAAACATGCTGAAGTTTAGTTAAGAAAATATAAATCATTAGTTAAGTAAATACATAAATTTTTAAATAATCTATAATATAAAAAAATCTTTGTCAGAGGATATTTAAGTTGTAATTATAATTGTTATACTCTTGTTGTGTTGAATTTTATTTCCAGAAATATAAAGCTTTTAGCATCATTTGACGATGGTGACGCTTTTTGTTGACAATACTGAGCTGTTGGTTTCTTGTTAAAATTAGTATAGCTCTGTTCTATTAAAGTGATTGAATACTTGATCAAATTTAATCTAATTTTGTAATGATAAACAATCGGTTTTGGATGCTTTGTTTGAATATCTTAAATGCGGAACCTTTTACTTTTTTCTTGACATGTGGAATAGAATTGTTTAAGTTAGCGCCAGGGATACTCAGTAGTAGGGAACTGTTCGTGCGGGACCAATTAAAATTTTAAAATTTGGGTAATTAAAATTTGAAATTGTTAAATAAACAAATGTGTAATTTGATACCCGTGGAAAAAAAAGATGAAAGTGCCCTGTAGTGTAATGTTTCATGAAAATAAACACAGGCGCATTGATTGATCAAAGTAAATTGATAATTTATTAAACAAATTCCTCAGCTTATATACTAACAATGAGAAGTTCGCTTTTTCTTATTTCTACTTATTCTAATATACATACATTCATACATTCATACCTTAATACATTAATATTACATTGTATCAAATATACATACATACATTGTTCCAGGCTGTGTACTTTTGAAGTTCAATGCCATTCCACTTTTGTCATAGTAACAATTTATACGAATCAGCATAATTCTAACTATTTAGCAATAGCGAGCATTGACCGAAAAGTATAAGAATATTATGTTACTTAAATTCCAATGTTTATGACTAAGTGTGTTTGCAATTAAAATCGTTACTGACCTATCTCAAGAAGACGTTGACTTTCAGTTAGTTCAGTTTGTTTACATACTATTGAATACTATTGTTTATTTATGAATATCATGTTGCTGTGACTGTTTGGTGAGGTTCATGCATATGTGATACTATGTATACACTACACCCCTGCTCTTTCAGTTAAAATTACACAATTTTGAGATTTTTTTTTTCAAAATTTTGTAATTTTATAAAATTTTTTTTGTTAATGTGCTGCCTGCGTGGTACAATGTTTACATTATTATAATTTTTTTTTGTTGTTATACATATTAAATTCTTATTGTGTTTATTTATTTAAAAAAATAGTGTGATATTTAAGTGGTACAATATTTGTATAGTTCTTAATTTTAGTGTTATGTTCTTATGGAAATAATTAAAATGTTTATTATTTTTTTTTTTTTTTTTTTTTTTTTTTTTTTTGTTTTGCATTTTATAAATAAATGTTTACAATTCTTATGCTAAAAATATTTTGTGCTTACGTTTAATAGTTTTTATTTCTTACATTTCTTTAATAAATTTTTATGTACAGTTTTAATTTTTCCATCAATTTTTAATTCTACATTTACATTATCCATATTTATTACTTTGTAAGGACCATGATATGGTGCTTCATATTTTTTTCTGTTCGCCTTTTTTATCAAAACCAAGTCTCCTATACTAAGATCTATTCTGTTAGTTTTGTTATATGATTCCAAATGTCTCTTTTTCTTTATTGATTCTATAAGTTTTCTAGCATTTTCTAGTGAATTTCTAATTCTAACTCTTAATTCACCTGCGTAATTATCTAAATTATAAGTTCTATTATAATTATTCGTTATTTCTTCACCTGGTAAAGTAGGTATTTTGCCAAATATTAACTCAAATGGTGTATAATCTGTGTCTACGTGAGGCGTTATATTGTATGCAAAGGAATAATAAGGTATCCAGTCGTGCCAGTAGTCATCATTCACGAATGACAAAAAGTATTCATTTAGAACTCTATGGTTTCTTTCTACTGTACCCAGTGTTTCATGATGGTACGGTGTGGATATTTTATGTTCTATTTTTAGCAAAGTACATATTTCCTTCATTAATTCGTTTACAAACTCTGTACCTCTGTCAGATTTTAGTGTTTTAAATATGCCATACTTCAATATTAAATTTTCTGTCAAACATTTTGCGATTGATTTGGCTTCCTTTGTTTCCATTGGTGCAGCCACTATGTATTTAGTTAATTCACATTGCATTGTTAATATATATCGATAGTTTCCAGAAGGTCGTAGAGGACCAACTGTATCTACGACAATTGTGGAAAAACTATTTTTTGGTGTGTCTGTAATGCATAACGGTTCCTTTGTGTGTCTTACTTGTTTGTTTCTCTGACACAAATCACACTCTAAAACATACCTTTTTACCATTTTGTACATATTTTTCCATATGTATTTTTGTTTCAATTGGATTAAAGTTTTTCTAACTCCGAAATGTCCTCCGCATGGTGTGCTGTGATACAATTTAATTAATTCATTTTTCCTTTTTTCATCTGTTATTCTTTGAGGATTACTATATAACATTATTTTTACATCATTTTCTTTGCACGTGTCTAACTTTTCTTTAAACTTTTCTATACTTATTTTCTTAAATATTTCGTCACCTTTTTCTAGTGCGAATCTTACATACTTTGTTCTGCCTAAAACAGAAGGTAGTTTCTCCAATATATTATCTAGATAATAAGGATTATCGCTACATCTGATGCGCATTTCATTTAGGACAGAATCATTTTCGATTTTCATTTCTTTTTCTGATTTTTCAAATACAAATTTCAATTTTCTTGCAAGCTTTATATCGTTTATGGATGTACAATCCCAAATTTTGAGTTGATCAGGCTCATTAGGATCTGTATTACCGTTCTTTTCATTTTTCTTGTATTTACCTAGGTTTTTGGTTTCCTCATTTTGTATCCTCTCTTTGTTCATATTTCTTGTTATCACCAGCGATTTTTTTACGGTTTCATCTATTTCATTAGGAATCATTTCTTTTAACATTTCTGAATTTAATTCTATTCTTGATAATGCGTCTGCGTTGGTATTATTACTTCCCTTTTTGTATATTATTTCAAAATCATAGTCGGACAATTCCATACGAATTCTGGTTAATTTTGAATTTGGATTTTTATGTGAGAATAGTGAAATTAGTGGACGGTGGTCTGTGACGACAATAAATTTTCTGCCGTATAGGTAGGGTCTAAAAAATTGTATTCCCCAATGTATACCAAGTAGTTCTTTTTCTATTACTGGCTTATTTCTTTCATGTTTGTTAAATGATCGACTAGCAAATGATATCGGTCTATCCGTTCCAATTTCTCCCTGTGACAGAACAGCTCCTAGTGCAAGATTAGATGCGTCTGTCGTCAGTATGAATGGTTTGTCGAAATTCGGGTATTGTAGAATTGGTGGGCTTATCAGTTTCTTCTTTAATGTTTCAAAAGCAGTCTGACATTGTTCTGTCCAGTTGAATTTGGTTCCCTTTTTCAACAGAGCATTCAAACAGTTCGTAATATCTGCGAAATTTTCAACAAATCGTCTATAGTAATTACAAATGGCCACGAATCTCCTAACTTCGTCTGTATTCTTTGGTGTCGGATATCTTGTTACTGCTTCAAATTTTTCTGGATCTGGTTTTATTCCGTCTGGTGTTATTAAGTGTCCAAGATATACTATTTCTGATTTCAAAAAGCAGCATTTACTAGCATTAAGTTTTAAGTTATATTGTTGGAGTCTGTTGAATACCTTAATGAGATTTGTATTGTGATGTTTAAGACTACTTCCAAAGACTATTATATCGTCTACATACAAGAAAGCTTCGCATTCCAGACCCGATAGAGCTATCGTCAACATACGTTGAAAACTGTTCGATGATATCTTTAAACCAAATGGCAATCGTGTATATTGGTAATGTCCGTCAGGTGTTGAAAATGCTGTGCATGGTCGAGATTCTTGTTCAAGTTCGATTTGGTGGAAAGAGTTTGTCATGTCTAGTGTTGAGAAATATTTTGCTCTACCCAATCTGTCAAGTACATCTTCCAAACGAGACAAAGGAAACTTGTCATTGACTATTTTGTCGTTCAATTTTCTAAAATCTACAACCAATCTCCATTTCTGCAATTCTGTATGACCCTTTTTTGGTACCAATAACAGTGGCGCATTATATGGGCTTATAGATGGTTCTATAATGTTATTTTCCAACAATTTATTTACTTGAGAGTTTATTTCTGTAGCTTGTGCATGTGGGAGACGGTAATTTTTTATATATACGGGGTTATTGTCATTTAATTCTATAGTTTGTTTATAAAAGTTATTCGTTGTTAAATATTCATCTTCTAGGTGGAATATATTTTGATATTTCTTTAGTATTGTTATAAGGTTTTCCTTATCTTCACCACTTAAGTTTGTTAGGTCGAGCTTGTTTAATAGTTTGTTAAATCTTTCTGATGTATAATGATTTTCGTATTTATGGCTATTAATTGATAAAATTTCGTAATTTTGTAATGGAATTGTTTCTATTTTTAAATTTTTAATGCTAGCTATTTTGTCCGTAATGTTTATTACTCTTATATGTTGATATCCATTTCTTGGTACTATCGCGTTTGCCAGGTGTACCCCTCTAGCAATCTCTCTGTTTAATACCACTGCATCCTCTTCCAATTCCATACTAAATGGTACAATTATTTCACTTCTCTGCGGAACTATTATTTGATTAATCCTAAATGTGTTATCATATATCGGGATAGTGACTGTCTCATTATTGTAGTCAAAAGTGAGTATATATGAGTCGTAGTCTATATTACATCTATATTCTGTCAAAAAATCTCGTCCAAGAATTCCATCGGTGTTTATTGGAAAGTTATCTTTCACTAATTGTATTTTGTGTTTAATAATTTTGTTATTTATGTTAATTTTAATAACTGTAGAGCCCAAGGATTTAATAATATTGTCCGATATACCAGTCAAATTGCAATAATCATTTATATTCTCCTCATATCTATCAAGGAATTTTGCTTTACAGAGTGAAACGTCTGCTCCTGTGTCTATTAAAAATGTCAATTTGTTTTCTTCATCCACTATCCTTAATTTTACATAATTTCTAAGGTTGGATGAAATGCAATATACGTTTTTTGCTTCTAATATGTTCCCACTGGAGACTCCATCTGTGTGGTCTCCGGGATAATTGAGTTTCCCTGATCCTGTATTTGGTTAATGTTACGGGTTATATTATTGTAATTTTGTCTTCTTTGGTTATTGTTCCATCGGCTTTGGTTGTTAATGTTTCGGTTATTGTTGTTTGTTCTATTATAATTATTGTTGTTGTTATTTGTTCTAGTATTATTATTGATGTTGTTGTTATTTCTGGCATTATGATGCACTCTTGAAAGGCACTGGTTTGAAAAATGATTAAATCTTCCACAATTATTACACTTCTTGCCATCAGCGGGGCATCGACCACCATGAATGCCACCACATTTCCTACATTTTTGTTGCTGTCTATCCTTAATATTTTGTTCCCTATTGTAGTTTACTCTCTGATAAAGTACCTTTTTCTGCGTTGTTCTTGCTGCAACCTGTTCCGCAATTTTAACCGCTTCAGAAAAAGTTTTGACTTGACTTGCATCAATTGTAGTTATTATTTGTGCATCCTTAAGTCCATTAATGAAAGCATTGAATGCTATTTTACCATTTGTACTACATATAGCATTTCTGTTATGTTCTCCTTCTTCGGTTATTTGTATTGCATTTAACTCCGCAATAAGGTTTTCTATTTCGGTAGCGAGTCGCAATACGTTACCATCTCTTTGTGCACAATTATTAATTTCATTTAAAACTGTGTTAGAGTTTTTTAATGGCTTATAAGTGCTTTTCAAGTTTGTTATCAATTCTGGTATAGATGTGGGTGTGGTTATTCTATTTTGTACTCGTACTTCTAATCTTGATTTGTATACGAAATTAAGGAAAGATGTACTCTTCTCTAATGGTATTGTTGATGACACTATTTCTAAATTTGTAATGAAGTCATTTAAGTCATTTGATCTACCTGTAAACTTAGGCACTAATTTTGTTATCACGGATAACTCATTTATATCTAAATTTGTCATGTTGGTTTTTTCTTGATGGCTTCTTCTTTTTGTGTGTTGTTCCAATAATTCTAATGCTTCCCTCTTCACTGTAGAGAATGTACCCAATACCGTTGTTTTTTCCTTTTCTTCCAACACCAAATTATTCTTTAATTTCTTTTCTATGTTTTGTATTTCAAACCTTTTTTCTTCTATTGTTTCTATAGTGTATGGTCTTCCTAGTGATTTTTTAGCATTTATTATTATCTGTTCTAATAATTTAATGTTTTCCATCTATATATATTTTTTTTTTTATGTTTATGTTAATCATTAAAATTCAAAAAAAAATTTCTTTTTCCTTTTATTTAATTGTTTTTGCAGTTTTTATCATGCATTTTGTGCTAATCTAACATACTTCTGTTTTCAAAATATTTATCTGCTTGTCTCATCAGTAGTATAGTTTCTAATTCTATCTTTGTTTTATTAATATAATCTTCTTTAGTTGGAGTTCCTTCGATACCTAAAGATTTCCAAAGCTTGGCTAACCATTCAACACATTCTTCTATTTTTGGCTCTTTTTCCTCTTTATGGTCCCAATTAACTGGATTTTTAGATTTATTTCTATTTCTTATTCTATGCATTTCAAAAATTAAGTTTAATATATTATGTAGATTTGTAGACAAGTTCTCATTACTTTTATTAATTTTAAAGTAATGCTTCCATAATTAGCTTTATGGTTTTTAAAAATAGTATAAATGACAATTGGTGAAAAACAATAATTATAATTAGTATTAATATATTTTTAATGTTAAATTCAATCATTATTAAAATTTAAATTTTTTTTTTTTTTAATTGTTATTTTTAATCATCAAAAAAAATTCATAATATTTGGTAAACAATATGTAACTAAGTGGTAATACTATAAGAAATATTATCAGCCATCCAATATATTCATCGTAAAATTTCTTGAAATTAAGTTCCATTTAAATAAAGTTAATATTAAATTTTTTCTTCTTTTTGTTTTTGTAATTTTTGTAAATTTTTTTCTTTTTATTATGGGTCAAGATTTTCCCCAAGTTGTTATTTTTATATTTTATGTTTGTTGCGAAATTTTCTAACTCTTGAATTTCTCTGTTAATATATTCATTAATCATGTACAAAATAGCAATAAAAATTACAATTAATATCAGAGTAAATTTCATATTTACAATGACTAAACGTTCAAAATAGTTTCATTATTTTTTGTTTTTGTTGCGTTTTATTGTTTTTAATTCATATTTTAAATTTGCAATTTGTTGTTGTATTTTATGGATTTCTTCTTTATTAGCGTATGACGCTTGATGGATGAGGCATCTAAGTTGCGTTTTTATTTTATTTCTTTTTCCGCCTCTCGATTTTGAAACATTTGGTAGGGGGAATATTTCGTATTTTGGATCACTTCTTGGCTTACTGATTTTGCTTGGCTTTGGTCCTAGGTTGAGGATTTCGGGTTCCTGTTTCTGCGAGGCACCTTCCTTCAGTAATCGCTTCCAGCGTTCTTCTGCTTCTTCAAGGTCCTTAAGAAGTTCCTCCCAGGGTTGGTCCATCAATTAAAGGATTGAAATCAAAAAAAAAATTTTATATTCTATAGATGGTCCCTGCTAAGCATAAGCTCTCTATGCGGGGGTCTATATTTAGGTCTTTTTCACTTAAAAGGATAAGCAATAGTGCTGTTTATTCCTTATAAATGAAAGGGCAGGATCGCCATGTAATGTTTCATGAAAATAAACACAGGCGCATTGATTGATCAAAGTAAATTGATAATTTATTAAACAAATTCCTCAGCTTATATACTAACAATGAGAAGTTCGCTTTTTCTTATTTCTACTTATTCTAATATACATACATTCATACATTCATACCTTAATACATTAATATTACATTGTATCAAATATACATACATACATTGTACCAGGCTGTGTACATTTGAAGTTCAATGCCATTACACTTTTGTCATAGTAACAATTTATACGAATCAGCATAATTCTAACTATTTAGCAATAGCGAGCATTGACCGAAAAGTATAAGAATATTATGTTACTTAAATTCCAATGTTTATGACTAAGTGTGTTTGCAATTAAAATCGTTACTGACCTATCTCAAGAAGACGTTGACTTTCAGTTAGTTCAGTTTGTTTACATACTATTGAATACTATTGTTTATTTATGAATATCATGTTGCTGTGACTGTTTGGTGAGGTTCATGCATATGTGATACTATGTATACACTACAGTAGGCAAAATGTGTATAGCGAAGATTGTTAAAAATTATAGTGTGGGTAATGCTTTTTGGTGTTATAGACATTTAGGGTGTGGTTCTTATGGGGTGATATTGAGACATTGGGTAGTGAGTTTGGAGCTTGAAAGTATTGGCTTAGTATAGACAATGTGGTTAGGCTAGGTTAGGTTGAACAGGCTGCCGGTCTCTAACAACCGTCCCACTTGGGTCCTTTGGTCCCTTTGTGATGCCTGGGATGGATAGTAGGGAAATTCAGAGAGGTGTCCCTCCTATCCCAGAGGTTGGGTCGGTGTTAAACCAACCCGAGTATCGTATGAATGAATTTATTCCCCTAATGTCGCATTCCGCCAAGTCTGCTAGTTCGGGTAGTGACGGATTTCCCAAGTATGACGCCCTATTTCTATATAGTGCTGGACATCGACAGAGGAAGTGTTTGACAGTTTCTTCCTCCTCCTCGTTCTGACAACTTCTACAGAAATCGTTAAAAGGAAGAATTAATCTTCTGGCATGGACACCAATAAGACAGTGCCCTGTTATGACCGCTACGAGTATACGCAGCTGTTGACGAGGGAGCCCCAGTATGGTTGCAGATATTGCGAAGTTATACTGGGGCCAGATGGATCTGGAAACCTCACAAGTGATTTCATTTGTCCATCTGGTTTGCGCTTCTCTAAATAGTTGGTGCTGAATTTGTATTTTACAGCTTTTTAGTGGGACACCTACTAACCAGTCGATGTCATTTTCATGTAGGCGGGCACCAGCCTTGGCTAGACCGTCCGCGATAATGTTACCGGGCACCCCCGCGTGGTCCGGTACCCAGAAGAGCCCTAGGTTCGCATGTCCCGCCATCTCATTCAGAGATGCCCGGCATTCTTTAACCAAATCCGATGTTGTGTAATCACCAGATGGAGCATGTAGTGCCGCCTTATTGTCGGTACAAATTCGGATGTCCTGATCGAATATCCTGTAGTACCTTAACCAGTTGGCTGCCCTTTTGATTGCCGATATTTCAGCCTGAGTGATGCTACATTGGTTTGGTAGCCTAAAGTTTATCCTACGTTGCATTTGTGGGATGTAGAAACCCCCGCCCACTCCGATGCCCGACTTTGCCCATCGGTGTAGATCTCGAGCATATCCTCATATTGGTGTATGTAGTTTGCCTCAGAGGATGTGCCCGAGAAGTCCACCACGAATCTCTTGTCGGGCATCAGAGTAGAGATTTGCCCTAATATCGTCGCATGGCCTACGTTATCCCGCTTCCATGCACCTGAGGCATCTAGTCTAACCGCCGAGTTCATGGCCAGTTGTTTGATCATGAGTTCAGCAGGAAGCCAATGCAGTATTGTGAACAGTGCTTTGGATGGAGTAGTACGAGGTGCACCTGTGATCAGCAAAGCAGATGTTCGAAGAACATTTTCTATTATTTTAGAGTATGTGGCTTTATTTAAGGAAGTCCACCAGACGACAGACCCATACATTAGTATGGGCTTTACCACCATTTCAAAAAGCCAATTGACATTTTTGGGACTTACGCCCCACCTGTTGCCGATCGCCCTTTTGCAGGTGTATAGAGCAATAGCAGCCTTGTCTGCCCTCGCTTGAACGTTGGGGTACCATGAAAGCTTAGAGTCCAGTATAATACCGAGATACTTCACGCTATCTGATAACCTAAAGGTGACTCCGTTGAGAGTCGGTAACGTGAAAGTCGGTGTCTTGTATTTTCTCGTAAAGAGAACCAGATCCGTCTTTTGAGGGTTAGAATTAAGACCACTTTCAACGCTCCATCTACTTATGATACGTAGTGCCGATTGAAGACGTTGAGATAGAGTATCTAGAAATTTACCAGATATTGCTACTGCTACGTTATCCGCGTAGGCTACTGATTTAAACCTCATAGAGTCTAGTTCCACCAGTACCGAATTTATGGCGATATTCCATAGGATAGGTGACAGAACACCTCCCTGGGGAGTACCTCGCCTAACCGTTTTTTGAATAGTCGTTTGCCCCATCGTGGAGGAAATTACCCTATTTGTTAAGAGCCCTCGTATGAAGCTAATTGTTGACCGATCAATGTTCAGTCTTTCTAGTTCCATAATGATGGATTCAGGTCGTACATTGTTAAAGGCACCGTCTATATCAAGAAAGGCCACGAATGTATATTCTTTGTTTGCCAGGGATTTTTCAATGAATTCTACAAGCGAGTGAAGTGCCGTCTCAACTGATTTGCCCTTCGTATAGGCATGTTGGGAGGTTGATATGAGGTTCGGAGAAATTGTTGATCTAAGGTGTAGATCAATTATCCGTTCCAGAGTTTTAAGGAGAAAAGATGATAGGCTGATGGGTCTAAAATCTTTCGGGTTTACGTGTGTAGTTTTACCCCCTTTGGGAATAAAGACCACGGAGCATTTGGTCCACGCTATCGGAATATTCGACCAAGTTAGACAGGCCGAGTATATCCGAATGAGCCATGGAGTGATCACGTCTGCATTACGCTGTAGGTCAGCTGGAATAATGCCATCGGGACCCGGTGATTTGAACGGGTCAAAGCTGTTGATGGCCCACATTATTTTTTCCCTATTTAGGGTAATCGTGGCCATGTTAGAATGTATTGATTGTATGGCTGCAATCTCTCCCGTGTAGGGAGTGCAACCGGGAAAGTGTGTGTTCATTAGTACCTCTAGGGTCTCCTGACTACTGGTGGTCCATCCGCCACCTGATTTCTTAATGAAACTGGGGACAGTTGGAAGAGTAGCCAAGATTTTGCGAAGGCGAATAGTCTCAGAGGCTCCCTCAACATTGCTGCAGAAGGACCTCCATGACGTTTGTTTCACATCCCTGACGAGGTTCTTGAACCTGTTACAGAGGCTTTGTAGGCTGACCAGTTACCCAGTCTTTTTGCCTCATTGAATAGTCTGCGACTCTCCTTGCGAGCGTTCGCTATTTCAAGACACCACCATGGTGGTTTTTTCTTCCCACGCAGTATACTAGGTCTGCATGATTCGGCCGTCGCTAAGTTGAAAGCATTTTTAAATTGTCAACCGCGATGTCAATGTCGTGCCTATCGCTTATGATTGGTGATTGTGTAAGAAAGTCAGAGAGAATAAGCTTTTGCTCTTCCCAATTTGTTTTCTTCCTATTTATTATGAGCGTAGCCCGATCAGTCAGAACCCTATAGTGAATTCAATATAGCGATGATCAGAGAAAGAACAGTCATTTGATACCTTCCATTCCCTAATCATATCAGTATGCGTAGAACTAACTAGCGTGATATCTAGAACCTCCTTCCTATTTGATGACAATGTGGTTCGTATGGGGTGATATTGAGACATTGGGTAGGGAGTTTGGAGCTTGAAAGTATTGGCTTAGTATAGACAATGTGGTTCTTATGGGATGATATTGAGACATTGGGTAGTGAGTTTGGAACTTGGTGGATCTTACGGGGTCATATTGAGAGATTGGATAGTGTTTTAGATTATATGTGGAAATAAAGAGTGTAGACAATTTGTTGACAACGTCACCAAACTTGTAGATAAAAAAGTCGACTTGGGTTCCTACGGGGTTTATTGTGTGGCTATTATTATTTTTTGTTCTTGATAATTTTTTGTGGTGCTTGTGTTTACATTTAAACTGTAGTTGTGTTTATTTAAGCATGTCCGTCCACCAATTGACTGGTGGAGGGATTGTATATTTTCAGAATGTGGCTATGGAAGTGTAAGAGGGGGGTGTTAAGTTCCAATTAATATGTATGCATATACATACGTACATACAATAAGCGTTTGCCTTTTGTTTATAATATTTTTTATTTTTTGTCAAGTGGGGGTATTTTTTTTTGCATCAAATCGCATGATCGTTTGGATTTGTAGTTGTGTTGCTTAGTATGATAGATGGTCTGAAATTTTTGTTTACGTTATATATGCATGCTTAATCTGGTTGATGTTTTTGTTTATTCAGGTGGATGTGTTGGAGAATGAGTCATCATCCTAATTTTTGTTTGTTGGTGGGGGTTGGTTAGAGGTTGTGCTTACATAAAGAGTCTGTACATATGGATTGATGTCTGTCTGTCTGAACATATTAAAATCTTGCTTAATCTTGGGTATTGCTTTGTTTACTCAGCTGGATATGTGAGTCATCATTTGATACCATAATATCATTAGTCATCATTTATATAAAATATCACAAAATGTTATGTTCTAATTCTTGCTCTTGCTATGTATACATATGAATTTCATCATATCTCGTAATATCAATAAAAAATAGACTTGATGACTACTACGCGATTCTCATAGGATGTATATAAGTAGAAGAAATAATGAAGATATTCATCAGTATACTCTGATATCTCAACAAGTGCTGTTGAAAGCAAAAAAATTATTAATAAACAAGTTCATAGTGCTTTTAAAAAAGAACTAAATAAATTAAATTAAATAATTTAATAATTAATTGTTGCTAATTAAATAAATAGTTTGAAAACAAACAAAAATTTTAATAATAAAGAAGTTAATAGTGTTTTTGAAAAAAGGATTAAATAAATTAAATAAATTTGATTGTTGTTTTTGAAAAAAAGGATTAAATAAATTAAATAAAATAATTAAATAAATTTGATGGTTGCTAATTAAATAAATAAATAAATAAAAATTAATTCTTCAAGCTATGTTTGTGAAATATGTAAAAAGGAATACAAATACCAAAAGTCGTATTTGGAGCATTGCAAAAGTCATGCTCAACTACAACATGTGCAGATGCCAGTGTCATGTGATGTACAGCCTCCAATGCCTTTATATAACCCTATTCCTTGGAACAATATGCAACAGCAATATCCGGTGTCTTTTCAAGAGCTTCCAAGGACTTCGTACTATCCTACGGGGTTGAAGAATCAGTTTTCAGTACCCATACAAATTCCACATCATCTTCCTATTCCCTATCCATATACATCACCAATGCAATGGCAGCAATATAATATGCCCAACTATTATCCTTCAGTTTTGAATAATCAATTTGCCTTGTCGATGGACAGTTCCAGGTATCCTCAACACCAACAACAACAACAACAGCAGCAACATCAGCAGCAACATTAACAACAACAGCAACAACTAGATAATATTGTGTTTGATGACATGGATGTTTCAAATTCTCCCAGCGATAAATATGATGATACTCCTTTGAATGTAGAACCAAAATATTATGAAATAAACAGTGCATTCAAAAAAAAATATTGCAACGTACGGAATTCCCAACAAAAAAGATGATCTTCTGTTTGAAGACTTTGTTCTGGAAAATATACCTATTTTCATGGAAAGACTTGAAAAAAGTTTACCTAAACATAATATTTTAAGATTCTGTGTAACTCTTATTGGAGAGCATATAAAAATTGTTGGTGAAGAAATTGACTTGTGTCAAATTTCACACAGAGCAAAAATGGATTTATTGTGCCTGGGAAGTAATGTTGATGACCTAATTGAAAAACAATTCCAGGACATTCATAATAAAATGTCAGAATTCCAGGAAAGAGACTCTGGGTGGACTTTAATCAGAATTATTCGTCTAGAAATTAACATAAACAAAAGTTCACTAGTGAAAGGATCTCATTGGATAAGCACACCATTAAAACTGGGTAAACGGCAGGCCTGTATCAATATTGAAAACAATAATGATTACTGTTTCAAATGGGCTTTATTTGCCGCATTGGATACCACAATAATAGAGCATAAGCAACGTTGCAGCTCATATAACATCGAATATATTAGTGCTGATGTCATTTGCCTACAAAATGGAATTGTGGTTGATTTTACAAATTTAAAGTTCCCATTGGCATTAAAAAACATCAAAGTATTTGAGGATAGGAATGATGGTATAAGTGTGAACGTGTTTGGGTACGATAGTGAGAAGGATGAAGTAATTGGACCATTCTACAATACACAAAAAGAAAAAATAAAGCATGTTAATTTAATGCTGCTGGAAGCTGGAGACATTCATCATTATATACTTATTCAAAACATATCAAGGTAAGTAAATACATATTTATGATTGAATAACTATATACATATATAAATTTATTCCTTTTACAGGCTTTTGAAAGCTCAGACAACCAAGCACAATGACAGACTTTTATTCTGTAATACCTGCCTACAATATACACACAATGAATGGACTATGGACCAACACAAAACGGAATGTGGGAAAATTGTTGCTGCGTTGCCTTCTCCCGAAGATAGTATTTTGAAGTTTAAAGATCACCAGCGGCAGATGGATGTGCCATTCGTTTTATATGCAGATTTTGAATGCATACTAGAAGATATCCAAACTACTGTAAGTGACAAAACTCAAGTTATAAAGAGGCACATTCCTTGTGCCTTTAGTTATTATATAAAATGTATAGGTAATAATAGTTTAGATAAATTTAAGATATATAGTGGTGAGGACGTATCTGTAAAACTTGTTGACTGGTTAATTGACGATTGTGAAGATATTTACAATCAGTTCCTCACCAGTAAGACAAAAATGAACAGCTTGAGCCTTTCGGAAATATACAGTTTTCAAAATTCAATAAATTGTCACATATGCGACAAATTTCTCGGTAATGATCGCGTAAGAGATCATTGCCATATAAGTGGTAAATATCGAGGTGCAGCTCACAATATTTGCGACTTAAAGTACCAAATTCCGAAGTTCATACCCATATATTTTCATAATTATTCATCTTACGACTCGCACCTCTTTGTTAAAGAATTAGGTAAAAAGTCTGACAACATAAAAGTCCTACCACTGAACAAAGTACTGTACATTTCACTATCTACATTTACAAAAATTACTGACAATTGCAATCTTGAACTCCGATTTTTAGATACTATTCGTTTTATGGCTGATAGCTTAGAATCCTTAGCTAATAACCTTACGGACAAAGACTTTCATACGGTTAGGGCACACTTTAACAGAAAGACAGAATTTGACCTTGTACGAAGTAACGGTGTTTTCCCTTATGAATATCTTGATTCGTTTGAAAAATAGGATGTTGGTCAGCTTCCATCAAGAGAAGATTTTTTTAACAAATTAAATAACAAGGAATGCTCAATTGAAGATTATGAGCATGCAATAAAGATTTGGCATACCTTTAATTGCAAAACCCTGCGAGATTATATGGAATTATATCTCAAAACAGATGTGCTTTTGTTAGCAGACATATTAGAAAATTTTCGAAAAGTCTGTAAGGGAATTTATAATCTAGATCCGTGTCAGTACTATACTGCTCCAGGACTATCATGGGATGCCATGTTAAAGCACACACAAATAGAATTAGAGTTGTTAACAGACATTGACATGTATAACTTCTTTAAAAAGGGAATACGCAGTGGAATGGTACAGTGCAGTAAGCGATATTCCAAAGCAAATAATAAATATTTAGATGATTTTGATGAAGACAAGCCTTCAGAATTTCTAATATATTTAGACGTAAATAACCTTTACGGTTGGGCGATGTCTGAGTATCTTCCTTATGGAGGATTCCGATGGCTGACAAGTGATGAGCTGAATCTGGATGTGAAAAGCATAGATAATAACTCACAAGATGGCTATGTATATGAGGTCACTTTGGAATATCCTTCACATCTGCATGACTCTCACAATGACCTTCCCTTCTGTGTTGAAAACAAGAAAACTTTAGAATCAAACCATAAGAAATTAATTGCGGATTTTTCGCCAAAAAACTCTTATGTAATACATTACAGAGTTCTTAAGCAATGTTTGGAATATGGTTTGATTCTAAAGAAAACGCATCGTATTCTTGCATTTAAACAATCTCCATGGTTAAACGGTTATATTGACTTAAATACCAAACACAGAGCCACTGCTAAAAATGCTTTTGAGAAAAATTGTTTCAAATTACTCGATAATGCTGTGTATGGCAAAACAATGGAGAATGTGGACAAGAGGAGAGATGTGAAAATTGTACTGGAATAGAACAAACTGTAACCATTTGGGGGCTCAAGATTGGATATCTAAATCCAATTTCCATAGTTTATCTATATTTTCTGAAGATATGGTAGCTATAGAAATGAATAGTCAAAACATACTACAACAAGCCCATATACTTGAGATTTTGCGTCTTGGAGCTTTCTAAATGGAAAATGTATAATTTCCATTATGGATTCATGCAGCCCAAGTTTAAAGCAAATTTATCTTTAAATTACATGGACACCGACTCATTTATATATACAATAAAAACTGACGACTTTTATGCCGACATAAAATCTGACATAGAACAAGAATTTGACACTTCCGATTACCCAAAATATAACGTATATGGTATTCCTCTTTTAAACAAAAAGGTGCTGGGTATGATGAAGGATGAAAATTGTGGTAAAGTTATGAAAGAATTTGTGGGACTTCGGTCAAAAATGTATTCTTTTAGCGTGCAATATGAAAATGATGTAAAAAAATCGAAGAGGGTTAAGAAATGTGTTCTTGAAAAATATAGTTTAGAGGCGTATAGAAATTGTTTATTTAATAAGTCTATTGTTTATGATGATATGTTAACATTTAAGTCAAAAGTTCATCAAATTTATACCAACCAACTAAATAAGGTTGTACTTAGTTATCAAGATGATAAAAGAAAAATATAATGTGATGGTATAAATACATTAGCATGGTATAATTATCGAATTGAGGAAACAAATCCAGAATATGAACTGCATATGTTGCTAATGGAAATTGATATGCTTCAAGAAGAATGATGGATTTTTGATTTAAATGTTATCTGTTTCTGTTTATGTAAATATTTAGTTATTAATGTTTAGTTATTAAGAAAATTTTATTTGTTATTAAAAAAATTCTAATAATAAAAAATTATAACATATTATTAGTTGTTAAGAAAATTTTATTTGTTATTTAAAAATTCTAATATTGAAAAAAATTAAATAATAATAAAAAAAATTATATTAACAAAAAACTAACACAATCTTTGTTTTATTTTTTTCCAATTTATTATCTATTGTTAAACATGAACTATCAAAGTTTATTTTGCACCAAAAAATATCTAAAAAACTACATTAAAAGAGGGGTGTCTATAGACAGACCTGACGTCATCGAATAGAAAAAACGTTGACGTTGTCTGAGCATGAGCAACGGCTCTGCTAGCAGAGAAAACAATTCTTGTTGGATCAACACCATTCTTCTCAAGTTTTTTGCTTACTTGCAAATTTTTGTTTGTTTATAAGTTTAACTGTACTCTTAGATCCTGCATAATCTTGATTTGATTTGTGTATTTCTTGAATTTGAATTTCACAACATTATGAAATTATATTAAGTTTCTTTCTTTAAACATTTTACAAAGTCAAAAAAGTTTTGATAATCTGATAAGTTATTCAATCAATTTTTAACTCACAAATTTCTGTTATATTCCTAAGGAAAAGATGATTCCTAATTATCCTTTAGCAAAAATAATACAAGACAATGAATATTTTATTTTTTATTTCATTTATTAAATTTAATTATAATGGTTGAAACATTGCATAATACGATTCCATTAAATTTTCTAATATAGCTTTCCGTAGAAAGTATATCGAGCACCTACAAGTATCAGGTCCTTCCTCACAATTCGGATCGTACCAGAGACAGCATTTGAAATGTCCTTCTGCGTTGTCTTCATCTTCCATAATATCAAATTCATCATGGACGAGAAGTCCAGCATATTTTGGAAAAATATGATCATTTCCCAATGATCGTATAGTCTAAAGTTATAAAAATCTGATATGAATTTATTTAGACTCCTTCTTATTTGACTCATTTTGTTAATATTCCGTATTAATTTTGTTGCTGCTTACTTTTTCAAAGGAATCTTGGATATGCTAATTTTTCCCTAAATATTTAACTACAAAGTGGGTAAAATTATGTATTATTGTTCTTTCATTCTCTTATTCTTGTTTCTGCCTAAAAGATCTAATGCTCTGACAGATGATGAAATTAAGGATCTCTCGAATGGACCATTTCAACTACGTCGAGGAGGTGATCAAAACTTAATCATTGAGAGTGAGCTGGAGGAATTTTTGATTCAAAATGCACAATATCCTATTTGGGAATAAGATAAATCAATTCTGTATAGTAAATTATAAATAAATAAAAATGCATTAAAGAGTTTTGTGAAATATATACGATTGTGTGTTTTTATTTAATATTTTCAGTTATTTCATAAAGAAACTTAAGACATAAATGACCACAGGTAAATGTATTAAAATTCTGATGTTGATTATAGTTGTATTTTATATTTGTGCCCAGATATTTGAGTACTTTCGAAGGAGGTTGTAAGTTTCCGAAACTGTCGACATATTCTTTTTCATTGATGTTTTTATAATATGCTACCCAATGTGTCCAGGTCCTGTTGATATATCCAAATTGATTATTCCACATTCAATTTTCTTTGGTCATTTTGGTAGTGAGTCCAACATGAAAACTCCTCTAAAATGTGGAATTTGTTTGAAAATTTTCTCAATTTTTCTGATAGTGGTCTATTAGGTAGCATTTCTAAGAGTTTTTTGTCTGCTCTTTATAAACTAAACCATAATCCTGTTTATATGGTTTTATTAATTGCTTCATCAAGCTGATTTTTTGCATTCTTTGTCGCATTTACAGCCTTGGCTATAGCAGCACCTCCAGTCGTTAGACTACCAATTGCATCCAGTGCAGTTAAAATCGGTATTAGAGGTAAAAAACACCAATTTTTGGTACATTTATTATGCGTGGTATATGACTTGTGATTTTCTTCCTTTTAATGTTTTGTTGATAGTTTTACGTGCTATTTTAATAGCATTGTTAATATCTAAAGGTTTTTTCTCCTTTAATATTTTTTTTGCAGCTCTAATTGATGTACTGAAAAATTTTTTACCATTTAATTTAGGTTTCTTAGCATTTTTCTTTTTCTCCACACCCATACAAAATTTTGTTTTGGCTTTCATAGCGTTAGTAACCATAAATGCAAATGATTTTTCTGCAAGACTACTATCTTTTGATAAAACTCGATCCCAAGCTGAATTTTCAAGAATTTTATCAGCTTGATGTCTAATATTTAAATCCTTATTTTTAGAATAAGCTATGTCATGATTTTTGCAGGCAGAGTCCAATAAATTGATTTCTTTATCACCTCGATTTAAACGTTTTTGTAGTTTAGTTCCAGGTCCACAGTATTGATATCTAGGAATATGAAGTTCAACAGGAAGAGAGTTTATTATTTTATCTACCAAACCTGCTCCAACGAAGGTGTTTTTATGACTAAATGACTTTTGATAATGTATAACCATCTTATTTATTTATTTTTTCTATAATAAAAGGTAACAAACATGAATTGCATTTAGTTATAAAAATGCAGTTAGTAAAACAACATAAAAATATTTTAGTTCGAAACATTGATGATTCATCGAACATCAGTTCAAAAATAAAGCATAGTTCACTCTTACCAAATTCTATTCGTGCTCTAATAGTGGGATCATCAAATTGTGGAAAGACTAATGTTATGATTGGCTTACTAGAAAGTCCTAATGGATTAAAGTTTGAAAACGTCTATTTATACTCAAAATCTCTATATCAGCCGAAATATGAATACTTGAAGAGATTAATTGCACCTATTAAAGGAATGGGATATTACACATTCACCGAAAATGAATCACTTATTCCCCCTGACAAACCTAAAACTAATTCAATTATGATATTTGATGATGTTGCATGTGAGAAGCAGAATAATATACGAGCTTATTTTTGTATGGGACGACATAGGGATGTTGATTCATTCTACTTGTGCCAAACTTATACCAGAATTCCCAAGCATGTAATAAGAGACAATGCGAATATGATTATAATGTTTAAGCAAGATGAGACAAATATGAAACATGTTTATAGGGATCATGATGCCAGCGATATGAGTTATGCAAAGTTTCATGAAATTTGTCGATTGTGCTGGAAGGATAAATATGGATTTTTGATGATAAGCAAATATAATGAATTAAACAATGGGCACTACAGAAAATTATTCGATTATTTCATAACAATATAAATTGCTCTACATAAAAGAAAAACTTTAGTATATAATCTGGCTTTAACCATAATACATCTACATAGCTCTTGAAATATCAACTATACCTGATCTAATTATCTACCTAATAAGCTGATCTGATCTGATACCTAATAAGCTGATCTGATACCTAATAACCTGATCTGATAACCTGATCAGGCACCTAATAAGCTGATCTTATAACCTGATCAGATACCTAATAAGCTGATCTGATAGCTGGAAAATGGGTGGAAAAATTTTAAAAGAGTTGGTTGCGACAAGAAATGTCTTGAAGCAAAAGCTTCGTAGTATAAAAACGGGCGAAATAGACACACGTGAACAACTAAAACATACATTTAAACCTATAACAGATCTTTTAAAAAAAATTATAAATAATTCTAATAATATCAATGGAATTATCAGAAAAGAAAAGAATGAGATGAAAACAGAAATTAAATATAATAACAGTTTTAATCATCTTAAGAAACCATCAATTAAGTTGGAGACAAGTACACCAAAGAAACTTGTAGAAGAATCAATATTTGATACCAGCAACTCACTTGCTGATCCTAAAGTTGAAAGTACTATTGATAATGATGATGATGATGATGACGATTTTTACTCTCAAAATTCAAATGCTGAATAGAGTTACACTGACTTATCTGTTTTGGAAGGGAGAAATGAATTAGATACTAACTATGATCCACATAAAGATTTCAATAATGAATGGAAATTTGGTGATAGTAAGCTCAAATTAAATGAAAACAAAATACATGTTGGTAGTCAAATATGGGCTCTAACACCAGGACTATTTTCTCTAATGTTTTATAAAATACCAAAAAACTATGATAAATATGAACTAGAACTGTACAAAAAAATTTTAATTAATACAAATACGTACAGAAGAGACTATAAACCTGATGGAGAAATCAAGGGAACGAAAGCCTATAAATATAAACATATTATTAAAAAGATGTTAAAAGATAAAAAACAACAGACTTTATCAAAATCAATACCAAATAAGACAATATCGAATTATAAAGGTGATGGATTGATGCAGTTTAACCCTCATAAACCAAACTATACATACTGGGATGATCCAAATGAGATGGTAGATCGACTTCGACTACTGGTATCATCACAAGCTGCAGGTCATACTAATCATAATAACGAAGTTGTATCAATTATTGAAGAACTTCGCGAAGCTAATAGAATAGAATAACCTATATAAAGTATGTCTGTTGATAAGTTTGGACATTATCTAAACGATACAAGCAATATAATTTCATTGAAAAATTCCCCTAAAATGTTGGGGTTCTTTATGGATACGAACAACAACATCGATGTCCAAAACAAAAGAATCAAAAATGTGGCAAAAGCTGTGGAAGAAACCGATGTTGTCAATAAATTGTTTCTGCAAACTCAAATCGAAGAAATAGAACACAAGCTATTAAAATACTTTAAGGAAGATAACACCAATATTCATGATACTCTAAGAACTCAAATCGAAATGCTACAACATGCAATAATATTACAGTTGGAAGAGAATAAGAAAATGCAAGAAAGTATTTCCAAAATCAAAAAATTTTCGGAAGACGGATATCTACAAAAATTTGTTGAAAGTATACAAAAGAAAAGTTAATGAGAAGATTTATAGATTTGAAAATTACATGTTTGTGTCAATAGCTAAAAGTGTATCAAATAGATCACAACACATCGAAAATAATTCTTAATACTAAAAAATTACTTCAAAAAGAATTTTAGTAAATGAACTCCATAAACAAGCTCGAAAATCTTTTTTACGTCGTAGAGTTGTGATGAAAGGAATAGATGATCTTTGGCAAGCTGATTCAGTTGAAATGGGAAATTATTCTATGGACAATAAAAATAATAGATTTTTGTTAACTGTAATTGACACATTCTCCAAATTTGCATGGGCAGTACCACTTAAAACAAAAACTGCACTTGAAACAACCGAAGCCATGTCAGATATTTTTCGATTGGGACGAGTACCAAAAAACCTACAAATAGATGATGGTAAAGAATTTTTCAACAAACACATTGGAAAATTGATGGATAAGTACAACATTAATCACTATTCAACATATAGCAGAATGAAAGCATCAATAGTAGAACGATTTAATAGAACATTAAAAGGGATGATGTGGAAAGAATTTAGTTTTAATGGTACATACAATTGGCTTGATATCTACAAAGATCTATTAGAAGCATATAACAGAAAAGTTCATCGTACCATTAAATGAGAAAAAATTATTGAATACAGTATACAGTCATTTGAAAATGTATAAAATATCGAAATTTAATGTTGGTGATCATGTGCGCATACGCAAATATAAGCATATTTTTGAAAAAGGTTATACTCCAAATTGGACAGCAGAAATTTTCACAATTAAATCTATTCAAAATACATATCCCACAACATACATATTAGAAGATTATCGTGGAAATCCTATTAAAGGTGGATTTTATGATGAAGAACTTTTAAAAACAAGATTTCCTAATACATATCTAGTTGAAAAGATTATTAAAACCAGAGGAGCCAAAGCATTTGTTAAATGGTTAGGATTTAGGAACGACCACAATTCATGGATAAGTAAAGATGAAATATTATAGTTGAAACATTATCAGCAATTATTATACATACATACTTAGTACTTAAGATTATAATGTAAATTTAAAATAAAAAAGATGAAATAAATATGTAAATCCTTTTTATAAACAATTTTGTGTTGAACTTATTTATTCGTAATCAGACAGTCATAATGTCAATAACACCTACTCTAAGCTCCAACTCATCAGAGTTATCTGCTAATTACTTCCCACCTATTGATTTAAATGGGGCATATGAGTGAGCTCTAACTGATTTTCATTCATATAATAGCATCCCAAATGTTGATGTCTACAACAATTTGTTTCATATAGGTGAAAATGTGATTGAAATACCAATTGCATCTTATGAATTGAATGATATAGTTGATTATATAGAGGAACAATATAAACGCTACAATCCAGAAAATATAATTTTTATAGAAGCCAATAACAATACAATGCAAGTTAAAGTCAACAGCTCTAAGGATGCAATATATTTTAATAGAGAAAATACAATTGGAAAACTCTTGGGATTCAATAGTAAAATCCTAACTCCAAACGTAGATCATTATTCTGATCTGCCAGTTAATATTTTCAAGGTGAATCTGTTGCGAATTGAAAGTTGTATCGCTGTTAATACATATATGAATAATTCCAAGGCGCATACACTACATGAGTTTCCGATTAATGTGCCTCCAGGCTATAAAATAGATGAAATACCTCGAAATCTCATCTATTGACCGGTGAACATCAGACAGGTAAGTTCAATAGCTCTACGAGTAGTTGATCAACACGGTGATTTAATTAATTTCCGAGGAGAGGAAATAACAATACGAGTTCATTTAAGACCAACTAAATAATGCTAATATTCAACTCGAGTATATCACAGAACATAGCAACAACACCATCAGCATACGAACCTAAAATATTATTACGACCTAAACCACAATTAAAGAGGCCAGCCAATTCATCAAAAAACTCTAACGACAGCAAATAAAAATTTTCTCAAGTCATTGAATTTTAAATTGAAGGCAAAATGAGTTCAATAATAAATGTCTTAGATAAACCCTTATCTGATGAAAATATAATCAAAAAGGACTATCATACATACGTGCCATACCTACAATCTTACAACAATAATGATGAAATTCGCATTTCAATACAAAATCAAGATTTGTACGTTTTACCCAGTGAAAGTTATATATATGTCGAGGGATCTGTTATAGGTGAGAAAACCTCCACATCTACAAACAACTTTAAATTAAAAAACGACTTTGTTGCATATCTCTTTGATGAAATTCATTATGAACTTAATGGTATTGAAACTGATCATACAAGATATTTAATAGGTACAAGTACCATAAAATATTTGGTTTCTTTATCACCAACAGAAAGCACTGGAATGCAGAATGATGGCTGGAATAAAATTGATGATTTGAAACTTGTTAATGGATATTTTAATTTTTATGTACCCTTAAAAATGCTTTTGGGTTTCGCTGAAGACTACAACAAAGTAGTACTAAATGGAAAACATGAATTGATACTCTTGCGTAATAAGAACGATGAAGATCTTGTACACTCGAGCGTTTCCGCGGAAAAAGCAAAACTTTCAATTTCACTCATCTCATGGAGAATTCCACATGTACAATTATCTGATTTTAGCAAGTTGAATATGATAAAAATTATTAACAATGGTGCTTCTATACCGATGGCATTCCGTAGTTGGGATTGTCATGTTAATCCACAACTTAATACAGGAACAAGTCATATTTGGAATGTTAAATTAGCTGCAAGTAGAGAACGACCCCGTTTTGTATTGATTGCTTTTCAACAAGAAAATAAGTTTGTTCATTGTGACCTGACAAATTTAAAAGTACATTTAAATTCAGTATCATATCCATATGATGACCTAAATATCAAATTTAAGAATGAACGCTATGCAATTCTTTATGATATGTATCTAAGATTTCAACAGAGCTATTACATGAGAGAATCTCAACCGCTTCTAACTGCTCAAGAATTTAAAAATAATGCACCGATTATTGTAGTAGATATCAGCCATCAAAACGAATCGCTCAATAACGGACCAATATAAAAATTGAATTTGAAACAGCTACAAATATCGCCTCAAAGACATTAGCTTACTGCATTCTTATTCATGATCGCATAATTGAATATGGACCCATAAAAGGACAAGTCCGAAAAGTCTTATAAATTAAACAATATGGAAGATAATATAGTTTGTATAGATATGCAAGGATTCAAAAGCGATTCAAATGATTTCATCGCAAAAGAAGTAGCGATCGTTTTCAACAACAACAACAATGAAGCCATAAATTTCATTATAGAACCCCCCTTTGATTTTAAATGTCTATCGCCAAAGAAGCAAAAAGAAGTAAACCGGTTAACAAAGAACTATCACTACCTAAAGTGGAACGCTATTCTAAAATATATGTTAAATGAGAAGAAAAGAGACAATGGCTAGAAAAAATACTTAAAAAAAGAGTTTTTAACATCGAGGACTTTGGATGCATCAACTTTAAACAAATGGAAATTAAATATCCCGATTATTTATATTGTAATTATCACACATATGGCATTTGCGCATTAAGAAATGCTCTTTTACTATCAAAAGAAAATTCTTGTTTAAAATAATTTATGTGTTATTAATATTATTATGATTATTATTGTCTTAAAATTAACAATTTTAAAACTTTTTAATCACTTAAATATATCTAATAAAAATTAAATGCATAGAAAAAAATTAAAACAGCTGTTTTTTATTTCAAATACAACACAACTAAATGATGACTAATGAAATTTTGTTATCAAATGATGACTCATTCTCAAAACATATCTAGCTGAATAAACAAAGCAATAAACATGTTTCTGTAGAACAAATAATCAAATTATTATCCCAAGAAATAAACGGCATACACACATTCTTAACAAATCTAAAGATAAGAAAAAAGAAACACACACACAAACAAACAGCCACGCACCCACAGCCGCACACATCCACACACCCCCACCCCCACGCATCCACGCACCCACATCCACGCACAAAGTAAATGTAAACAACAAAACAGAAATTATCAAGAACAAAAAAATAACAATAGCCACACAATAAACCCTCCGTAGGAACCCAAGTCGACTTTTTTGTATACAAGTTTGGTGACATTGTCATCAAATTGTCTACACTCTATATTTCCACATATAAACTAAAACACTACCCAATCTTTTAATATGACCCCATAAGACGCACATTGTCTATAGTAAGCCAATACTACCAAGTCCCGAGCTCACTACCCACTGTATCAATATCACCCCATAAGAACAACACCCTAAATGTCTATAACACCAAAAAGCATTACCCACACTAAAATTTTTTCACAATCTTCACTATACATATTTTGCCTACAGGGCACTTTCATTGTTTTCCCACGGGTATCAAATTACATATTTGTTTATTTAACAATTAAAATTTTAATTGCGGCCAGACATATATGTAGTTCCCTACTACTCTCTTCTTCAGGAAAAAACTAAAATGTTTAAAAAACAAAAATATATTAACACCAATTTTACCAACACCAATTGTGTTTACATCAACACAATTAAAATTAAAAACAACAATAAACAATTATTTATGTATTTTTTAAACTAATATATAAATTATTATTGCCTTACTTTGAGTAAAGCTGTCCACTTTCTTAAAGAATATAAAGCTCACTAAAAGTTCTTTTGTTTATATTTTGAAGGACAACTATCTCAACAAAAGATCACTAAAGGCCGGGGCACATAGAATCCGTCATACGTCATCCGTTGCCTTTTTCAACTGACGTTAACGGAATGACGGATAATGTTGGCACAATGAGTACTTTGTTAACGGAGAGAAAATCAGCTGTTATTTATTTATTAATTTTAATTTCTTTAATTCTTTATTTTAATTCTTATTTCTTAATTCTTAATTTCTTTATTTTTTTATAACAAAGCACCAATACTTTATACAATCGAATAAATTTTAATTTAAATTATTTTATTTTTGAGCGAAAAACAAACCCACAACAAAGAACAAATCAAACAATAGTTGTCAAAGTACTCAACGTACGTTAAAAGTTAAAAGTTGGCCAACTTTGTACTTTGCGTTGACGGAGAAGTACTGTATGTGATCAAGTTCATAAGAAAACATGTATTTTAACTTAGCTGTCAGTTGAAAAAGGCGACGTATAACGTATGACGGATTCTATGTGTCTCGGCCTTAACAAACAGAGGAAGAGAACTGATTAATACAGTGAATGAAACTAAAAAGTTTTTGAACAAAAATAAAAACATATTAATATTAAAATCGGATAAGGGCAACACTACTGTAGCGATTGAAAAATCAGAGTATGTAACAAAATGAGGAATATTGTACAATATATGTGCACATAATTACAAACGATTGAAAACAGACCCGACAACAAAGTTACAAACACGTAACAACATATTGGTAGAAAAACTATTTATTCTGAATGTAATTGATACGACGGAAAAGTACAAGTTAATAATCAATGTAGCTACCGCGCCAAGGCTATATGAACTCCCTAAAGTTCACAAAGATGGAATGCCACTAAGACCTATATGTTCTTCTATAAACTCACCTTCATATGGTCTATGTAGATACATAGTAAACATTTTAAAAAATTTAACAAAAAATTCAAAATACAATGTGAAAGATTCGACAGAATTTAAGAGAAAAATAGCACACACACAGATTTCTAATGACGAAGTTTTAGTCTCTTTTGACGTAGTTTCCCTATTCCCTAGTATCCCAGTAAATCTAGCATTGGATATAATAAGGAAAAAGTGGGAGGTAATCAGTACATATACAAAGATACCTAAGGATCTATTTTTGGACATAATAAATTTCTGCATCAAAGACAACAGGTATTTTAAACATGAGGATTAAACTTACGAACAATTAAAAGGAATGCCTATGGAATCAGTTGCATCGCTGCTAATAGCTGACATCGTTATGGAAGAGCTATTAGACACTACAATTATAAATTTAATAAGCAAACCCAAATTTATGAGCAAATATGTGGATGATTTGTTCTGTATAACAAGAAGAGATGCTGTAGAAAAAACACTGAATGCTTTAAACAACTTCCATAGGCATATACAGTTCACTAAGAAGCTAGAAAAAGATGAAAATTTACCATATCTGGACGCTTTAGTAATAAAGAGACAAAACGAAATAACTATTAATTGGTATCAAAAACCAACTGAATCTGGGCGCATTATATATTTTCATTCCAACCGCCCAAAGCACGTAAAATTCAATACGGCACAGAACTTCGTAGAAAAAGTCCTTCAAATAAGTGATGAAATGTATCATAAAGAATATATGAAAAAAATTCGGAATATATTGCAAAAGAACAGCTTTCCATATATCACGGCAAAAGCATAATTAGAAATGCCATAAAAATCTTAATAAAATTCCTCTGCCAAGACCGGAAAAAATATTCAAGTCTATGACACATGTCCCTGGGTTTTCCAAGAGAATTACTTTTTCTAACATATATGACAAACAAAACGTTAATATCGCACAAAAAACTGACAATACTTTGAATATGCTATTTTCAAACACCAAATCGAAAATAGATATGATAGATAAGTCGAATCTAATATACAAAATTCCTTGCAACGGAGACGGGTTTAACGTATGCAACAAGGTATATGTTGGAACGACTAAGTCGAAATTAAGAACAAGACCAGCTGCACACAAGTCAGATTATAAAACACGAAAAGGCGCAACAGACCAAAAAACAGCATTGGCAGCCCACTGTGCGAAAACCGGTCACTCTCCCAATATCACTGGAACAACAATACTGCAACAAGAAAATCATTACAAGAAGAGATACACAATAGAAATGTTACATATTATTAATACTCCCGCCAATATACGGATGAACTATAAAAGAGACACTGAAAACTGTGCACATACATACAGACATTTATTATCAAAATATAAACAAAAGAACTTTTAGTGAGCATCATATTCTTTAAGAAAGTGGACAGCTTTACTCAAAGTAAGGCAATTATAATTTATATATTAGTTTAAAATATACATAAATAATTGTTTATTGTTGTTTTTAAGTTAAATTGTGTTTACATCGAATTGGTGTTAATATATATTTGTTTTTGTATATTTTTGTTTTTTAAACATTTTAGTTTTTTCCTGAAGAAGAGCACCGACGGTGGTCGAAATATTGAATATTTGAAATAAATAATATTTGATAAAGCTGAAATAAGAGTTTTATTAAAAAAGAAAGTGTGACCTAGAGCCTAAAAATATTAAATATTAAACTTATACAGTGTAAGGTCGAATAAAATAACAAATACCTAATTAAAATAAAAAATAAAATATTAATTGTTTGCATTAGTTTTTCTAAAGGATAATTAGGAATCAACTTTTCCTTAGGAATATAACAGAAATTTGTGAGTTAAAAATTGATTGAATAACTTATCAGATTATCAAAACTTTTTTGACTTTGTAAAATGTTTAAAGAAAGAAACTTAATATAATTTCATAATGTTGTGAAATTCAAATTCAATAAATACTCAAATCAAATTAAGATTATGCAGGATCTAACAGGACAATTAAACTAATAAACAAACAAAAATTTGCAAGTAAGCAAAAAACTTGAGAAGAATGGTGTTGATCCAACAAGAATTGTTTTCTCTGCTAGCAGCGCAGTTGCTCATGATCAAACAACGTCAACATTTTTTCTATTCGATGACGTCAGGGCTGCCTATAGGCAGCCGCTAAAGCACACAACCTTTTAGCTATATTTTTTCATTCACACACACTATTTCAAAATCTTTAATAAAAAATTTTTGCTAAAATGAGTTTTTATCTAATAATCGATGGCGGATATTGAAACTAATATTCTTCCTTAACCTATTCAATTACCCTAGAGAGAGAAAAGAACCTGTCACAAGACAGGTCACGGGACTGGTTCCCCAAGGGGTCAATTGACATAATTAAGATACCCAGTGATAGGTTCTAGACCCAAACTTAAGCTACTTGTCATGTAATGGGATCTTAATACTAGTTAAATTACTGTACTATAAACAAATGTTTTTAATTTGGAACAAAATTTGCTGTATAATGAAGGAATTTTCCTAACATTTTTGTTCTAGTTTTGTGATGTGATTATTTTCACCGGTTACAACTCAGGAAGATTTTGTACCATTCCCATTTTCACTAGTCATACAACAAGTACGTTCAAAACAATTGGTATAACATTTCCCTCAGAGTAGTTAAAATTAAGAGTTCTATGTGTTTTATTTGAAATAAATCCTTGTGGAATACATTGTTAGACATTTCTAAAGTTAATGAGCTACATCTTATATATAAATAGACTACACAATTTTGTCGTACACTTTTAAGTATCTTATTGTCCATCAATATTAATGAAACATACATATATTATTAAAAAGATATTTGTGTCTAGATAAGCGCAATATATTTTTTTACCGAAACTCCTCAAAATTGCAAAAGTTCTACAGAAATATTCCCGTTTGAATTTCGGTCACCCGGCGATCCTAGTATTTGTTTTATTACTTAAATGCGTTATTAATTTAATTTGTTTCATGCTTTGAATTTTCTTGTTTTCTACACAAAATGATAAAGCATTTTGACAATTGTGTAATCTTGATGGTATTTTAAGTCTAATCTAATAACAATTAAGTTATTAAATTTCTATGGGTCTCATCTAATATGTATCCAAATGTTTGTAAATGATGTTAGCTTCCCTTATATCATCTAAATTAAAATTTTATGAATCTTCAACCAATGAAGAATGGAATATGGTAGGTAATCACATATACTATAGTCATCCATACTATATAACTAATTAGTAATCATTTCTTCGACACTAATTCAGGTGATTACACGAGGAGATACCTGTACATATAATTAAGTAGAATTCATTGACAATTCAGTTATTTTGTTAGCAACGTCTTCATATCAACCATCATCGTATAAAAAACCTTCTAGTGTGTTCGAGCTTGATGACTTGATAATATAAACCGAAATTAGTCTATAAAATATAGGTTAGTAATGCGTTTTTATCGTTCACTATAATTTTCTTTAATATGAATATGCATAGATACATTATTATGTAAAAATTCCCTTATAAATATTTTAAATATGCATGTATATATAGTACATATGTCTAATGTCGAATGAAAGGAATACTTAATATGATAATTGTAAGCAAATGGAATATGCTTTTACAGTTATTTAACAATATTTGAGTTTGGTATATTCACTGATTCCTAAATACAATCGAAATCTGTACATGTATACTATAAGAGGCCTATATATTTGCTTTTTTAAGTTCTCCCCTTATGTTTTTATTAAGACTATCCCATTATGGTAGTGAATTAAGCACATGAATCTGATGGGAATATTTTGGCAGTTGACTTCTTATCAACCTGTAATTTAATAATATTCAAAAAGATATCGAGTAATAATATTCCGAAATATATCTACAATTAAATTGAATTTTCAAGGATATTTGTAGTAATAAGAGTTTTAAAAATAATACGTATTTGTATATTC
The DNA here is from genome assembly GCA_956483635.1 of Panzeria rudis. Lineage (NCBI taxonomy): Eukaryota > Metazoa > Arthropoda > Insecta > Diptera > Tachinidae > Panzeria > Panzeria rudis. The sequence goes on along the minus strand of OY101448.1, from coordinate 110,264,190 downwards.
AGTTTCGGTATGGAATTAGTCAACAGATTTTACAGAATCTCATTCATAATAATAATTTGAATTTACATTAATTCAAATAACTGAACTAGAAAGTCTAAATAATTACTTTCATCTTAGATTTTACATTTATTTGTATAAAAATTTTTCAAACATGTAGTCATCACAATTTCTATAATAAACACTTGCTTCTTTCATATTTTTTTAAATGTTTTATTAAACACTGGTGTTTTAAAACAACCAGCTTTAAAAAAACTAACCTTGTTTAGCATATCAGTATATGAAAATGTATGTATTATTAAGTAATATATATACATATGTACGTTCAATGACACGCTTCAGAAAAATAAAACAAAACTCAAACAACAGAACACATCAATACAAAGATTATCTATCGATCACAGCATACTAACTAATACCATCTACTACTTTCCAGGGGTCAACAGAAAAGTTAACTTATAAAATCCCTACTTGATAAAATATTTAATATAAAGAAATATGTACGTCTTTGTATATCAAATAAACTCATTAAAATTATTAAAAATATCGAATGTGAAAGTGATAGAAATAATTAATGTTCCTGTCTTCCATGTATAGGTATAAGCATTCAAATTAAAGAACAACAACCATGTAATAAGTATATTGATAGACCTTTCGCCCTCAAAAATAATACCGCCGAATACTAAAATAAATTTCCTGAGTCATGAAAACCTTCCATGACTTCCCCAAAAAAAAAAAATCTTCTGGTCCTCGTGTAGAGCTCATTGCAAAACGATCACACAAAGTAAAAAAAATAGTGATCTACATGCACATCAACTACCATTACAAGCTCAAGACTATACAATCTTTATCTGTACAGTTCAAATGATAATCAAAAATATCCTAGTCAGCAGAATTAAGAATACATAAAAAAATTTTAAAAGAAAAATTAATAAGTATGTACAACCAGTGTTCGAAATGCTAGCTGCGAAGCAGCAAAAGTACGGAAATTGGGCTATACTACACTATAAATGTATAAACTTTTATTTACAATACTATCGCTTATACTGTGCTATTGGAAATATATGTAGCATATCAAAAGCAAATGTAAAAAACTAAAAGCATTTGTTGCCACAAAAATTAATTGTTTATATTTTAATTTATTTGTGCTCTTGTTTGCTGTTGCTGTTGAAAAATGTAATAGCAGTAGCAATAGCAATTACATTCGTAGCATAGCAACCGTTTTATAAGAGCCTTAGGATTTTTCTCAAAACAAATTTTATGTACAAATATATGTAAGTACATATGTACTTATGTATGTATTTTTATTTTAAATGTTTTTAACCATTTTCTATGTTAAAAGTCAAGAGTTTTGCAAGATATGATTTTTTGTGCAAATGAAATAAGTTTGCAAAAATCAGAAAAAGTCTTACAAATCACTAAAACTATAAAAAGGAGACAAAACACGAAATCTATGAAAATCACGAAACATCGGAAAAAAATGCAACATGAGAAACAATCCTAAAGCAGGTTAAAACTCGCTAACACGGCAAGGAATGCAGAAAATTTTAAAGAAATTGTAAAATTTATTAAAATTTGCAAAATTTTATTAAAAGTGAAATGATTGCAAAGTGGTTAAAAATTCCCAAAAATGGGTGAAATCCAAAAACTTTATAAAAATCAGGTCTATGGCGTAAATTTGCGAAAAATTGAAAAAATTTAAAGAAGCCATAACATCGATTGAAAAGCTCTAAAACTATAAGGAATGAAAAAAATTTGGAAAAAATTGCGAAATTGGCGAAAATTCGCGAAAACTTGATAGCAATATCTAATATTGATTAAAAATCATTAACACTTTAAAGACGTTGAATACCCAAAAAAAAAACTTTATCGCGAAGATTGCAAAAGTTCGCGAGAAACCCCAAAATTGAAACCAAGCTCTAAGATTTATTAAAAATGGCTAAAACTGTAAAAAGCAAATGCCTCGGAAAGAACACAAAAAGTTTGCAACGCAAATTTGCAAATTTTTTATAATTTTTAACCAGTTTTGTCATTTCTTCTCATGATTGTAATGTATTGGGAATTTCTTAAATTTTTTTCAATTATTTCCGAAATTTTGACGTTATTGAGATAAATTTTTTTTTGCAAAGTTTTACACTCGTACTTTCAAATTCGTCCAGCATTGACTTGCAACCATCGAAAATATACCCAAACAATTTCGTTTTATCGTCAAAGCTAAAGGAATAAACAATTAACAACAGCAATCAATGTGACAAAAATCATTGTTATGCTGTTGTAATTTTCAACAGCACATAATAACAAAAGCAATATCGTAAATAGTTTGCTTTTCCTGCTGCAGTTTGAAAAATACACTTTATTATATTTTGTTTTACTATTAGCATGTTGTAGAAAATGGTTATAACAAAGTATAACAGTATAGTGATTGCTATAACATTTTGCTATAACATTTGCTATAACATATTGCTATAACATATTGCTATTGCTGCTGATATTGTATTTTCTGTGGAACCTATCAGCAATAGCAGCAGGAATTTTCACATAGCAACCTCAAAAAGAAATTTATATACATACATACATAAACAACAACCTACAAAACAGCAAAATTTATATAGATACTAGATCGATCACAACAGACATATATCGTATACACACTCAACCCAACAAACACCTACAAAAAAGTGATGACGTAATACTCATACACAAACATAACATATAATGAAATTTCATAACATGTATTGAAATTCAAATTCCTTTGTCTAGCAATACGAAACACTGTTTCTTAAATATATAAACGAAGGTGCCATAAAGACACCTTCACTCACCAACGAAGCAATAGTCGGACAGACAAAACCCCATAAAATAATAATGTCACCTTAACATCTATCTACAATTGTTCCATTAAAATAAAGAAATCAAAATAGCCATCACAAGTTCATTAACCCTATTCAAAAACTCTGGTTATCAATACTATGGTCCCAAAATATTGAACAACTGAAATGCACTTGTGCATAAAAAAACCTCTGCAAACAAAATACATATTTCAAATAAAATATATCAGCATATTTATTAACTACACACAAATCCAAACGATCATGGGAATATTTTGCAACAAAAAAACAAAAGTTCTCACTTGACAAAAAATTTATACAAACAGACAGCAAACGTTTATTTGTATGTACATATGTACATGCATACATCAAATAAATTTGCAGATAAGTACAATAAGTATGTACACATATTGCCAAATTTCATACCCATGCGATTGCGTACTCAGAATATTTAGTAGAACTTAACACAGCTCCTCCTCCCCTCTCACACTTCCATAACCACATAATGAAAATATACACACCGTTCACCAACCGACTGACGTTGAGTCAAAAATGGACGAAAAAGCTTAAATAAACAGAAACAAAACATTTTAAAACTTTAAATATAAACAAATTGAATTTAGCATACATAGAACAAAGATAAGCTTGACAAAATAAAAAAATTTCATCGTCCACAGTATTATAAAACACAGATGTAATCAAACGGATTTTAGCATAAACATATAAAAAATAGGGAAGGTCACACACATGAGAACATTTTATACTACATATGTACATCACATGTCGCCTACAAAAACAATTCAAACTATTTTAACAACATACCTCCAAATCATGGACAGACTCAAATTCACACATTCAGATATACAGAAATTACCACAGTCGTGTTACTTGTTAATGGGGCTGTGCGCGCACAAATCACAAGTAATTGAAAAATTTCAATTTCTTCTGATTTGTGCGATGTGTTAGTGGGCTTTTGCGCGAACACTTGAATGTTTTTTTTATTTTTGTATTCTACGAACGCAATTTTTCATAGAATTTAGAAAAGAAAATGTAACCTCACAAAGTAAAAGCGATATATATTTATATATATATATATATATATATATATATATATATATATATATATATATATATATATATATATATATATATATATATATATATATATATATATATATATATATATATATATATATATATATATATATATATATATATATATATATATATATATATATATATATATATATATATATATATATATATATATATATATATATATATATATATATATATATATATATATATATATATATATATATATATATATATATATATATATATATATATATATATATATATATATATATATATATATATATATATATATATATATATATATATTTATATATATATATATATATATATATATATATATATATATATATATATATATATAAAGATAAAAACGTAAATAAATAATAATAATATACTAAAATAAATAAATAACCAAAAGAACAAATGCAGCACTCGCTTTGCAATTCATGTGTACCTGTTGACGTTTAAGTTTATTCTGATTTGTTTGTCGTTAGTGGAGATTTGGTACGCGAGCAAATCACACGCAAAAATCATTCGTGTGTGGGCTGCTTAAAGTAACTATGTATTTCTCTTATTATTGCATTACGTTCTTTATTTTTTGCTTCCAAAACAAATGTAAAAGGAGAAACATATTGGTTAGCTCCTGAAATAAAAAAAAATTCTGCTAAACCAGTGCTTTTCCAACTGATATTACTTCCACATGAAAATGGAAATAATGCCCATTGATATTTTTTCTTTTTTATATGTAAATAATGTGCATGGACTTTATTGTATGCCAACATATTGCGAGTTACAATCGGTGGTACAGAACATGAATTGCAAGAGTTGGCTCGCGTAAAAAGCAGTGCTTTTTCAACGGACATTATTTCCACTTGGAAATGGAAATAATATACTATATTGACATTATTTCCTTTTTTATATGTAAATAATGTCCATGGACGTTATTGCATGCCACCACATTACGAGTTATAATTGCTGGTACAGAACATGAATTGCAAGAATTAAGGTCCAACTAAACTACGCAAGCGGCTTGGCAAACATACTTTTTTCATTTGCACACAGACTACGCAAAACTGGTTTGTACAAGCAAAGATTTTTCACATTAATCACTGATTTAAATTTTATTTTTCCACGACAACCTCACTCTATGGAAATTTGGTGCAAATGAGCTAATTTTACAATAGACTATACAATGAGTTTGCCACAAATTCAATATGGCAGTCAAAATATCTAAATTTTTTGATTTTTCTGCAAGCAGCTTGTCAAGCCGCTTGCCAAGCGTAAAAACACCGCCATATATTACACAACAAGCTTGTACAAACGCATATTTCTGTCATGTTTGGCAAGCCGCTTGCGTAGTTTATTTGGCCCTTCAATATCAAGTGGCGTTATCAGTAAAACAACACACAACGAAATTGTAATAGTATTATTTTTATTTGTACGTTGACAGTTCGGGTGAGTTTTTCTATTTTTATATGGAGTTTGACTGACGATCAGCTGTGCTGATAAGGCTACCTGGTACTGAATTCGCTTTGAACCGAGGTCACACTTTTATGTGATTAGACCCCGTCGAAACTAGCAATAAATATATGAATAAGTATTACAGAAAATCGCCACCTTATTATTGGTTTTAGCCATAAACATAGGAAAAAGCATTGAAAAGCAGCAAACCAATAATAAGATAACGAAATGTCAAAACTATGTTATCTCTAACTTGAGGTCTGCACGTAACATAATATGTAAGATGAGATTGTCAAATTCAATCGCAGAGAGAATTATGTTACGTGTATACTTCAAATTGGTGTTATCTCAATGTTATAAAAACTTTTATGAGAGCGTTGTTATAAGAATTCTTATAACAACAATCTTATGACATGAACTGTAAAAAACCACACGTACAGGAAAATGACTTAGTGTGCATGTGTAAGTATTTATTAAAATAAATGAAAAGCAATGTTTTTGATAAAATTTCTGTGTTAAATAAATGAATAAATGTGTTTAATTGATTTATAAATTAAAATTTGTGTGAAAATTTAAAAATAAAACAACTAATTATGCAAAAGTAGTGCATGTTAACTCGATGAGCATTTGCATAAAATGAAATCTTATAGGAAAAGAAATATTACGTCTTCCCCTAGTATAAGATTAAGAGAAAAATCGACATTTTGTTTTTATTATTCTGCCGACGTTTTCTCTCATGTTTTCCCAAAGTTAATGTTTTGTGAAGACGCTGTGTAAAGCGGACCATCGATTATACAATATACTATGCGAAATGGTACAATACTTTCAAACAAAATAATGCCCATCTACCACGGCATTTTGAAATTTTTTTATATATTTCACTTTATTATTTGTCTGTTTGTAAAAATTTTATGAATATGAAGATAAATAATGAACAAATAATTAAAAAACATCTAAAACATTTATTTATTAAACTTCTTTATTCGTTTTTTCAAAAAACGTTTTTTCAAAAAAAAACGTATATTAAATTTGATAGGTTGTGTTCTAACATATTTCTTCGGCCTGGTTTTTTAACATTGATTTCCAAACATATTTATCCATTTGCCCATCCCTAATTTAATGTTCCCCGAAGAAAATGGAGCCGGCGCATTTTTATCGAAGGCGGCTGAAAATGTAAAATGGTCAGGGGCTAAAATGACTGCACCGTGCGCTAAGCGACTAATTTCCACAGACGCCGCCGCCGATTTTTCTTGCGGCTAAAATCGGCTTAATGGACCGACGATCGTTTTTCGGCTCAAAAACGGCTTAAAATAATCCCCCGATTGCTTTTTTTAATTTCCGCTTCTACTTTTTTATGGTTTTTTTCATAATTTTTGTTCAAGCATTATTTTAGTAATTTGCAGTCTACACCTAACTTAACATTAACTTCAAGTTAATGTTAAGTGTAGATCGCGTAAGCTAATGCTTTTTACAGGTTATAACATGTTGCTAGTGCAATTGTTTTAACAACGCAGTAATAACTTCAAGTTACAACAGCATATCAAGTTAGGTGCACATAATATGGAACAGAATGCTCACTTTTGACAGCTAAAAGAGGCTGTTGTCATGTGTTGTACATTTTTACATGCAAAGTGCTCTTACTAAGATAATATGAAGGACATAGACAAATTAGAAACCACATTATAAAATAAGATTTTCGTTCCCTCTTATACAATCTTCTGGGTCGATTATCGATGGCAACCGAACTTCAGTTGCGTTGCCAGTTGCTACAAATCATATTGCGGATGGCAACTGAAAACTGTCAATTTCAGTTGCATTTTAGTGTTTTTCTAACAACCACAAATTTTCAGTTGCCGGCTGGCAACGCAACTGAAGTTCGGTTGCCATCGATAATCGAGCCATTCCTAATGTTGTTGTATAGTGACGGGTCTAGTTAGTAGTCTATGGTTAGGTGGAGACGTAGAGTAAGATAAAGAAAAATATTTTTGTATGCATTACTCTGCGACCAGATCCAAATTGTGAAAAAGCTTGACATTTAGAGAAAAAAAGCTTGATTTACCAAAACGAACTGCCAAAAACTGTCAAAAACTATTCAAAAGAATAAATATTCATTATCCGACTTAAAAAAGGAGAAAATTATCAATTCGTTTGTATTTCTTATGTGTTCCTTCAGGGCTCTGCCATTTACGATTCGAGTTGAACATTTTTTTCTTTATTTGGATTATATTACTTACTTCCAAATGGGTCCTGTTTTTTATTTCATAAGAATTTTTATTTTTTCCCACATATATTTGGTATTTCTTTACTTTAATTTGGAGCCGGCGCATTTTTATCGAAGGCGGCTGAAAATGTAAAATGGTCAGCGGCTAAAATGACTGCACCGTGCGCTAAGCGACTAATTTCCACAGACGCCGCCGCCGATTTTTCTTGCGGCTAAAATCGGCTTAATGGACCGACGATCGTTTTTCGGCTCAAAAACGGCTTAAAATAATCCCCCGATTGCTTTTTTTAATTTCCGCTTCTACTTTTCTATGGTTTTTTTCATAATTTTTGTTCAAGCATTATTTTAGTAATTTGCAGTCTACACCTAACTTAACATTAACTTCAAGTTAATGTTAAGTGTAGATCGCGTAAGCTAATGCTTTTTACAGGTTATAACATGTTGCTAGTGCAATTGTTTTAACAACGCAGTAATAACTTCAAGTTACAACAGCATATCAAGTTAGGTGCACATAATATGGAACAGAATGCTCACTTTTGACAGCTAAAAGAGGCTGTTGTCATGTGTTGTACATTTTTACATGCAAAGTGCTCTTACTAAGATAATATGAAGGACATAGTCAAATTAGAAACCACATTATAAAATAAGATTTTCGTTCCCTCTTATACAATCTTCTGGGTCGATTATCGATGGCAACCGAACTTCAGTTGCGTTGCCAGTTGCTACAAATCATATTGCGGATGGCAACTGAAAACTGTCAATTTCAGTTGCATTTTAGTGTTTTTCTAACAACCACAAATTTTCAGTTGCCGGCTGGCAACGCAACTGAAGTTCGGTTGCCATCGATAATCGAGCCATTCCTAATGTTGTTGTATAGTGACGGGTCTAGTTAGTAGTCTATGGTTAGGTGGAGACGTAGAGTAAGATAAAGAAAAATATTTTTGTATGCATTACTCTGCGACCAGATCCAAATTGTGAAAAAGCTTGACATTTAGAGAAAAAAAGCTTGATTTACCAAAACGAACTGCCAAAAACTGTCAAAAACTATTCAAAAGAATAAATATTCATTATCCGACTTAAAAAAGGAGAAAATTATCAATTCGTTTGTATTTCTTATGTGTTCCTTCAGGGCTCTGCCATTTACGATTCGAGTTGAACATTTTTTTCTTTATTTGGATTATATTACTTACTTCCAAATGGGTCCTGTTTTTTATTTCATAAGAATTTTTATTTTTTCCCACATATATTTGGTATTTCTTTACTTTAATTTGTTTGCAAAAAAATATTGAAAAAATTAAATTTTCATTAAAATTAAATCTTATCATTAATTCGGGAAATTACATTATTTTTCTTTCTTTACAATCGCATTATTAATAGGAATCGAAAATACAGACGAAGTTAATTTATGAAGATTTCCTCTTCGTCCAGTTTTTAAATTAGACCATATGTAGTCACTAGAAATATCTTTGGGAAGAAGGTCTTAATCTATATATAATTTATTATTTTCTATAGACTCGACGAATTTCCATTGATAGTTTTTTACAAAAGTGAAAATTACATTTAAAAATTTATTAGAGAAAGACTTTCATTGTAACCCAAAGCGTATTAATACCAAGTGACCTTATTAGTACAACAACAAATGGACTTCACCTATATATATATATATATATATATATATATATATATATATATATATATATATATATATATATATATATATATATATATATATATATATATATATATATATATATATATATATATATATATATATATATATATATATATATATATATATATATATATATATATATATATATATATATATATATATATATATATATATATATATATATATATATATATATATATATTGTTACGAAATGAAAATGCAGATTCAAATGTAACGGCACAAACTGACAACCCGATCATTATCTGCTTTATACCCCTAAATCACTGTAATAAAATCAAAACCTGGCAACCAAGTACCACAATTAAACTTGGCATCACTCGACAACTGCCAATAGAATTCAAAATAACGGAAAATAGAAGTTTCCGGAATCTTCAGGAAACGGTAGCTAGAACTTACAAGATTATTCGAGACTGCTTAATTGCAATTACAAACAGTGACATTAAACTTAAACAACATCAGCTGCAAGAGATGTAAACTTGATAACAGCGTAATTTGTTTAAGTTGCAAACATTAGAGTATGTGTGTGTGCGAACATAAGCAAACAGAAAAGAAATCACATGCATCTACACACGCTCATACACTACACCATAGCAAGACCAAATGATCATGCCGTATACTTCAAGATAAAAAGAGACAACTACATTCCAGAAAGTTAGCGAAGTTACCAGAAGGTTTTATAATCAACTATATAAGGGGAGGCTGCCAGACGACATGGATAAGTGTGTTTTTAAACTTAGACGAGTAAACATCGCCAAATATAGTTAGTGTGTACATCGCGTTTAGTTGTACGTGTTTTTAAAGTAATAAATAAAGTATTACTGAGAATTTATTTGTAAAATAAATATCCGTGTTTTATTTTATTGCAATTCAACGAATCCTGTGAAAATAATAAAACCGTTTTTATGTAAAGGACTAAAAACGTAACAATTGGTGTCAGAAGTGGGATTGCAAAATAAAAAGGACATTATTAATTAATAAAAATTACAAAAGGACATTTAAAAAAAATAGAAGCCATGAAGTTTGAAGAGCTAAAATTGGAGCAGCTAAAAAAGGAGCTGAGTAAGCTGGAACTGCCAACAACAGGCAATAAAGTGGAACTTCAGAAGAGGCTGATGATGAGTTCAAGCAGCGTGGCATCGACATCGGGATATACGAATTTGAGGATAAAGAGGAAATAGAGATATATACTCGTGCTACGACAAGCAGCTCAGATATAAATTCAATGTTAGCTGCTATGATGAGCGAAATAAAGAAAGGTCAAGAAACATCCAGAGCTAACAATGAGAGAATGCTAGCTGAAGTTCAAGAAACATCTAGAGTGAATAACGAGAAACTTTTAGAAAAAAAACGAGAGAATGCTAGCTGAAGTTAAGGCTGAAGTTCAGGTGACATCTAAGGCCACAAATGAGAAGCTAGTGGAAATTTCTGAGGCCATAAATAGAAGAGTAGATGGCATTGAGGTACAAGTCAGCAAATTTGACGAGAAACTCTCAGAACTAGAGAATAAACTCCATAGCCTAGAAATTGGTGGCGTCGAAGTGCATGTAAAAGATGGGGACGAGAAATTACATGACCTGGAAGCAAAAATTGTTCATCTTCAGTGTCAAGGAGGGCCAGTGAGAGTTATTCCAGAGGCTTCCAGCAGAGTAAAGACACCTTGTTTCGATGGCAGCGCACCTTTGAACATCTTCAAGTTCCAGTTTGAAACAGTTGCCAGCAAAAATGGTTGGAACAGTGAAGAAAAGGCCATAGAGTTGATTTTGGCCTTAAAGGAGCCGCAGCAGAAGTACTCGAAACCGTACCAGGGAGCTGCAGAAACAATTTTGATGATAATGACGGCACTGCAGCGAAAATATGGTGGCGAACATAAGCGAGATATATACCGCATGGAATTGCGATGTAGAGTACAGAAGCCCAATGAGTCTCTACAAGATTTCTCAATGGAAATTGAGCGGTTAGTGCAGCTTACGTATCCAGGCGAAAACCATCCATTCCTGGATCACGTCAAAACAGAGGCGTTTGTTAACGGCATCCGTGATCCTGACATCAAGCTTGCAGTGTGTGCTACACAAAAGGCTACCTTTGCGTCTTCGCCTTGAAAGATCAAAGCCAAGGGAGAACGGCAATAGTGAAACATGAAATAAATACAGGCGAAGCGAGGCCGATCAAACAGCCACCCAGAAGTGTACCCCTAGCAAAATGGAATGAGGTAAAAGAACTTGTCCATGACATGGAGCGGAATGGTGTAATCGAGCCATCTTCAAGTCCTTGGAGTTCACCCGTGGTCTTAGTCAAAAAGAAAGCTCAACGATATTACTAAGAAGGACAGTTATCCGCTACCAAGAATTGACGACACCTTAGACACGCTGGCTGGAACGAAATGGTTCTCCACGTTAGACCTGCAAAGCGGATATTGGCAGGTGGAGATCGCAGAGAAAGATAAGGAGAAAACTGCTTTTAGCGCGAGCGATGGATTATGGCAGTTTAAAGTTATGCCATTCGGGCTCTGCAATGCTCCAGCTACTTTTGAACGCCTAATGGAACGAGTGCTGAAGGGACTTCACTGGAAGACTTGCTTGGTGTACCTTGATGACATCGTCGTGATGGGAAAGACTTTTGATGAGCACCTCAAAAATTTGGCAGAAGTTCTTCAACGCATATCATCAGCTGGCTTAAAACTTAGCGTGAAGAAATGTGCATTGTTCCAGAGAGAAGTAAAGTATTTGGGCCATCGAGTTACGGCAGACGGAATCTCAACGGATGAAGATAAAATACGAGCAGTAAAGGACTGGCCTCGTCCGAAAAATCTTCATGAACTGCGCAGCTTTCTGGGCCTTTGTACCTACTACAGACGCTTTGTACCAAATTTTGCCAACGTCGCTGCAAGCCTGCATGAGCTGACCAAGAAGTCGAGGCCGTATCACTGGGGCGAACAGCAGGAGAATGCGTTCCAGACACTAAAGGATTTACTGGGTACGTCACCAGTACTAGCCTACCCCATAGCTGGAGAAACATTTTTGCTTGATACCGATGCGAGCGGCTATGGCATAGGAGGTGTCTTGTCACAAGTAGTCAATGGCATAGAAAAAGTGATAGGCTATTATAGCCGTATACTCTCAAAGCCTGAGAGAAACTACTGTGTGACACGACGTGAGCTTTTGGCAGTGTTGGAGTGTATAAAACACTACCATAAGTACCTGTATGGCCAACACTTTACGCTAAGGACCGACCATTCTGCATTGAGATGGCTGTTGCAGTTTAAAAATCCTGAGGGGCAGCTAGCGCGCTGGATTGAACGTCTTCAAAGCTACGACATCAGCATCGAGCATAGAAGGGGCGTAAAGCATAACAATGCAGATGCTTTATCACGACGGCCCTGCAGCTTGGAGTGCAGACATTGTGTTAAGGCCGAAAAGAAGGAATGCGTTATTGATGTTCGGCTAACGCACATCGATTCCGATGAGGACTGGTCAGCGGCACAGAGAAACGACACCATATTGGCGACAATTATAGCAGCCAAAGAGGAAAATAGAAGACCTGCTCGCAATGTAATATCAGCTGAAAGCCCACTTGTGAAATCTTATTGGGCTCAGTGGAATAGCCTGAAGCTGATAAACGGGTACTTGTACCGCGTATGGGAAAGTGCAGATGGTAAAATGGCTTCCAACCTAATAGTTGTGCCATCCTCCAAGGTGAATAAGGTTTTGCTCGAGTTCCACAATGGTCCTAGTGGCGGTCATCTGGGAGTGACAAAAACGCTGGAGAAGCTAAAACAGCGTTTTTATTGGGTTGGGTGTCAACAAGCCGTAGCGGACTGGATAGCAAACTGCCCACAGTGCATCGCAGCAAAAGGACCAGCAAGAAAAAGTCGAGGACAGCTGCAACAATACAACTCGGGTGCACCATTTGAGCGGATAGCAATGGATGTAGCAGGTCCTTTTCCCGTCAGCGGCGCCGGGAATCGCTATGTTCTTGTGGTGATGGACTATTTTAGTAAATGGCCAGAAATATATATGCCATACCCAATCATGAAGCAAGTACAGTTGTGAATGTATTTGTCAACAACTGGGTATGTCGCTATGGTGTTCCAATAGAATTACATTCTGACCAAGGTAGAAACTTCGAGTCTGCTATATTCCGTGAAATGTGCGAATTATATGGGATAAAGAAAACAAGAACGACGCCGCTGCACCACAGTCCGATGGCATGGTAGAAAGATGTAATCGTATTCTAGAGGAGTACCTGCGAAAAGTGGTAAGCGCGCATCAAAGGGACTGGGACGAGCACATTCCCAAATTTTTGTTGGCATATAGGTCAGCTGTACATGACTCAACATCACGAACACCTGCTAAAATTGTCTTCGGGACGGAATTAAAATTGCCTGGTGATTTGGAATTTGGCGTTAAGCCTACACCAACAAGTGAAGAAGGCACCAGCTCTTCCCAAGAGCAAGAAAATATAAATGAGCTACATGAATTTGTACGCAACCGAATTAGAATGGCCAGTGACAAGATGAACGCTAGATATGACCGCGCTGCAAATTCTGAGGGATTCAATGAGGGTCAATTGGTTCTACTTTACAACCCACAACGAAAGAAGGGATTGTCTCCAAAATTGCAGACTCATTGGGATGGACCGTATAAGGTTATTAAAAGGTTGAACGATGTCGTCTATAGGATACAGAAGTACAACAGCCCAAGGTCCAAAATGAAAATCGTACACCTGGAACGACTGGCGCACTATGGAAAAGGTGGTTGTGTGCCTATTCGGGACGAACAGGCTTAAGTGGGCGGCACTGTTACGAAATGAAAATGCAGATTCAAATGTAACGGCACAAACTGACAACCCGATCATTATCTGCTTTATACCCCTAAATCACTGTAATAAAATCAAAACCTGGCAACCAAGTACCACAATTAAACTTGGTATAACTCGACAACTGCCAATAGAATTCAAAATAACGGAAAATGGAAGTTGCCGGAATCTTCAGGAAACGGTAGCTAGAACTTATTATTCTAGACTGCTTAATTGCAATTACAAACAGTGACATTAAACTTAAACAACATCAGCTGCAAGAGATGTAAACTTGATAACAGCGTAATTTGTTTAAGTTGCAAACATTGGAGTATGTGTGTGTGCGAACATAAACAAACAGAAGAGAAATCACATGCATCTACACACGCTCATACACTACACCATAGCAAGACCAAATGATCATGCCGTATACTTCAAGATAAAAAGAGACAACTACATTCCAGAAACTTAGCGAAGTTACCAGAAGGTTTTATAATCAACTATGTAAGGGGAGGCTGCCAGACGACATGGATAAGTGTTTTTTTAAACTTAGACGAGTAAACATCGCTAAATATAGTTAGTGTGTACATCGCGTTTAGTTGTACGTGTTTTTAAAGTAATAAATAAAGTATTACTGAGAATTTATTTGTAAAATAAATATCCGTGTTTTATTTTATTGCAATTCAACGAATCCTGTGAAAATAATAAAACCGTTTTTATGTAAAGGACTAAAAACGTAACAATTGGTGTCAGAAGTGGGATTGCAAAATAAAAAGGACATTATTAATTAATAAAAATTACAAAAGGACATTTAAAAAAAATAGAAGCCATGAAGTTTGAAGAGCTAAAATTGGAGCAGCTAAAAAAGGAGCTGAGTAAGCTGGAACTGCCAACAACAGGCAATAAAGTGGAACTTCAGAAGAGGCTGATGATGAGTTCAAGCAGCGTGGCATCGACATCGGGACATACGAATTTGAGGATAAAGAGGAAATAGAGATATATACTCGTGCTACGACAAGCAGCTCAGATATAAATTCAATGTTAGCTGCTATGATGAGCGAAATAAAGAAAGGTCAAGAAACATCCAGAGCTAACAATGAGAGAATGCTAGCTGAAGTTCAAGAAACATCTAGAGTGAATAACGAGAAACTTTTAGAAAAAAACGAGAGAATGCTAGCTGAAGTTAAGGCTGAAGTTAAGGCTGAAGTTCAGGTGACATCTAAGGCCACAAATGAGAAGCTAGTGGAAATTTCTGAGGCCATAAATAGAAGAGTAGATG
Source organism: Panzeria rudis (assembly GCA_956483635.1). Taxonomy (NCBI): domain Eukaryota; kingdom Metazoa; phylum Arthropoda; class Insecta; order Diptera; family Tachinidae; genus Panzeria; species Panzeria rudis. Next base: position 110,248,819 of record OY101448.1, on the reverse strand, counting down.
GCATTGAGGTACAAGTCAGCAAATTTGACGAGAAACTCTCAGAACTAGAGAATAAACTCCATAGCCTAGAAATTGGTGGCGTCGAAGTGCATGTAAAAGATGGGGACGAGAAATTACATGACCTGGAAGCAAAAATTGTTCATCTTCAGTGTCAAGGAGGGCCAGTGAGAGTTATTCCAGAGGCTTCCAGCAGAGTAAAGACACCTTGTTTCGATGGCAGCGCACCTTTGAACATCTTCAAGTTCCAGTTCGAAACAGTTGCCAGCAAAAATGGTTGGAACAGTGAAGAAAAGGCCATAGAGTTGATTTTGGCCTTAAAAGGAGCCGCAGCAGAAGTACTCGAAACCGTACCAGGGAGCTGCAGAAGCAATTTTGATGACATAATGGCGGCACTGCAGCGAAAATATGGTGGCGAACATAAGCGAGATATATACCGCATGGAATTGCGATGTAGAGTACAGAAGCCCAATGAGTCTCTACAAGATTTCTCAATGGAAATTGAGCGGTTAGTGCAGCTTACGTATCCAGGCGAAAACCATCCATTCCTGGATCACGTCAAAACAGAGGCGTTTGTTAACGGCATCCGTGATCCTGACATCAAGCTTGCAGTGTGTGCTACACAAAAGGCTACCTTTGCGGAAATGGTTTCATTTACACTAGCTCAGGAGACTGCTAGAGTGATTTGGAAACCGCAGGTATGCAAAGTGCGAAATGTGGAGGTCGTTGCTGAAAAGGAGGACAATTTATTTAGCCAGATGAAAGAGGCACTAATACAGGCGCTAGCAGAAAGTCAAAATAGAGAAAAGGTTAAGTGCTATAACTGTGGCAAAGTCGGCCATTACCAGCGCAACTGCAAGTCGCCAAGAAAAAGAGCCAGATCTGTTTGGCCACCAAGAAACAGTAAACGGGTGAGCCGACAAACAACACAAGAGTCCCCGTTAAACTAAAAAGAGCTAGCACTAAGGGGTAAGAGCTAGCTCCCACAAACGACGGCCCCACAATCTCATTATCAGTAATGCAGCAGAAAAATAGCAACCTTACTGCATGTGGATACATCAACGGCGAAAAGCACATCTTCACCATAGACACAGGAGCGCCGCAGTCAATAATCAGGCCCGATATAATGAAGGGGAAGTGTGAAGCTTTAAGGAATATAAGACTATGTACAGCTACTGGGGAGCCTGCCACTGTCTACGGTAAGACTGAAGCGAAGGTGACTATAGCCAATATAAGCGTGAAACATGTGTTTATCGTTGCCGATATTGTTGACGAGGTTATTATTGGAGCCGATTTTATGATAAACCATGGCATCAACCTGCATATGGGGCAACAAATGATGATTTGGCGTAATGTTGAAATACCGCTTGATGTTGGATATGACAATCAAACGCACGTAAGGAAACTAGTTTCTATTGAAAACCAGACGATACCACCGCAGTCTGAATCAGTAATATGGGCACGCATGGAGGGAGATTGTGAGGACAATCGGTTGTGGGTAGTAGAACCAACAGAAATTAAGAGCGAGCTATTAACAGCAAAAACCCTCGTAAAAACTTGCAAAGGAGGAAAGATCCCTATAAGAGTACTTAATTTATCAGGCAACGAAAAAGTCGTCAACGGAAATTCTGCTATAGGCCAATGTACTCCACCAGAGGCAATAATAAACTGCGAGAGAAAGCCAGGACCAGCCAATATGTCCGCAAAAGAACGTGAACAATTTAAAGAGCACGTGGGGAAATGGGTAGCAGGATTAGCAGCTTCTGATAGAAATAAAGCTAAGCAGTTTCTAAAAAAGCACACCAGCGTCTTCGCCTTGAAAGATCAAAGCCAAGGGAGAACGGCAATAGTGAAACATGAAATAAATACAGGCGAAGCGAGGCCGATCAAACAGCCACCCAGAAGTGTACCCCTAGCAAAATGGAATGAGGTAAAAGAACTTGTCCATGACATGGAGCGGAATGGTGTAATCGAGCCATCTTCAAGTCCTTGGAGTTCACCCGTGGTCTTAGTCAAAAAGAAGGATGGCAGTACGAGATTCTGCGTAGACTACAGAAAGCTCAACGATATTACTAAGAAGGACAGTTATCCGCTACCAAGAATTGACGACACCTTAGACACGCTGGCTGGAACGAAATGGTTCTCCACGTTGGACCTGCAAAGCGGATATTGGCAGGTGGAGATCGCAGAGAAAGATAAGGAGAAAACTGCTTTTAGCGCGAGCGATGGATTATGGCAGTTTAAAGTTATGCCATTCGGGCTCTGCAATGCTCCAGCTACTTTTGAACGCCTAATGGAACGAGTGCTGAAGGGACTTCACTGGAAGACTTGCTTGGTGTACCTTGATGACATCGTCGTGATGGGAAAGACTTTTGATGAGCACCTCAAAAATTTGGCAGAAGTTCTTCAACGCATATCATCAGCTGGCTTAAAACTTAGCATGAAGAAATGTGCATTGTTCCAGAGAGAAGTAAAGTATTTGGGCCATCGAGTTACGGCAGACGGAATCTCAACGGATGAAGATAAAATACGAGCAGTAAAGGACTGGCCTCGTCCGAAAAATCTTCATGAACTGCGCAGCTTTCTGGGCCTTTGTACCTACTACAGACGCTTTGTACCAAATTTTGCCAACGTCGCTGCAAGCCTGCATGAGCTGACCAAGAAGTCGAGGCCGTATCACTGGGGCGAACAGCAGGAGAATGCGTTCCAGACACTAAAGGATTTACTGGGTACGTCACCAGTACTAGCCTACCCCATAGCTGGAGAAACATTTTTGCTTGATACCGATGCGAGCGGCTATGGCATAGGAGGTGTCTTGTCACAAGTAGTCAATGGCATAGAAAAAGTGATAGGCTATTATAGCCGTATACTCTCAAAGCCTGAGAGAAACTACTGTGTGACACGACGTGAGCTTTTGGCAGTGTTGGAGTGTATAAAACACTACCATAAGTACCTGTATGGCCAACACTTTACGCTAAGGACCGACCATTCTGCATTGAGATGGCTGTTGCAGTTTAAAAATCCTGAGGGGCAGCTAGCGCGCTGGATTGAACGTCTTCAAAGCTACGACATCAGCATCGAGCATAGAAGGGGCGTAAAGCATAACAATGCAGATGCTTTATCACGACGGCCCTGCAGCTTGGAGTGCAGACATTGTGTTAAGGCCGAAAAGAAGGAATGCGTTATTGATGTTCGGCTAACGCACATCGATTCCGATGAGGACTGGTCAGCGGCACAGAGAAACGACACCATATTGGCGACAATTATAGCAGCCAAAGAGGAAAATAGAAGACCTGCTCGCAATGTAATATCAGCTGAAAGCCCACTTGTGAAATCTTATTGGGCTCAGTGGAATAGCCTGAAGCTGATAAACGGGTGCTTGTACCGCGTATGGGAAAGTGCAGATGGTAAAATGGCTTCCAACCTAATAGTTGTGCCATCCTCCAAGGTGAATAAGGTTTTGCTCGAGTTCCACAATGGTCCTAGTGGCGGTCATCTGGGAGTGACAAAAACGCTGGAGAAGCTAAAACAGTGTTTTTATTGGGTTGGGTGTCAACAAGCCGTAGCGGACTGGATAGCAAACTGCCCACAGTGCATCGCAGCAAAAGGACCAGCAAGAAAAAGTCGAGGACAGCTGCAACAATACAACTCGGGTGCACCATTTGAGCGGATAGCAATGGATGTAGCAGGTCCTTTTCCCGTCAGCGGCGCCGGGAATCGCTATGTTCTTGTGGTGATGGACTATTTTAGTAAATGGCCAGAAGTATATGCCATACCCAATCAAGAAGCAAGGACTGGGTATGTCGCTATGGTGTTCCAATAGAATTACATTCTGACCAAGGTAGAAACTTCGAGTCTGCTATATTCCGTGAAATGTGCGAATTATATGGGATAAAGAAAACAAGAACGACGCCGCTGCACCCACAGTCCGATGGCATGGTAGAAAGATTTAATCGTATTCTAGAGGAGTACCTGCGAAAAGTGGTAAGCGCGCATCAAAGGGACTGGGACGAGCACATTCCCAAATTTTTGTTGGCATATAGGTCAGCTGTACATGACTCAACATCACGAACACCTGCTAAAATTGTCTTCGGGACGGAATTAAAATTGCCTGGTGATTTGGAATTTGGCGTTAAGCCTACACCAACAAGTGAAGAAGGCACCAGCTCTTCCCAAGAGCAAGAAAATATAAATGAGCTACATGAATTTGTACGCAACCGAATTAGAATGGCCAGTGACAAGATGAACGCTAGATATGACCGAGCTGCAAATTCTGAGGGATTCAATGAGGGTCAATTGGTTCTACTTTACAACCCACAACGAAAGAAGGGATTGTCTCCAAAATTGCAGACTCATTGGGATGGACCGTATAAGGTTATTAAAAGGTTGAACGATGTCGTCTATAGGATACAGAAGTACAACAGCCCAAGGTCCAAAATGAAAATCGTACACCTGGAACGACTGGCGCACTATGGAAAAGGTGGTTGTGTGCCTATTCGGGACGAACAGGCTTAAGTGGGCGGCACTGTTACGAAATGAAAATGCAGATTCAAATGTAACGGCACAAACTGACAACCCGATCATTATCTGCTTTATACCCCTAAATCACTGTAATAAAATCAAAACCTGGCAACCAAGTACCACAATTAAACTTGGTATCACTCGACAACTGCCAATAGAATTCAAAATAACGGAAAATGGAAGTTTCCGGAATCTTCAGGAAACGGTAGCTAGAACTTACAAGATTATTCGAGACTGCTTAATTGCAATTACAAACAGTGACATTAAACTTAAACAACATCAGCTGCAAGAGATGTAAACTTGATAACAGCGTAATTTGTTTAAGTTGCAAACATTAGAGTATGTGTGTGTGCGAACATAAACAAACAGAAGAGAAATCACATGCATCTACACACGCTCATACACTACACCATAGCAAGACCAAATGATCATGCCGTATACTTCAAGATAAAAAGAGACAACTACATTCCAGAAAGTTAGCGAAGTTACCAGAAGGTTTTATAATCAACTATGTAAGGGGAGGCTGCCAGACGACATGGATAAGTGTTTTTTTAAACTTAGACGAGTAAACATCGCTAAATATAGTTAGTGTGTACATCGCGTTTAGTTGTACGTGTTTTTAAAGTAATAAATAAAGTATTACTGAGAATTTATTTGTAAAATAAATATCCGTGTTTTATTTTATTGCAATTCAACGAATCCTGTGAAAATAATAAAACCGTTTTTATGTAAAGGACTAAAAACGTAACAATTGGTGTCAGAAGTGGGATTGCAAAATAAAAAGGACATTATTAATTAATAAAAATTACAAAAGGACATTTAAAAAAAATAGAAGCCATGAAGTTTGAAGAGCTAAAATTGGAGCAGCTAAAAAAGGAGCTGAGTAAGCTGGAACTGCCAACAACAGGCAATAAAGTGGAACTTCAGAAGAGGCTGATGATGAGTTCAAGCAGCGTGGCATCGACATCGGGACATACGAATTTGAGGATAAAGAGGAAATAGAGATATATACTCGTGCTACGACAAGCAGCTCAGATATAAATTCAATGTTAGCTGCTATGATGAGCGAAATAAAGAAAGGTCAAGAAACATCCAGAGCTAACAATGAGAGAATGCTAGCTGAAGTTCAAGAAACATCTAGAGTGAATAACGAGAAACTTTTAGAAAAAAACGAGAGAATGCTAGCTGAAGTTAAGGCTGAAGTTAAGGCTGAAGTTCAGGTGACATCTAAGGCCACAAATGAGAAGCTAGTGGAAATTTCTGAGGCCATAAATAGAAGAGTAGATGGCATTGAGGTACAAGTCAGCAAATTTGACGAGAAACTCTCAGAACTAGAGAATAAACTCCATAGCCTAGAAATTGGTGGCGTCGAAGTGCATGTAAAAGATGGGGACGAGAAATTACATGACCTGGAAGCAAAAATTGTTCATCTTCAGTGTCAAGGAGGGCCAGTGAGAGTTATTCCAGAGGCTTCCAGCAGAGTAAAGACACCTTGTTTCGATGGCAGCGCACCTTTGAACATCTTCAAGTTCCAGTTCGAAACAGTTGCCAGCAAAAATGGTTGGAACAGTGAAGAAAAGGCCATAGAGTTGATTTTGGCCTTAAAAGGAGCCGCAGCAGAAGTACTCGAAACCGTACCAGGGAGCTGCAGAAACAATTTTGATGACATAATGGCGGCACTGCAGCGAAAATATGGTGGCGAACATAAGCGAGATATATACCGCATGGAATTGCGATGTAGAGTACAGAAGCCCAATGAGTCTCTACAAGATTTCTCAATGGAAATTGAGCGGTTAGTGCAGCTTACGTATCCAGGCGAAAACCATCCATTCCTGGATCACGTCAAAACAGAGGCGTTTGTTAACGGCATCCGTGATCCTGACATCAAGCTTGCAGTGTGTGCTACACAAAAGGCTACCTTTGCGGAAATGGTTTCATTTGCACTAGCTCAGGAGACTGCTAGGGTGATTTGGAAACCGCAGGTATGCAAAGTGCGAAATGTGGAGGTCGTTGCTGAAAAGGAGGACAATTTATTTAGCCAGATGAAAGAGGCACTAATACAGGCGCTAGCAGAAAGTCAAAATAGAGAAAAGGTTAAGTGCTATAACTGTGGCAAAGTCGGCCATTACCAGCGCAACTGCAAGTCGCCAAGAAAAAGAGCCAGATCTGTTTGGCCACCAAGAAACAGTAAACGGGTGAGCCGACAAACAACACAAGAGTCCCCGTTAAACTAAAAAGAGCTAGCACTAAGGGGTAAGAGCTAGCTCCCACAAACGACGGCCCCACAATCTCATTATCAGTAATGCAGCAGAAAAATAGCAACCTTACTGCATGTGGATACATCAACGGCGAAAAGCACATCTTCACCATAGACACAGGAGCGCCGCAGTCAATAATCAGGCCCGATATAATGAAGGGGAAGTGTGAAGCTTTAAGGAATATAAGACTACGTACAGCTACTGGGGAGCCTCCCACTGTCTACGGTAAGACTGAAGCGAAGGTGACTATAGCCAATATAAGCGTGAAACATGTGTTTATCGTTGCCGATATTGTTGACGAGGTTATTATTGGAGCCGATTTTATGATAAACCATGGCATCAACCTGCATATGGGGCAACAAATGATGATTTGGCGTAATGTTGAAATACCGCTTGATGTTGGATATGACAATCAAACGCACGTAAGGAAACAAGTTTCTATTGAAAACCAGACGATACCACCGCAGTCTGAATCAGTAATATGGGCACGCATGGAGGGAGATTGTGAGGACAATCGGTTGTGGGTAGTAGAACCAACAGAAATTAAGAGCGAGCTATTAACAGCAAAAACCCTCGTAAAAACTTGCAAAGGAGGAAAGATCCCTATAAGAGTACTTAATTTATCAGGCAACGAAAAAGTCGTCAACGGAAATTCTGCTATAGGCCAATGTACTCCACCAGAGGCAATAATAAACTGCGAGAGAAAGCCAGGACCAGCCAATATGTCCGCAAAAGAACGTGAACAATTTGAAGAGCACGTGGGGAAATGGGTAGCAGGATTAGCAGCTTCTGATAGAAATAAAGCTAAACAGTTGCTAAAAAGGCACACCAGCGTCTTCGCCTTGAAAGATCAAAGCCAAGGGAGAACGGCAATAGTGAAACATGAAATAAATACAGGCGAAGCGAGGCCGATCAAACAGCCACCTAGAAGTGTACCCCTAGCAAAATGGAATGAGGTAAAAGAACTTGTCCATGACATGGAGCGGAATGGTGTAATCGAGCCATCTTCAAGTCCTTGGAGTTCACCCGTGGTCTTAGTCAAAAAGAAGGATGGCAGTACGAGATGCTGCGTAGACTACAGAAAGCTCAACGATATTACTAAGAAGGACAGTCAAAGCCAAGGGAGAACGGCAATAGTGAAACATTAAATAAATACAGGCGAAGCGAGGGCGATCAAACAGCCACCCAGAAGTGTACCCCTAGCAAAATGGAATGAGGTAAAAGAACTTGTCCATGACATGGAGCGGAATGGTGTAATCGAGCCATCTTCAAGTCCTTGGAGTTCACCCGTGGTCTTAGTCAAAAAGAAGGATGGCAGTACGAGATTCTGCGTAGACTACAGAAAGCTCAACGATATTACTAAGAAGGACAGTTATCCGCTACCAAGAATTGACGACACCTTAGACACGCTGGCTGGAACGAAATGGTTCTCCACGTTGGACCTGCAAAGCGGATATTGGCAGGTGGAGATCGCAGAGAAAGATAAGGAGAAAACTGCTTTTAGCGCGAGCGATGGATTATGGCAGTTTAAAGTTATGCCATTCGGGCTCTGCAATGCTCCAGCTACTTTTGAACGCCTAATGGAACGAGTGCTGAAGGGACTTCACTGGAAGACTTGCTTGGTGTACCTTGATGACATCGTCGTGATGGGAAAGACTTTTGATGAGCGCGTGAAGAAATGTGCATTGTTCCAGAGAGAAGTAAAGTATTTGGGCCATCGAGTTACGGCAGACGGAATCTCAACGGATGAAGATAAAATACGAGCAGTAAAGGACTGGCCTCGTCCGAAAAATCTTTATGAACTGCGCAGCTTTCTGGGCCTTTGTACCTACTACAGACGCTTTGTACCAAATTTTGCCAACGTCGCACAGTGGCGCCATTTGACTTTTTTCGTTGCAAAAATCATATCTTTTGAACCGAACAAGATAATCGAATAATTTAAATTGCATGTCATAGATAATTGTTCAACCTATAAAATGAGCGGTTGGAGTGGACGCTACACCTTATAGGTGCTTACTTATGGGTTTTCAAAGTTAAAATTTGTGAAAAAATCCAAGTTTTGGTAACAAAAAAATTTTTTTTAAGAATTTTATATTTTTTTGTAGTTCTTTTGTAAGCTTTTCATGTTTTAAGATATTACCTAAAAAATTACAACAAAAGATTTTTTTTTTAAATGATTTTTTCAATTTTCTGTAAAATATTCATTTTCTTGGTAAGACAAAGTATGTCTAAAATACAAATCATTTCTAAACTCTAATTTTTTTCTAACTCATCTATTTTATGGTAACAAAATCAAATTATTTTTACCAATCTTATATTTCTTAGTTCTTTTGAAAGCTTTTTCTGTTTTAAAGTTATTAGCCAACAAATTAAACAAATTTTTTTTCAATTAATTTTTTGAATTTTCTGTAAAATATTCATCACAATTCGTAACAGAAGGTATATCTAAAAGACTAATCATTTCTAAAGTATAATTCCATTGTAGTTCTTTTCGTGACTTCACATGCCGCAGGGAAGAAATAAGTGGATCGGAAGATGCTGCTAACATGTTGAAGAGGTCCTCATTTTGCCTCACCCTTGATGCTTTGAACGTGTTCTGCAATCTATATTTTTTGTAAAATTTGTTAAGAGACTCCTGCGCTTCTTCAGAAAGCTCTCCAATTGGCAAAGACTGGTACTCAATTATATCTTTGCCATGCGCCAATATTTTATGGACGGTCGGGGTCAACTTCTTCTGTGGATAAATTTTTGCTAAAAGAGATGCAGTTTCCGATGCATATTCTCCAAATTTTGTAGAATTAACACTTTCTTGGCAGTTTAAAACATTCAAGATCGTTCCCAATCTTTTGACGATTTCATTGTCAATTCCAGTGATTCTACTTACTGCCTCATCATTTGCAAAAAATCTCCTTGAAGTGTTTCCATCGTTTGAGTTACCGTATCCACACTTGGGGCAGTCTACTTTTAGTCCAAGTTGTTTCCAAAAAGCATTCTGTATTTGCTTCTTTCTGATCTTTTCCTTATCCTTAATTGATGTATTTTCATCGATGTTTTCATCTTGTTGTGGTAGGGTATACGCCAGTTTTAGCAAGAACTCCATACACCTTATCCTTGCGTGCAATGGTGACATTCCATATTCGTAATTCTCCTCGTTTGTAGAATCGTTTAAATTACCGAAGTTCTTCTGACTCTTTTTGCAAATCGGGCATGTCAATGTTGAGGTTGTTCCTGTCAGTTCGTTTACGACTTTTCCGTCAACCATGGTCAGGTGGAACTCGTAACTACATTCAATATATTTTCCTTCTCCAATTTGCAATTTTGTATGCTTAATCTTGCTTATTTGTTCTTCAATGTCCTTCACCGTGGTCCTTATGAGTTCTGCCGATTCCTTTGCAAACTGAAACATTATTGGTCGGCAATAATGCACTGATGACGGTCGATGATTTTTCCAGTGTAGGGAAACATCAGATTTTAGCCGCAATGGAACAACAGATGCCATAAACATATTTCCGTCAGATATTGTAGTGTCATCGGAAGATATCCTTTGCTTATAAACGCTTTGTCCGGATGATCCATCGCAGCCCCATTTGCTGATCAATGTTAGTTTCTGAGGAAGAATTTCCACCTCATTTTCAGGAAGACTTTCCAACAACCGTTTTGCTGTATGGTCCATAAGATCCTGCAGATTGGCTTTCGCAGAGACTTCCGTAAACTCCGTACGCAATGGTCGTGAATTTATTTTGGCTTGCGTAATATGCTTGTATCCGGGGAAAAGGTCAGCCCCGTGTCGCATTAAAGATGCCCGTAGTATCTCATATTTCTCTTTGGAAAGTTCTAAGTCCAAAAACAGAGCCAAGGCTTCTTCGGAACTATACTTTTTAATATGTGCGTTTGTGGGAGTGGGAATGCTTTCCTTAATCCTTTTTAGTCGCAGTGGGCTTGCATCAGCAACAGATTTTGTAATCTGCGACCTAACTCGTTCACTATCCTTTATGTATTTAATAGACAGCGCATCCGATAAATCCTTCGTGGTCAAGTCATTGGTGGCATCGGCAAGTTTCCTCTTTCTTGTGAAAATTGAACACTCCTCCATACTTTTTTTTGGCCTTCCTTTTTCTCCTCTGGTTGATGTGGAGGGTTTATCTACTGCCAATATATCCAGGATGGTGTCTTCATTAAGCCAGTCCTCGTATTTGGAGTTGAAGATGTTAATGGTTCGATTGCATTTCACCCATTTTGTCTTAATTTTGGCATGTATCATACAAAGATTATTTTTTATACTTTTGCTTCTCTCAATATTTCCGTATAAGCTATCGAGTTCTTCTAAAGCAGCTTCCGCGAAACACGTTGGTGTAATTGACTTTCTAAACAGTTCAAATAATTTTAAATTGTTCAACGCCATGTTTTCAATACTTGTTTCGCCAACTTTCAGTCGTAGACTAATGCAGGCATTAAGCTTGTTTTGCAATATATAGGCCTATGCTACCATGTCTACAAATGTACCTGTTACATGCATACATATGCATTTGGGCTGAATTATACAGTTTTGATATTATGCACGTAGCCAAATGAGATTTGTGCCTACCTGTACCATAAGTCAGTATTGTTCTTCACCATATGTACGCCAAAAATAATTTTTAAGTGAGGTGCGTACCTGCTTATTTCAATGAGTAGTTTTTTGTGCATCTTGTGTCTGTAACGGAATATTAGGACCAAATTTTTCGCCAGAGGCTCTCAGGTAGACAACTGACTCAAAATGCAATTTTCAAACTATTACATCAAAGTAACTGTCAGTCAAGGCATGTAAGGGATGCCCGCCATACAATTTCTGCAACAATGTCTTTTTAACGTTTTTTACCTGTAGAAGCCAAATAGGCACGTAAAGGCAGATAAAACCTTTTGAGTTATGTAAAAGACTAGTTAAAGAACATATTTTGAAAATATGGCGGAGGTAAAAAAAGGTAAATTTTTTTTATTTTCCGTCAAAGTTGAAGAATAGTGAAAAAATGGATAGTTTTTAAATACTGATTTACCTAGAGAAACACAAAGCAAACAGCACAATTTTTTTTATTGTTATACATTTAATAAGCACATCAATCACTAAAAACAAAAAAAAATACTATTCGTTGCCTAGTTTTCGTGATATTACACCTGAAATCGGATCAAACTACCTAAAAATTGTGTGTTTTTTTAAATCCGAAAATTGGTTAACTTTGAACAGTTATGTCTTCTAAACTAAAAATCTGATATTGTTAAGAGTAGCATATTTGAGATCGTTGAAAAGTTTACTATAAGATGGATTCATTTAAAATTTCGCAGGCGCACATGAAAATTTTGATTTTTGCAACCTCGTTTGCTCTACGGGCGCCACTGTGCGTCGCTGCAAGCCTGCATGAGCTGACCAAGAAGTCGAGGCCGTATCACTGGGGCGAACAGCAGGAGAATGCGTTCCAGACACTAAAGGATTTACTGAGTACGTGACCAGTACTAGCCTACCCCATAGCTGGAGAAACATTTTTGCTTGATACCGATGCGAGCGGCTATGTCATAGGAGGTGTCTTGTCACAAGTAGTCAATGGCATAGAAAAAGTGATAGGCTATTATAGCCGTATACTCTCAAAGCCAGAGAGAAACTACTGTGTGACACGACGTGAGCTTTTGGCAGTGTTGGAGTGTATAAAACACTACCATAAGTACCTGTATGGCCAACACTTTACGCTAAGGACCGACCATTCTGCATTGAGATGGCTGTTGCAGTTTAAAAATCCTGAGGGGCAGCTAGCGCGCTGGATTGAACGTCTTCAAAGCTACGACATCAGCATCGAGCATAGAAGGGGCGTAAAGCATAACAATGCAGATGCTTTATCACGACGGCCCTGCAGCTTGGAGTGCAGACATTGTGTTAAGGCCGAAAAGAAGGAATGCGTTATTGATGTTCGGCTAACGCACATCGATTCCGATGAGGACTGGTCAGCGGCACAGAGAAACGACACCATATTGGCGACAATTATAGCAGCCAAAGAGGAAAATAGAAGACCTGCTCGCAATGTAATATCAGCTGAAAGCCCACTTGTGAAATCTTATTGGGCTCAGTGGAATAGCCTGAAGCTGATAAACGGGTGCTTGTACCGCGTATGGGAAAGTGCAGATGGTAAAATGGCTTCCAACCTAATAGTTGTGCCATCCTCCAAGGTGAATAAGGTTTTGCTCGAGTTCCACAATGGTCCTAGTGGCGGTCATCTGGGAGTGACAAAAACGCTGGAGAAGCTAAAACAGCGTTTTTATTGGGTTGGGTGTCAACAAGCCGTAGCGGACTGGATAGCAAACTGCCCACAGTGCATCGCAGCAAAAGGACCAGCAAGAAAAAGTCGAGGACAGCTGCAACAATACAACTCGGGTGCACCATTTGAGCGGATAGTAATGGATGTAGCAGGTCCTTTTCCCGTCAGCGGCGCCGGGAATCGCTATGTTCTTGTGGTGATGGACTATTTTAGTAAATGGCCAGAAGTATATGCCATACCCAATCAAGAAGCAAGGACAGTTGTGAATGTATTTGTCAACAACTGGGTATGTCGCTATGGTGTTCCAATAGAATTACATTCTGACCAAGGTAGAAACTTCGAGTCTGCTATATTCCGTGAAATGTGCGAATTATATGGGATAAAGAAAACAAGAACGACGCCGCTGCACCCACAGTCCGATGGCATGGTAGAAAGATTTAATCGTATTCTAGAGGAGTACCTGCGAAAAGTGGTAAGCGCGCATCAAAGGGACTGGGACGAGCACATTCCCAAATTTTTGTTGGCATATAGGTCAGCTGTACATGACTCAACATCACGAACACCTGCTAAAATTGTCTTCGGGACGGAATTAAAATTGCCTGGTGATTTGGAATTTGGCGTTAAGCCTACACCAACAAGTGAAGAAGGCACCAGCTCTTCCCAAGAGCAAGAAAATATAAATGAGCTACATGAATTTGTACGCAACCGAATTAGAATGGCCAGTGACAAGATGAACGCTAGATATGACCGAGCTGCAAATTCTGAGGGATTCAATGAGGGTCAATTGGTTCTACTTTACAACCCACAACGAAAGAAGGGATTGTCTCCAAAATTGCAGACTCATTGGGATGGACCGTATAAGGTTATTAAAAGGTTGAACGATGTCGTCTATAGGATACAGAAGTACAACAGCCCAAGGTCCAAAATGAAAATCGTACACCTGGAACGACTGGCGCACTATGGAAAAGGTGGTTGTGTGCCTATTCGGGACGAACAGGCTTAAGTGGGCGGCACTGTTACGAAATGAAAATGCAGATTCAAATGTAACGGCACAAACTGACAACCCGATCATTATCTGCTTTATACCCCTAAATCACTGTAATAAAATCAAAACCTGGCAACCAAGTACCACAATTAAACTTGGTATCACTCGACAACTGCCAATAGAATTCAAAATAACGGAAAATGGAAGTTTCCGGAATCTTCAGGAAACGGTAGCTAGAACTTACAAGATTATTCGAGACTGCTTAATTGCAATTACAAACAGTGACATTAAACTTAAACAACATCAGCTGCAAGAGATGTAAACTTGATAACAGCGTAATTTGTTTAATTTGCAAACATTAGAGTATGTGTGTGTGCGAACATAAACAAACAGAAGAGAAATCACATGCATCTACACACGCTCATACACTACACCATAGCAAGACCAAATGATCATGCCGTATACTTCAAGATAAAAAGAGACAACTACATTCCAGAAAGTTAGCGAAGTTACCAGAAGGTTTTATAATCAACTATGTAAGGGGAGGCTGCCAGACGACATGGATAAGTGTTTTTTTAAACTTAGACGAGTAAACATCGCCAAATATAGTTAGTGTGTACATCGCGTTTAGTTGTACGTGTTTTTAAAGTAATAAATAAAGTATTACTGAGAATTTATTTGTAAAATAAATATCCGTGTTTTATTTTATTGCAATTCAACGAATCCTGTGAAAATAATAAAACCGTTTTTATGTAAAGGACTAAAAACGTAACAATTGGTGTCAGAAGTGGGATTGCAAAATAAAAAGTACATTATTAATTAATAAAAATTACAAAAGGACATTTAAAAAAAATAGAAGCCATGAAGTTTGAAGAGCTAAAATTGGAGCAGCTAAAAAAGGAGCTGAGTAAGCTGGAACTGCCAACAACAGGCAATAAAGTGGAACTTCAGAAGAGGCTGATGATGAGTTCAAGCAGCGTGGCATCGACATCGGGACATACGAATTTGAGGATGAAGAGGAAATAGAGATATATACTCGTGCTACGACAAGCAGCTCAGATATAAATTCAATGTTAGCTGCTATGATGAGCGAAATAAAGAAAGGTCAAGAAACATCCAGAGCTAACAATGAGAGAATGCTAGCTGAAGTTCAAGAAACATCTAGAGTGAATAACGAGAAACTTTTAGAAAAAAACGAGAGAATGCTAGCTGAAGTTAAGGCTGAAGTTCAGGTGACATCTAAGGCCACAAATGAGAAGCTAGTAGAAATTTCTGAGGCCATAAATAGAAGAGTAGATGGCATTGAGGTACAAGTCAGCAAATTTGACGAGAAACTCTCAGAACTAGAGAATAAACTCCATAGCCTAGAAATTGGTGGCGTCGAAGTGCATGTAAAAGATGGGGACGAGAAATTACATGACCTGGAAGCAAAAATTGTTCATCTTCAGTGTCAAGGAGGGCCAGTGAGAGTTATTCCAGAGGCTTCCAGCAGAGTAAAGACACCTTGTTTCGATGGCAGCGCACCTTTGAACATCTTCAAGTTCCAGTTCGAAACAGTTGCCAGCAAAAATGGTTGGAACAATGAAGAAAAGGCCATAGAGTTGATTTTGGCCTTAAAAGGAGCCGCAGCAGAAGTACTCGAAACCGTACCAGGGAGCTGCAGAAACAATTTTGATGACATAATGGCGGCACTGCAGCGAAAATATGGTGGCGAACATAAGCGAGATATATACCGCATGGAATTGCGATGTAGAGTACAGAAGCCCAATGAGTCTCTACAAGATTTCTCAATGGAAATTGAGCGGTTAGTGCAGCTTACGTATCCAGGCGAAAACCATCCATTCCTGGATCACGTCAAAACAGAGGCGTTTGTTAACGGCATCCGTGATCCTGACATCAAGCTTGCAGTGTGTGCTACACAAAAGGCTACCTTTGCGGAAATGGTTTCATTTGCACTAGCTCAGGAGACTGCTAGGGTGATTTGGAAACCGCAGGTATGCAAAGTGCGAAATGTGGAGGTCGTTGCTGAAAAGGAGGACAATTTATTTAGCCAGATGAAAGAGGCACTAATACAGGCGCTAGCAGAAAGTCAAAATAGAGAAAAGGTTAAGTGCTATAACTGTGGCAAAGTCGGCCATTACCAGCGCAACTGCAAGTCGCCAAGAAAAAGAGCCAGATCTGTTTGGCCACCAAGAAACAGTAAACGGGTGAGCCGACAAACAACACAAGAGTCCCCGTTAAACTAAAAAGAGCTAGCACTAAGGGGTAAGAGCTAGCTCCCACAAACGACGGCCCCACAATCTCATTATCAGTAATGCAGCAGAAAAATAGCAACCTTACTGCATGTGGATACATCAACGGCGAAAAGCACATCTTCACCATAGACACAGGAGCGCCGCAGTCAATAATCAGGCCCGATATAATGAAGGGGAAGTGTGAAGCTTTAAGGAATATAAGACTACGTACAGCTACTGGGGAGCCTGCCACTGTCTACGGTAAGACTGAAGCGAAGGTGACTATAGCCAATATAAGCGTGAAACATGTGTTTATCGTTGCCGATATTGTTGACGAGGTTATTATTGGAGCCGATTTTATGATAAACCATGGCATCAAACTGCATATGGGGCAACAAATGATGATTTGGCGTAATGTTGAAATACCGCTTGATGTTGGATATGACAATCAAACGCACGTAAGGAAACTAGTTTCTATTGAAAACCAGACGATACCACCGCAGTCTGAATCAGTAATATGGGCACGCATGGAGGGAGATTGTGAGGACAATCGGTTGTGGGTAGTAGAACGAACAGAAATTAAGAGCGAGCTATTAACAGCAAAAACCCTCGTAAAAACTTGCAAAGGAGGAAAGATCCCTATAAGAGTACTTAATTTATCAGGCAACGAAAAAGTCGTCAACGGAAATTCTGCTATAGGCCAATGTACTCCACCAGAGGCAATAATAAACTGCGAGAGAAAGCCAGGACCAGCCAATATGTCCGCAAAAGAACGTGAACAATTTGAAGAGCACGTGGGGAAATGGGTAGCAGGATTAGCAGCTTCTGATAGAAATAAAGCTAAGCAGTTGCTAAAAAAGCACACCAGCGTCTTCGCCTTGAAAGATCAAAGCCAAGGGAGAACGGCAATAGTGAAACATGAAATAAATACAGGCGAAGCGAGGCCGATCAAACAGCCACCCAGAAGTGTACCCCTAGCAAAATGGAATGAGGTAAAAGAACTTGTCCATGACATGGAGCGGAATGGTGTAATCGAGCCATCTTCAAGTCCTTGGAGTTCACCCGTGGTCTTAGTCAAAAAGAAGGATGGCAGTAGAAGATGGCGTAGACTACAGAAAGCTCAACGATATTACTAAGAAGGACAGTTATCCGCTACCAAGAATTGACGACACCTTAGACACGCTGGCTGGAAAGAAATGGTTCTCCACGTTGGACCTGCAAAGCGGATATTGGCAGGTGGAGATCGCAGAGAAAGATAAGGAGAAAACTGCTTTTAGCGCGAGCGATGGATTATGGCAGTTTAAAGTTATGCCATTCGGGCTCTGCAATGCTCCAGCTACTTTTGAACGCCTAATGGAACGAGTGCTGAAGGGACTTCACTGGAAGACTTGCTTGGTGTACCTTGATGACATCGTCGTGATGGGAAAGACTTTTGATGAGCACCTCAAAAATTTAGCAGAAGTTCTTCAACGCATATCATCAGCTGGCTTAAAACTTAGCGTGAAGAAATGTGCATTGTTCCAGAGAGAAGTAAAGTATTTGGGCCATCGAGTTACGGCAGACGGAATTTCAACGGATGAAGATAAAATACGAGCAGTAAAGGACTGGCCTCGTCCGAAAAATCTTCATGAACTGCGCAGCTTTCTGGGCCTTTGTACCTACTACAGACGCTTTGTACCAAATTTTGCCAACGTCGCTGCAAGCCTGCATGAGCTGACCAAGAAGTCGAGGCCGTATCACTGGGGCGAACAGCAGGAGAATGCGTTCCAGACACTAAAGGATTTACTGAGTACGTCACCAGTACTAGCCTACCCCATAGCTGGAGAAACATTTTTGCTTGATACCGATGCGAGCGGCTATGGCATAGGAGGTGTCTTGTCACAAGTAGTCAATGGCATAGAAAAAGTGATAGGCTATTATAGCCGTATACTCTCAAAGCCTGAGAGAAACTACTGTGTGACACGACGTGAGCTTTTGGCAGTGTTGGAGTGTATAAAACACTACCATAAGTACCTGTATGGCCAACACTTTACGCTAAGGACCGACCATTCTGCATTGAGATGGCTGTTGCAGTTTAAAAATCCTGAGGGGCAGCTAGCGCGCTGGATTGAACGTCTTCAAAGCTACGACATCAGCATCGAGCATAGAAGGGGCGTAAAGCATAACAATACAGATAAAGTATTACTGAGAATTTATTTGTAAAATAAATATCCGTGTTTTATTTTATTGCAATTCGAAGAATCCTGTGAAAATAATAAAACCGTTTTTATGTAAAGGAATAAAAACGTAATATATATATATATATATATATATATATATATATATATATATATATATATATATATATATATATATATATATATATATATATATATATATATATATATATATATATATATATATATATATATATATATATATATATATATATATATATATATATATATATATATATATATATATATATATATATATATATATATATATATATATATATATATATATATATATATATATATATATATATATATATATATATATATATATATATATATATATATATATATATATATATAACGGGTGTTTTTTTTAGAGGTATAGAGCTTCGAATTGAAATAAAACACAAGAAAATCGTTTTAATGTCCATCAATTTGGCTTTATTGGAAGCATAATTTTATGCCATAAATGTTTAAATATGATTTCGGGCATGTTTCCGCCGCGGCTGGCTCGAATAAAGCCAATTCTACAGGTCCAATTTTCAACCACTTTTTCGAGCATATGGGGCCGTATGTTGGCAATAACGCCACGAATGTTGGCTTCCAAGTCCCCTAACGTTTCTGGTTTGTTGGCGTAGACGAGCGACTTCACATATCCCCAAAGAAAATAATCCAATGGTGTCATATCACACGATCTTGGTGGCCAATTGACAGGTCCATTCCGCGAAATTATGCTCTCATCGAATGTTTCCTTCAATAAATCGATTGTGACGTGCGCTGTGTGGCATGTAGCGCCGTCTTGTTGGAACCACAACTCATCCACATTCATGCCATCCAATTTGGGAACAAAATAGTCGGTTATCATGGCTCTATACCGGTCTCCATTAACGGTAACTGACTCTCCAGCATTATTTCGGAAGAAGTATGGCCCAATGACTCCACCAGCCCATAGAGCACACCAAAAAGTCAGTTTTTGTGGATGTAATGGCGTCTCAAGGGTCTCATGTGGATTCTCTTCACTCCAAATGCGGCAATTTTGCTTGTTGACGTAGCCATTCAACCAAAAATGAGCCTCATCACTGAACAAAATTTTGCGATTTTGCTTGCGGTAAACTTCGCGAAATGAACCATTATTTTCGAAATAAATTTGCACGATTTGCAAGCGTTGTTCTTTTGTCAACCTGTTCATGATGAAATGGCAAACCAAACTAAATATTAATCACTTGACAGCTGACAAAATGGCCGCCAGTTAAAAAAGTAATGCCAACTTAAAGCTCTATACCTCAATAAAAAACACCCAATATATGTTTTTTTTATTTTTGTATTCTACGAACGCAATTTTTCATAGAATTTAGGAAAGAAAATGTAACCTCACAAAGTAAAAGCGATATATATTTATATATATATATATATATATATATATATATATATATATATATATATATATATATATATATATATATATATATATATATATATATATATATATATATATATATATATATATATATATATATATATATATATATATATATATATATATATATATATATATATATATATATATATATATATATGCACAGCGATTTTTTTGCAGTTGGGGTTGTGATATAGTAGGTAGTACGGGGTAATTTGTACAACTCACGGTCGTACCGTGTTATTTAAACCAGCCTTGAAGTTAGTTTAAGGTCGCTTTCGTTCGCAGTCGTATTTTTCAATTTTTTTTTTTTAGTTTTTTTCTATACCTCTATATTTATTTATTAATACAATAATAACCTTTTCTCGATATATAAGCTTTAACTAATATATAAATCGATTTTAAAATCAATATTGTGCTTGTGGCGCTACCATACTTAACCTTATTAGTTCCCGTTTTTTTACGGCGTTAGCAAATTATGGTGGTTGGCCGCTTTGTACCTTGTTGGTCTTAACGGCGCTCAAAAGTATTTAGTGGGGTACTCTGATGAATTCAAGGCGTATTGATACAAGGTGGTCTTATTAGGAAATATTAACAACAGCTGACTTTACCAAAGTGTCAAACTCTATGTAAAAAAAACTAAACAACTACATTTTATGCATGCATTTATCATGACAGATTGGTAAAGTCCAGTTGTTGTTGCACTAATAAGGCCACTTGGTATTAATACACTTTGGATGAATTTTTGTACGTAGCCTGACAGGTTACAACATTAAGGGCCATTATTACAACTCAGCAGTAAAGTATAAGATAGTTACTGGCACGATTAGCAAAAGTGATCGATAAACTGACCTGCACCAATTTTTCATTATTACGAGTTGCCTGTAAAATAAAAATTATCTTTTTCAAAGTATGGCTATACCAGAGCACTTAAATAGACAGTGATACATACAAGTCTACAACAACAATAAATTTGTTGTAGAAACTATACTACAGCTGTCAAAAAATGTTGAAAGATGGGTGGAATTAGCAGCGCAGGTAGCCCTATAAGCAAATGCAGAATACTGTAAAGAAGGGAAGCTCCATACAGTGCTGATATTATGATAATATCATTACACCACTAAGTTTGACGAGTAAGGTCAGGTGTTCTAGTGAGTTCACCTGTGAGATATGTCTTTTTGTTTACTTGATAAAGAAGCAAGTATGGCAGGCTATGAAAATGTGTGCCGATAAAAGTTAGAGGAAGAATGAACTTGCCAGTAAGTTATCCCACACTTTTAGGTTAAAGAAAAGTTGTAATAATGAAAAACTGTTTATCCGTCCGATAAAATGCTAATTATAACTAAAGCCAAGTTCTAATAATGGCCCTAAGACTATTACATGAAAGAAACAGCAGGTTTTATTGTTTTGAATCTATCTGAATTATCTCTTTCATATTATGGTAGCAATTGAACATTTTTGGAAATTCAAATGCTAAGGGGGCAAAAAGGGGTAAGAACGGGTAGATTCGGTAGTTTTATATCTCCGGATCTAACTAAGGCAGACATAAAATTCCAAAAAAAGCATAATAAGATCAAAAAATAATCGTAATGAGTTCGCTACTTTTTTGAAATTTGTACATGTAGGGGCCGAAAAAGGGGAAACATATAATTTTGGTACCATTTTGTTAACCCGGGATCTCCTAAAATACTAAAAGTAAAAATAAAATTTATATGCATTCTTCTCTCCTTGAAAAGCCCGCAAATGTGCTTTGGTATTTTTTAGTAATTCGAATATATAGAGGGTAAAATTGGGAGTTATTTTTGGTACTTTTTCCTGTATAGCTAATTGTTATATACTTTGAAAGTGCGTCGGCTGCCCTCCCGTGTACAGATCCACTAAAAAGGGATTTTCGGAAATTCACATGCTACGGGGGCAAAAAGGGGTAAAAACAGGAAAATTCGGTAACTTTATATCTCCGGATCTAACTAAGGCACACATAAAATTCCCAAAACAGCATAATAAGAAAGTAATAAACGGACAGATGCTTAGTAGTTTTTTGAAATTTGTACATTTAAGGGCCGAAAAAGGGTAAAAATATAATTTTGGTACCTTTTTGTTAACCCTTTATTTCCTGAAATACTAAAGATAGAAATGAAATTTAAGTGGCATTCTTCCCTCCTTAACAAGCCCCCAAATGTGATTTGTTCCTTTTTAGAAATTCGAATATATAGAGGGTAAAATTGGGATTTTTAAGAATTTAAATGCTAAAGGGGCAAAAAGGGGTAAATTCGGTAACTTCATATGTCTGGATCTAACTAAGGTTGACAACAAATTCCATAAACAGCATAATAAGATCAAAAAATAAGCGGACAGGTGTCGGGTACTTTTTTGAAATTTGTCCATTTAGGGGCCGAAAAGGGGTAAAAATATATTTTTGGTACCTTTTTGTTAACCCGTTATATCCTAAAATACTACAGATAGAAATGAAACTTAAAATGTATTCTTCTCTCCTTAAGAAGTCCTCAAATGTGCCTTGGCACTTTTTAGAAATTCGAATGTATAAAGGGTAACATTGGGAGTTTTTTTTTTTGTAATTTCTCCTGGACATCTATTTGTTATGTAATTTAAAAGTGCGTCGGCCGCCCTCCCGATGTACAGATCCATTAAAAAGGGATTTTTGTAAATTCAAATACTAAGGGGGTAAAAATGGGAAAATTCGGTAAATCCCATTGTTTCCTTAAATACTAAAGATAGAAAAAAATTTATAATGTATTTTTCTCCCTTAAGAAGGCCCCAAATGTGATTTGTTCCTCTTTAGACATTCGAATATATAAAGGGTAAAATTGGGAGTTCTGTTTCGTACTTTTTCCCGTACAGCTATTTGTTATGTACTTTGAATATGCGTCGGTCACCCTTCCGATGTATAGATCCACTAAGAAGGGATTTTTGGAAATTCAAATGCAAAGGGGGCAAAATGGGGTAAAAATGGGTAAATTCTGTAATTTTATATCTCCGGATCTAACTTAGGCAGACATAAAACTCCAAAAACAGCATAATAAAATTAAAAAATAAGCGGACAAGTGTTTGATTCTTTTTTGAAAATTGTACATTTAGAAGCCGAAAAAAGGTAAAAATATAATTCTGGTACCTTTTTGCTAACCCGTTATCTCCTAAAATAATAAACTTAGAAATGAAATTTAAAATGTATTCTTCACTCCTTAAGAAGCCCTCAAATGTGCTTTGGTACTTTTTAGAAATTCGAATATATTAGGGGTAATTTTGGGAGTTATTTTTGGTACTTTTTCCTGCACAGCTATTTGTTACGTACTTTGAATGTACGTCGGCCGCCCTCCCAATGTGTAGATCCACAAAGAAGGGATTTTTGGAAATTCAAATGCAAAGGGGACAAAAAGGGGTAAAAATGGGTAAATTCGGTAATTTGATATCTCCGGATCTAACTAAGGCAGGCATAAAATTACAAAAACAGCATAAGATTAAAAAATAAGCAGACCAGTGTTTGGTACTTTTTGGAAATTAGTATGTTTAGGAGCCCAAAAAGGGTGAAAATATAATTTTGGTACCTTTTTGTTAACCCGTTACCTCCTAAAATACTACAGATAGAAATGAAACTTAAAATGTATTCTTCTATCCTTAAGAAGCCCCCAAATGTACCTTAGTACTTTTTAGAAATTCGAATGTATAAATGGTAACATTGGGAGTTCTTTTTGGTACTTTCTTCTGTACATCTATTAGTTATGTAATTTGAAAGTACGTCGGCCGCCCTCCCGATGTACAGATCCACTAAAAAGGGATTTTTGTAAATTCAAATACTTAGGGGACCAAAAGGGGTAAAAATGGGTAAATTGTTTAGTTTTATATCTCCGGATCTAACTAAGGCAGACATAGAATTCCAAAAACAGCATAATATGATTAAAAAATAAGCGGATGTGTTTGGTACTTTTTTGAAATTTGTATGTTTAGGACCCTAAAAAGGGTGAAAATATAGTTTTGGTACCGTTTTCTTAACCCGTTATCTCCTAAAATACTACAGATAGAAATGAAACTTAAAATGTATTCTCTCCTTAAGAAGCCCTCAAATGTGCCTTGGTACTTTTTAGAAATTCGAATGTATAAACGATAACATTGGGAGTTCGTTTTGGTACTTTCTTCTGTACATCTATTTGTTATGCAATTTGAATGTGCGTCGGCCGCCCTCCCAATAAATAGATCCACTAAGGGATTTTTAAGAATGCAAATGCTTAGGGGGCAAGAAGGGGTAAATTCGGTAACTTTATATGTCCGGATCTAACTAACAGTTTCCTACAATACTAAAGATAGAAATGAAATTTATAATTTATTCTTCTCCCTTAAGAATGCCCCAAATGTGATTTGTTCCTCTTTAGAAATTCGAATATATAAAGGGTAAAATTTGGAGTTCTGTTTGGTACTTTTTCCCGTACAGCTATTTGTTATGTACATTGAATGTGCGTCGGTCGCCCTCCCGATGTATAGATTCACTAAGAAGGGATTTTTGGAAATTCAAATGCTAAGAGGTAAATACGGGTAAATTCGGTAACTTTATATCTCCAGATCTAACTAAGGTAGACATAAAATTCTAAAAACAGCATAATAAGGTTAAAAAATAAGCAGACAGGTGTTTGATACTTTTTTTGAAATTTGTACATTTAGGGGCCGAAAAAGGGTAAAAATATAATTTTGGTACCTTTTTGTTAACCCGTTATCTCTCCAAATAATAAAGATAGAAATGAAATTTAAAATGTATTCTTCTCTCCTTAAGAAGCCCTAAAATATGCTTTGGTACTTTTTAGAAATTCGAATTTTGGGAGTTATTTTTGGTACTTTTCCCTGTACAGCTATTTGTTACGTACTTTGAATGTACGTCGGCCGCCCTCCCGATGTGTAGATCCAATAAGAAGGGATTTTTGAAATTCAAATGCAAAGGGGGCAAAAATGGGTAAATTCGGTAATTTTGTATTTCCGGATCTAACTAAGGTTGACATCAAATTCCAAAAACAGCATAATAAAATCAAAAAATAAGCGGACAGGTGATTGGTACTCTTTTGCATTTTGTACATTCAGGGACCGAATAAGGGTAAAAATGTGATTTTGATACCTTTTTGTTAACCCGTTATCTCCTAAAATACTAAATATAAAATTTTTACCTTTATTAATTACCGACGCTATTTTTTGGTACTTAATTGCCGTAGATAGGTCATGGAGAAGTTGCTGAAAATCTGTATGTAACCTGAATAGTTACTTAACAAACATATGTATATCGTCACCTAAAATCCAAAAGGCTGTAAGCGACAAAAATCTCAAAATATTATTTTTTTTGATTGTGATATAATTAACCAAAATACATCTTTCATTAAAATTTTACTCGTATAACCGTATACTCCGCATTGGTTTTCTAAGATTGATTTTAAAATTTGGCTACTAAGAATCAAATGGTCTGAAATTTATAGTTTTTTCCTTCTTCTCTAATAAAAATGAAGTGTACATACGGCTTTTTGGATATTAGATGACGATATGTAGGTATCCCTACAACAAATTGCTGGCTGAAACTAATACCCAAACAATTTTTTTACTAATACATATGCATGAATTTATTCATTGATGATGGAGATATCCATCATCGTTGACAAAAGTATTTTACAGTTGCATTTTTGAAATTTTTTGACGTGAAAAATTAAATTTCTCTAAATTTAAAATCAATGTTTGTATTGTTTGGCTTTTGGCACGGTTGGTTTTTGTGGCCGCATGCGGGCTGGTTTTGATTCCATGAATGATTTTGTTACTGTCCGAATCAGAGATTATGCAAGTATATCAAATAGCAATACACTCCAGAGGAATATGAACGTGGCATAGTGTTTGGTTATGACGGCCGATACAAAAGCAAACGATTTGCTTACCTTTCTTCAACAATATTTTTGCAAAGTGGCATAGAAGTGTTTCTTTATACTAGTATGTTAGCTACACCCTTTGTTCTAAGGTAGGTCATTGCATTTTGCGGCTAGAATAGTGTAACTTGCATAATCAATGAAAAATATTTTACTTCATAGATATTCAATGGCAATAAACTAGGTGCCCTTTTAGGCTGGTGGTTTGTTGAGAATTAAAAAGTGTTGCATCCTAATGTTAAGTTATCTGAATGCTATGTTTTGGCTATGTATAAGTTTCTTATATGCATGATCCAATAATACAGGTCTGTGCAGGAGATCAACTGATGATTAGCTGTTCCTTTGTTTTCATGCCGAGGTTGTCAAACTTCATATAAAAAAACAAACAATATTTTTTATATATGGAGTTATTTTGACAATCACAGCAGGACGGCCATTTTGTTCTCTGCTGCACAGACCTGTATTATTGGATCATGCTTATATGTATATAAAATCAGTATGAAGAATTTATTGTGGAATAAATCGTGTTTTATTTCAATTGGTATGTTCGTCAACAGTGACGAATATATCCATCAGGTTTGATTAGTCAACTATGACCAATATATCCATAATGCTTGATTAGTCAGCAATGACCTATATATCCATCAAGCTTGATTAGTCAGCTGTGACTAATATTTACATCAATACTGACTAGTAAAAATCATTAGAATGAGCGGTTCATTTATATGTTCTATGGACGACAAAATTCATACGTTAGAGAAGGATGCAAAATCACACGTACACAAAAGTTTCCATCAGTTTTTTCTAATTGTTTTAAGAAAATGATAGAAACTTTGTTCTACGTGATGATGGATATTTCCATCAGCACTACCAGTCATATGATTGATCAATTGACTGTCACCGTTCTTGTAGGGATGTGATGGAAAACAATTGTTTTCCAAATAATTTCAATACGATTATTTTGAAAAGGTGTGATGAATTCCGACCAACTTTGACAATTAGTTTTGAGACAAACTGAAACTACTGACTTTTAAAAAGAGCACAGGAAGATAAAATATAAGCAATGTAATAAAAATGTGAAAAGAAATATAGTAAAAAAATTTTAAAATTACTCAACGCCATTTTGAGGCGATTTTTCGGTCAGACTTCTGGGGGGTTACTCTGTAATGCGATGCGAAAGGAAAACTTTTCGCATTTGTATGTTATTAGCATTGCAATGCGAAAGCTTTTCTTTCGCTTCGAATTACAGAGTAACCCCCCTGTGAAACTTTCATGTGAATGATTCGTTCGACCGTGTAGGATAGTGAATCAGGGCCTTTACTAAAAACGTATCGTTGCTTTTGTTACGTACAAAAATCTACAGAAATTAGATTTTTACGTAGCAAATGTCAGACTAATGCCAAATGCATTACAATCCAATACTAACAGCTGACAAAATTGCTTGGGGTGATACGTTTTCTATAACTAACACCTAAAGTTGGGTGGCACTGAAAGTTCTAACGTTAAGCGATACGTTTTTACTAAATAGACCTTTACTAACACACAAAAGAATCTACATATCGCACTTGTTTTACAACACCGACGGTATTTATTCATATCTACCAACTGTAAAATGTATTGTTCTGACCACTACTTCACAAAAAAAACGAGGTGATCTTTTTCGTAAAATAAAGATTCAAATTATTTGGAGTTGACTGTTTTCATATTCATATTTATTATACTCTTTTCAATGAAAACATCTTTAAATTTAATTGTTGTTCTTAAATTATACTTTACCTGAATAGAATAAGAAAAAGTCATTTTTGTTTGTACAATAAATTCAGTTTTAATGATAGCATTAACAATTCTATTGTTTTAAGTGATTGAAGAACACGGGTTGTATGTTACTTTAACCTATCACAAAAAACGACACAGGCGTTTACGAAAACGCCTTACACAATCAGGCCGATTATTTTCAATGCTAGCGATGATTATGTTTGTATAATGTACTACTTTGCTTTTGTAATAGTTTAAAAATCATAAAATAACAAAAAAAAATTCTGCGTAAAAAGCGTCGCATTAAACTTGAAACGCGGACAAGCGTGTAATGCGTAAAACGTGAGAAAGCGTCGACACAAAAACGCGTGTTATGGACTTTTAGCGTACAATATTCATACAAAATGGCGGTACGTCCGCCATCAAGCGCAATATAATTAACCATGCCTTTACACATGCTAATAAATCTTTCAAGTATCGCAGCATTTACACATGTAAGTGAAAGATAACGCTAAGAATTAAGATTGTGTGACGTTAAAATTTACAGACCACTCATGGTAGATATTTGTGGTATTTTTTGTTATAACAATTAAAAATTAAATTTGTCACGTATGGATCGCTGTTGTTACTGCTATGACAGCGTTGTTAACACAATTGTTAGAACAACGATGTCTTAAAAACAAGAATTGTTGCCAACATGAAATAGACAACAACATATATATAAATTTGCTATCTCTGCCGCACCACCATCCAATAATATGACTGGTGCTAACAAAACACCTCAAGAAATTTCCTTTTTTTCTTTTTCCATAAAAACAAACAAGTTATACAGAAACCACTACATACTAAACTTGACAGCTTGTGTCCTAACATAATTGCTATGTGTTGTGTTTGAACATCAATTTCGAAACATGTGTCAGAACACTAATATTTACTGTTCACACAGTCATTTTTGTGTTAGCAACAGATTTTAACAATTTCGAATGCAAAAATTTCCAAACTTAAGGCCCTTCTTCACGAGACATAAGTTTAGAAATTTTTGCTAACACAAATTGTCTAAATTCTGTCCTAACACAAGAAATTAACGACTGGACCGAATGTGTTTGTGTTCTAACACATGTTTGGAAATCAATGTTAAAACACAAGGCCCAGGATATATGTTAGAATAAGAAGCTGCTCAATAAGACTTGCATTGTGTGAATTGGGACTTAAAAAATATCAAAATTTTGATATTTCTTAAGGTGGGTCCACATGCACATGGATATTTACTAAAAGTGAAAATTTTCATTTTGTTGTTAAAATTAGTTTTCTTTTTCATACCAATTATTCACCAAACAAAATGCATAGAAATTAAGCATTGCTTTGCCTCTCAAAAATTTTTAAATTGGTATGAAAAATAAAGCAAAGGCTTGATTGTCAACCTTTTTTAAGGCTTGTCCAGATTCAACCTAAAAAGCTATTTGTCAAACCAAAAATTAATTTCTCTGTTCGGAATTTTATGCATGAACATCAATTATATATTTTACCGTTGGAATCTAATTCATGAATCATGCTAGAATTATTCGGATATATAATACATTATAATTTATGTATATTGAAACAAACGTCTATACCTGATTTATTTGTATCATGATAAATGGCAAATTCTATTTAGGAAAAACAGATAAGATAAAGCAGGTTATTTTTCAATATAAAGTTTGACATTTGTCATGATAAAAATTTATCACGTATAGACATAGGCTAAAGCAAGGCGAATTGATACCAGGTGGCCTTATTATTGTAAATGAACTTTACCAAAATGTCAAACTCTATGTAAAAAAACTAAATAAAAAGTTTTTATGTATGCATTTCACATGACAGATAGGTGAAGTCCAGTTGTTGTTGTACTAATAAGGTCACTTGGTATTAATACGCTTTGGGTTACAATGAAAGTCTTTCTCTAATAAATTTTTAAATGTAATTTTCACTTTTGTAAAAAACTATCAATGGAAATTCGTCGAGTCTATAGAAAATAATAAATTATATATAGGTTAAGAGCTTCTTCCCAAAGATATTTCTAGTGACTACATATGGTCTAATTTAAAAACTGGACGAAGAGGAAATCTTCATAAATTAACTTCGTCTGTATTTTCGATTCCTATTAATAATGCGATTGTAAAGAAAGAAAAATAATGTAATTTCCCCGAATTAATGATAAGATTTAATTTTAATGAAAATTTAATTTTTTCAATATTTTTTTGCAAACAAATTAAAGTAAAGAAATACCAAATATATGTGGGAAAAAATAAAAATTCTTATGAAATAAAAAACAGGACCCATTTGGAAGTAAGTAATATAATCCAAATAAAGAAAAAAATGTTCAACTCGAATCGTAAATGGCAGAGCCCTGAAGGAACACATAAGAAATACAAACGAATTGATAATTTTCTCCTTTTTTTTAAGTCGGACAATGAATATTTATTCTTTTGAATAGTTTTTGACAGTTTTTGGCAGTTCGTTTTGGTAAATCAAGCTTTTTTTCTCTAAATGTCAAGCTTTTTCACAATTTGGATCTGGTCGCAGAGTAATGCATACAAAAATATTTTTCTTTATCTTACTCTACGTGTCCACCTAACCATAGACTACTAACTAGACCCGTCACTATACAACAACATTAGGAATGGCTCGATTATCGATGGCAACCGAACTTCAGTTGCGTTGCCAGCCGGCAACTGAAAATTTGTGGTTGTTAGAAAAACACTAAAATGCAACTGAAATTGACAGTTTTCAGTTGCCATCCGCAATATGATTTGTAGCAACTGGCAACGCAACTGAAGTTCGGTTGCCATCGATAATCGACCCAGAAGATTGTATGAGAGGGAACGCAAATCTTATTTTATAATGTGGTTTCTAATTTGACTATGTCCTTCATATTATCTTAGTAAGAGCACTTTGCATGTAAAAATGTACAACACATGACAACAGCCTCTTTTAGCTGTCAAAAGTGAGCATTCTGTTCCATATTATGTGCACCTAACTTGATATGCTGTTGTAACTTGAAGTTATTACTGCGTTGTTAAAACAATTGCACTAGCAACATGTTATAACCTGTAAAAAGCATTAGCTTGCGCGATCTACACTTAACATTAACTTGAAGTTAATGTTAAGTTAGGTGTAGACTGCAAATTACTAAAATAATGCTTGAACAAAAATTATGAAAAAAACCATAAAAAAGTAGAAGCGGAAATTAAAAAAAGCAATCGGGGGATTATTTTAAGCCGTTTTTGAGCCGAAAAACGATCGTCGGTCCATTAAGCCGATTTTAGCCGCAAGAAAAATCGGCGGCGGCGTCTGTGGAAATTAGTCGCTTAGCGCACGGTGCAGTCATTTTAGCCGCTGACCATTTTACATTTTCAGCCGCCTTCGATAAAAATGCGCCGGCTCCATTTTCTTCGGGGAACATTAAATTAGGGAGGGGCAAATGGATAAATATGTTTGGAAATCAATGTTAAAAAACCAGGCCGAAGAAATATGTTAGAACACAACCTATCAAATTTAATATACGTTTTTTTTTTGATAATTTGTTTGATTTTATTGAAAAAACGAATAAAGAAGTTTAATAAATAAATGTTTTAGATGTTTTTTAATTATTTGTACATTATTTATCTTCATATTCATAAAATTTTTACAAACAGACAAATAATAAAGTGAAATATATAAAAAAATTTCAAAATGCCGTGGTAGATGGGCATTATTTTGTTTGAAAGTATTGTACCATTTCGCATAGTATATTGTATAATCGATGGTCCGCTTTACACAGCGTCTTCACAAAACATTAACTTTGGGAAAACATGAGAGAAAACGTCGGCAGAATAATAAAAACAAAATGTCGATTTTTCTCTCAATCTTATACTAGGGGAAGACGTAATATTTCTTTTCCTATAAGATTTCATTTTATGCAAATGCTCATCGAGTTAACATGCACTACTTTTGCATAATTAGTTATTTTATTTTTAAATTTTCACACAAATTTTAATTTATAAATCAATTAAACACATTTATTCATTTATTTAACACAGAAATTTTATCAAAAACATTGCTTTTCATTTATTTTAATAAATACTCACACATGCACACTAAGTCATTTTCCTGTACGTGTGGTTTTTTACAGTTCATGTCATAAGATTGTTGTTATAAGAATTCTTATAACAACGCTCTCATAAAAGTTTTTATAACATTGAGATAACACCAATTTGAAGTATACACGTAACATAATTCTCTCTGCGATTGAATTTGACAATCTCATCTTACATATTATGTTACGTGCAGACCTCAAGTTAGAGATAACATAGTTTTGACATTTCGTTATCTTATTATTGGTTTGCTGCTTTTCAATGCTTTTTCCTATGTTTATGGCTAAAACCAATAATAAGGTGACGATTTTCTGTAATACTTATTCATATATTTATTGCTAGTTTCGACGGGGTCTAATCACATAAAAGTGTGACCTCGGTTCAAAGCGAATTCAGTACCAGGTAGCCTTATCAGCACAGCTGATCGTCAGCTGATTATACCCAATCAGTCAAACTCCATATAAAAATAGAAAAACTCACCCGAACTGTCAACGTACAAATAAAAATAATACTATTACAATTTCGTTGTGTGTTGTTTTACTGATAACGCCACTTGATATTGAAGGGCCAAATAAACTACGCAAGCGGCCTGCCAAACATGACAGAAATATGCGTTTGCACAAGCTTGTTGTGTAATATATGGCGGTGTTTTTACGCTTGGCAAGCGGCTTGACAAGCTGCTTGCAGAAAAATCAAAAAAATTAGATATTTTGACTGCCATATTGAATTTGTGGCAAACTCATTGTATAGTCTATTGTAAAATTAGCTCATTTGCACCAAATTTCCATAGAGTGAGGTTGTCGTGGAAAATTAAAATTTAAATCAGTGATTAATGTGAAAAATCTTTGCTTGTACAAACCAGTTTTGCGTAGTCTGTGTGCAAATGAAAAAAGTATGTTTGCCAAGCCGCTTGCGTAGTTTAGTTGGCCCTTAATTCTTGCAATTCATGTTCTGTACCAGCAATTATAACTCGTAATGTGGTGGCATGCAATAACGTCCATGGACATTATTTACATACATATAAAAAGGAAATAATGTCAATATAGTATATTATTTCCATTTCCAAGTGGAAATAATGTCCGTTGAAAAAGCACTGCTTTTTACGCGAGCCAACTCTTGCAATTCATGTTCTGTACCACCGATTGTAACTCGCAATATGTTGGCATACAATAAAGTCCATGCACATTATTTACATATAAAAAAGAAAAAATATCAATGGGCATTATTTCCATTTTCATGTGGAAGTAATATCAGTTGGAAAAGCACTGGTTTAGCAGAATTTTTTTTTATTTCAGGAGCTAACCAATATGTTTCTCCTTTTACATTTGTTTTGGAAGCAAAAAATAAAGAACGTAATGCAATAATAAGAGAAATACATAGTTACTTTAAGCAGCCCACACACGAATGATTTTTGCGTGTGATTTGCTCGCGTACCAAATCTCCACTAACGACAAACAAATCAGAATAAACTTAAACGTCAACAGGTACACATGAATTGCAAAGCGAGTGCTGCATTTGTTCTTTTGGTTATTTATTTATTTTAGTATATTATTATTATTTATTTACGTTTTTATCTTTATATATATATATATATATATATATATATATATATATATATATATATATATATATATAAATATATATATATATATATATATATATATATATATATATATATATATATATATATATATATATATATATATATATATATATATATATATATATATAAATATATATATATATATATATATATATATATATATATATATATATATATATATATATATATATATATATATATATATATATATATATATATATATATATATATATATATATATATATATATATATATATATATATATATATATATATATATATATATATATATATATATATATATATATATATATAAATATATATCGCTTTTACTTTGTGAGGTTACATTTTCTTTTCTAAATTCTATGAAAAATTGCGTTCGTAGAATACAAAAATAAAAAAAACATTCAAGTGTTCGCGCAAAAGCCCACTAACACATCGCACAAATCAGAAGAAATTGAAATTTTTCAATTACTTGTGATTTGTGCGCGCACAGCCCCATTAACAAGTAACACGACTGTGGTAATTTCTGTATATCTGAATGTGTGAATTTGAGTCTGTCCATGATTTGGAGGTATGTTGTTAAAATAGTTTGAATTGTTTTTGTAGGCGACATGTGATGTACATATGTAGTATAAAATGTTCTCATGTGTGTGACCTTCCCTATTTTTTATATGTTTATGCTAAAATCCGTTTGATTACATCTGTGTTTTATAATACTGTGGACGATGAAATTTTTTTATTTTGTCAAGCTTATCTTTGTTCTATGTATGCTAAATTCAATTTGTTTATATTTAAAGTTTTAAAATGTTTTGTTTCTGTTTATTTAAGCTTTTTCGTCCATTTTTGACTCAACGTCAGTCGGTTGGTGAACGGTGTGTATATTTTCATTATGTGGTTATGGAAGTGTGAGAGGGGAGGAGGAGCTGTGTTAAGTTCTACTAAATATTCTGAGTACGCAATCGCATGGGTATGAAATTTGGCAATATGTGTACATACTTATTGTACTTATCTGCAAATTTATTTGATGTATGCATGTACATATGTACATACAAATAAACGTTTGCTGTCTGTTTGTATTAATTTTTTGTCAAGTGAGAACTTTTGTTTTTTTGTTGCAAAATATTCCCATGATCGTTTGGATTTGTAGTTGTGTGTAATTAATAAATATGCTGATATATTTTATTTGAAATATGTATTTTGTTTGCAGAGGTTTTTTTATGCACAAGTGCATTTCAGTTGTTCAATATTTTGGGACCATAGTATTGATAACCAGAGTTTTTGAATAGGGTTAATGAACTTGTGATGGCTATTTTGATTTCTTTATTTTAATGGAACAATTGTAGATAGATGTTAAGGTGACATTATTATTTTATGGGGTTTTGTCTGTCCGACTATTGCTTCGTTGGTGAGTGAAGGTGTCTTTATGGCACCTTCGTTTATATATTTAAGAAACAGTGTTTCGTATTGCTAGACAAAGGAATTTGAATTTCAATACATGTTATGAAATTTCATTATATGTTATGTTTGTGTATGAGTATTACGTCATCACTTTTTTGTAGGTGTTTGTTGGGTTGAGTGTGTATACGATATATGTCTGTTGTGATCGATCTAGTATCTATATAAATTTTGTTGTTTTGTAGGTTGTTGTTTATGTATGTATGTATGTATATAAATTTCTTTTTGAGGTTGCTATGTGAAAATTCCTGCTGCTATTGCTGATAGGTTCCACAGAAAATACAATATCAGCAGCAATAGCAATATGTTATAGCAATATGTTATAGCAAATGTTATAGCAAAATGTTATAGCAATCACTATACTGTTATACTTTGTTATAACCATTTTCAACAACATGCTAATAGTAAAACAAAATATAATAAAGTGTATTTTTCAAACTGCAGCAGGAAAAGCAAACTATTTACGATATTGCTTTTGTTATTATGTGCTGTTGAAAATTACAACAGCATAACAATGATTTTTGTCACATTGATTGCTGTTGTTAATTGTTTATTCCTTTAGCTTTGACGATAAAACGAAATTGTTTGGGTATATTTTCGATGGTTGCAAGTCAATGCTGGACGAATTTGAAAGTACGAGTGTAAAACTTTGCAAAAAAAATTTTATCTCAATAACGTCAAAATTTCGGAAATAATTGAAAAAAATTTAAGAAATTCCCAATACATTACAATCATGAGAAGAAATGACAAAACTGGTTAAAAATTATAAAAAATTTGCAAATTTGCGTTGCAAACTTTTTGTGTTCTTTCCGAGGCATTTGCTTTTTACAGTTTTAGCCATTTTTAATAAATCTTAGAGCTTGGTTTCAATTTTGGGGTTTCTCGCGAACTTTTTGCAATCTTCGCGATAAAGTTTTTTTTGGGTATTCAACGTCTTTAAAGTGTTAATGATTTTTAATCAATATTAGATATTGCTATCAAGTTTTCGCGAATTTTCGCCAATTTCGCAATTTTTTCCAAATTTTTTTCATTCCTTATAGTTTTAGAGCTTTTCAATCGATGTTATGGCTTCTTTAAATTTTTTCAATTTTTCGCAAATTTACGCCATAGACCTGATTTTTATAAAGTTTTAGGATTTCACCCATTTTTGGGAATTTTTAACCACTTTGCAATCATTTCACTTTTAACAAAATTTTGCAAATTTTAATAAATTTTACAATTTCTTTAAAATTTTCTGCATTCCTTGCCGTGTTAGCGAGTTTTAACCTGCTTTAAGATTGTTTCTCATGCTGCACTTTTTTGCGATGTTTCGCGATTTTCATAGATTTCGTGTTTTGTCTCCTTTTTATAGTTTTAGTGATTTGTAAGACTTTTTCTGATTTTTGCAAACTTATTTCAGTTGCACAACAAATAATATCTTGCAAAACTCTTGACTTTTAACATAGAAAATGGTTAAAAATATTTAAAATAAAAATACATACGTAAGTACATATGTACTTACATATATTTGTACATAAAATTTGTTTTGAGAAAAATCCTAAGGTTTTTATAAAACGGTTGCTATGCTACGAATGTAATTGCTATTGCTACTGCTATTACATTTTTCAACAGCAACAGCAAACAAGAGCACAAATAAATTAAAATATAAACAATTAATTTTTGTGGCAACAAATGCTTTTAGTTTTTTACATTTGCTTTTGATATGCTATATATATTTCCAATAGCACAGTATAAGCGATAGTATTGTAAATAAAAGTTTATACATTTATAGTGTAGTATAGACCAATTTTCGTACTTTTGCTGCTCCGCAGCTAGAATTTCGAACACTGGTTGTACATACATATTAATTTTTCTTTTAAAATTTTTTTATGTATTCTTAATTCTGCTGACTTGGATATTTTTGATTATCATTTGAACTGTACAGATAAAGATTGTATAGTCTTGAGCTTGTAATGGTAGTTGATGTGCATGTAGATCACTATTTTTTTTACTTTGTGTGATCGTTTTGCAATGAGCTCTACACGAGGACCAGAAGATTATTTTTTTTTTGGGGGGAAGTCATGGAAGGTTTTCATGACTCAGGAAATTTATTTTAGTATTCGGCGGTATTATTTTTGACGGCGAAAGGTCTATCAATATACTTATTACATGGTTGTTGTTCTTTAATTTGAATGCTTATACCTATACATGGAAGACAGGAACATTAATTATTTCTATCGCTTTCACATTCGATATTTTTAATAATTTTAATGAGTTTATTTGATATACAAAGACGTACATATTTCTTTATATTAAATATTTTATCAAGTAGGGATTTTATAAGTTAACTTTTCTGTTGACCCCTGGAAAGTAGTAGATGGTATTAGTTAGTATGCTGTGATCGATATATAATCTTTGTATTGATGTGTTCTGTTGTTTGAGTTTTGTTTTATTTTTCTGAAGCGTGTCATTGAACGTACATATGTATATATATTACTTAATAATACATACATTTTCATATACTAATTTGCTATACAAGGTTAGTTTTTTTAAAGCTGGTTGTTTTAAAACACCAGTGTTTAATAAAACATTTAAAAAAATATGAAAGAAGCAAGTGTTTATTATAGAAATTGTGATGACTACATGTTTGAAAAATTTTTATACAAATAAATGTAAAATCTAAGATGAAAGTAATTATTTAGACTTTCTAGTTCAGTTATTTGAATTAATGTAAATTCAAATTATTATTATGAATGAGATTCTGTAAAATCTGTTGACTAATTCCATACCGAAACTGAATATACAAATACGTATTATTTTTAAAACTCTTATTACTACAAATATCCTTGAAAATTCAATTTAATTGTAGATATATTTCGGAATATTATTACTCGATATCTTTTTGAATATTATTAAATTACAGGTTGATAAGAAGTCAACTGCCAAAATATTCCCATCAGATTCATGTGCTTAATTCACTACCATAATGGGATAGTCTTAATAAAAACATAAGGGGAGAACTTAAAAAAGCAAATATATAGGCCTATTAAAGTATACATGTACAGATTTCGATTGTATTTAGGAATCAGTGAATATACCAAACTCAAATATTGTTAAATAACTTGCTTACAGTTATCATATTAAGTATTCCTTTCATTCGACATTAGACATATGTACTATATATACATGCATATTTAAAATATTTATAAGGGAATTTTTACATAATAATGTATCTATGCATATTCATATTAAAGAAAATTATAGTGAACGATAAAAACGCATTACTAAGCTATATTTTATAGACTAATTTCGATTTATATTATCAAGTCATCAAGCTCGAACACACTAGAAGGTTTTTTATACGATGATGGTTGATATGAAGACGTTGCTAACAAAATAACTGAATTGTCAATGAATTCTACTTAATTATATGTACAGGTATCTCCTCGTGTAATCACCATACTACGTATATAATATGTATGCACATAATCGTTGGTTGTTTGTATTTATATGTATTCGGCTTAAACTTGAGGAGTATTTTTGGGTATGAGTATGGTTTTATTTTCAATTGTACGCATTTATAGTTGTTTGGCAGCCAATACTCAAAGAGTACTTAAAACGATACTTATGTCATTCTCTGATATATATATATATATATATATATATATATATATATATATATATATATATATATATATATATATATATATATATATATATATATATATATATATATATATATATATATATATATAAGTATATATATATATATATATATAAGTATATATATATATATATATATATATATATATATATATATATATATATATATATATATATATATATATATATATATATATATATATATATATATATATATATATATATATATATATATATATATATATATATATATATATATATATATATATATATATATATATATATATATATATATATATATATATCTATATATATATATATATAGGGGGAAGCCTATTTTGCCCCTCTAGGAGTGACTGTGTGGCCGTTATGGGGTTTTTTTAAATTTTTTTCTTTTTGTTTCACTTTGGTCGATGAGCGTCCACTTGCCCTCGTCCTACCATCCATTTTTTTCATGAATTTGCATCCGAAGCTTATAAAACAAGGGCCCTAGCCTATCCAAATCCTATTACTAAGAAACGCTATACATCACTATCGCAAAGCTAGTGTACATATTTTTCATGTCTGTAAAGCAGTAACTACTTACCATTTTCTGGCGGTAAGATCGTGCACGAACACGGGTAGTGTTTCGTCTTACAGGATTGTGTATGGTGGTCTTTTGCGACAAACGTACTGAACTAAATGTACTTCCTCGCTGACCTCGTCTTATTTGCGGTGAAGATGTATCTGTGGCTGAAAGAAAAAGTTTTGCGTAATTCTCTTTGAACTAAATAGGTTTGAGTTGGCGGTTATTATTTCGGGTTAAGTTCATTATTTGAATTGAGGTAAACTCAAATTATTATTAACAATTTGGACGAATTCTACTCAAAATCTAGTAGTTAATTTTTCCTATTACCCTGTACAACATTTTCCTATAAAAGGTGAGTGAATTAGTTACGTGTATAATACGCTTTACAAAAATCTTCTACAAAAGGTGTGTGAATTAGCTAAGTTTGTACTTGTTGGGTTACAGGTTAAGATAAACTTCAAGCAATTGATTGTGAAAAAAGAAATATGAGAAAGTTTAGTGTAAACGATAAAAATTTCGATCAAATCTACTAGATTTCGAGACAATGTAAATGCAGTATAAAGGTAGAATTGTTCAAAAATTCTGTTTAAATTAAATTAATTTATTGAATTTTAAATTGTAAATTTATCTAACTGTTACAGCATCTTAACAGAGCGCGTTGAAATCAAGACGTGCGCGAACATCATACGGACGAATACGTAATAATTTGCGTCTTCAGAAGACGTTCCATATTTTTCGTCTCGACTTACGTAGTTTTGCGCATATAGAGTTGTCCCTCTACAATTAAGTTTATTTGTTTACTTTTTCTCGTACAAAATTATTGTTTTTTATCCAAATAATGGTAACCTTTTTAATGGCGCACACTACTTGCTTGTAAATAAAAGAAATATATTTTATCTAAAGATTTTTATTTTACGTATAAAAACAATTGTATGATAAGAAGCTCAACATAAATAAACAAAATAAAGTTGTTTAATAGGCAGATTTTGTAAAAAAATTCGTTTCCAAACGTTTCAAATTTTTATGAAAAGTAACGCAAATACGTTTCAAAAAATTCTTTCCATACAAATTTCAAAACTCAAAAAGCGTTTGTATTTACAAAATCTGGCCTGAATTCAAATAATGATAGTTTTCTTGATGAATTCGGCACAAGTTGATGTTTGCTTATATCCTTCCCGATAGCCTACTTTCAAGACATCATAGGTGTTGTGTGGTTTTACCTTCACGATTCGGTAGGGACCAAAATACTTGGACTTGAACTTGAGGCCTGCTTCGAGTTTAGTCCTCTTGACGGCGACTAGATCGTTAAATTTTTTATTTAGTGGCCTCTTTACGTCTTAAGTTATAAGTGTTCTTAGTTTCGGTGTTCTTACACACAGAAAAAAAAAGGAATGTAAAATCCACATGCCGCAATTTTGATTGCAAATCATATTAAATTTACAAGAAATAATTTCTCATTTGAGTGTGTTAGTGTTTACTTGCTTTGTTTATTGCTACAATTCAATGTTCTGCTTAGTTGTGTGACTTGTTGTTGTTTATTCTTACATGTGTCGTCTATGTATACGACAAAAAACGAATTACCAGCGAATATTTACTGCTGCTGGCTTAAAATTACCATTGTTTCATATTAATTTTAAACGGAAAAGAATTAATCTAACCTTAAATCACCGTTAAAACAATTTTGTTATAAACGTTAAGTTTCATTTTCAATCGATATGACTATAACTTTAATTTCAAATAAGTTTTATGTTAAATAATCATTTAAATCATGTTGAATTAAAATTAAATTCATTTTACATACGATGGTATTTATTTAGTGTATAAGTAAAGAAAAATTTGAATCTGTTGTGGCTGCAGTGGTTAGCGCGTGGACTATTATGCAGGTGGCACGAGTTCAAATCTTGGCTGCGGCAGGTAGCTATAACGAAAAGTTTTCTGATGACTATCACGTAAGTAAAATAATTAATAAAATAGCTACATTAAAGTCATGTTGTTTCAGCTTGATATAACTTTAATTCAACATGATTCTTCGTATTGTTCCAATATCAAATTCACCTTGTTTCAACTTGAAATAACTTTGATTCAACATGATTCTTTGTGTTGTTCCAATATCAAATTCACGTTGTTTCAACTTGAAATAACTTTGATTCAACATGATTCTTCGTGTTGTTCCAATATCAAACTCACGTTGTTTCAACTCGAAATTACTTTGATTCAATATGATTTTTCGTATTATTTCAGTATCAACTTCATTTTGATTTAACTGTACTGGAATATTAAATCAACATGAAATATAGTTAATTCAAAAGGAAAAATTTTCTTTCAAGATTATTGTAAATCATGTTGATTTAACATGAAACACCTATGAAGCAAAATCACAACCGAAAAATGTTAAGTTAACCTGGTTTTCGATGA
Organism: Panzeria rudis; assembly: GCA_956483635.1. Taxonomy (NCBI): domain Eukaryota; kingdom Metazoa; phylum Arthropoda; class Insecta; order Diptera; family Tachinidae; genus Panzeria; species Panzeria rudis. The sequence goes on along the minus strand of OY101448.1, from coordinate 110,207,455 downwards.
TTTTACATGGACATTTTTTTGTGTGTATTTTTCTGATGCATTCTCTTGATTATTTTCTGGCTTTAGATCGTTAATAGTCTAAATTAGTGATCACTTATTGCTCAAGCAGTTGTTGATTTTTATGTCGTCTTTGCAATTCATTTTGAATCCAATCAATACCTCGTTGATGCTCGTGTTTTAAACTGAGTTAATTATTGTTTGGACCCTTCCGATGTACTTAAACCATTTGCTTGGATCTTCAATGATCAGCTTAGCTAACACGGGAACAATGATGCTGGTCATTCTCAATATTTGCCCATTAGCTTGTATATCAGTTCTCTCGGAACTCTATCGACGTGAAAGCTGAACATCGATCGGATATTATCTGCACCGGATTTCCAAATGTTGTACTTTGTAGTTACATATAACTTTGAGATGGGTTCTTTGGAAGTTGTGGGCTTCGTCGGGTATAGCAAAAAAAAAAAAAACAAAGATGTGATTGTAGTTTTTATTAGTTGACTGTAGTGGTCCAGTGTTTACCCTTCTTCCGATTTTCGACGATAAAAGGAACACAATTTGCGATGTAGTTTATTTTGTCTTCCATTTTGGGAATTTAATATTCTCGGCATACATATTCAGCCGTGTCACAGATTCCGTTCGGATTGGTTTTGATTCCGTAGTTGGCATTCCGAAAAAGTACATTTTTGGTGTTTTAGATTCTATTTATTTTGTATTTCGTTTTTACATAGATAGGGGTAGTGCATTAATTTTGCAGTTTCCACTAATACTTAGTGATAGTGCAAAATTATTGCAATCGTTAGTGGTAGTGCTGTTAAATAATTTTGCAATCAAATAAAATTATTTTATTTAAAAAATTGCAATCTTCAGCTTATTGCAACTTTTTTTTGTTCACTAATTTGATTGCAACGTACAAATTTTGCACTCAATTTTAATTTCATATTTCCTCCATGCAACTAGCGAACTAATTTTAATGATATTCAAAACATAGATAGATCTGAGTGTACGAGGACACATAGATTATATATTTTTGAAAAAATAGGACGCAAGGGGAGCCAAAGGGGAATTTTATCCTTCATGAAACTATTTAACGAATTTTAATGAAATTTGAAACATAGATAGATCTGAGTATACGCGGACACATAGATTATATATTTTTGAAAAAATAGGACCACGAGGGGAGTTAAAGGGGAATTTGATCCTCCTTGAAACTAACGTACCAATTTTAATGAAATTTGAAACATAGATAGATCTGAGTATACGCGGACACATAGATCATACATTTTTGAAAAAAATAGGACCACGAGGGGAGTTAAAGGGGGATTTCATCCTCCCTGACTCTAACGTACCAATTTTAATGAAATTTGAAACATAGATAGATCTGAGTATATGCGGGCACATAGATTATATATTTAAAAAAAAATAGGACCACGAGGGGAGTTAAAGGCGAATTTGATCCTCCATGAAACTAAAGTACCAATTTTAATGAAATTTGAAACATAGATAGATCTGAGTGTACGAGGAGACATAGATGATATATTTTTGCAAAAATAGGACCAGGAGGGGGTTAAAGGGGAATTTTATGCTCCCTGAAACTATTTAACCAATATTAATGAAATTTGAAACATAGATAGATCTGAGTGTACGCGGACACAGATTATATATTTTTGAAAAAAATAGGACCACGAGGGGAGTTAAAGGGGAATTTGATCCTCCCTGAAACTATTCAGCCAATTTTAATGAAATTTGAAACATAGATAGATCTGAGTGTACGAGGACACATAGATTACATATTTTTGAAAATATATATAATCTATGTGTCCGCGTATACTCAGATCTATCTATGTTTCAAATTTCATTAAAATTGGTTAAATAGTTCATGGAGGATCAAACTCCCCTTTAACTCCCCTCGTGGTCCTATTTTTTTCAAAAATATATAATCTATGTGTCCGCGTACACTCAGATCTATCTACGTTTCAAATTTCATTAAAATTGGTTAAATAGTTTCAGGGAGCATAAAATTCCCCTTTAACCCTCTCCTGGTCCTATTTTTGCAAAAATATATAATCTATGTCTCCTCGTACACTCAGATCTATCTATGTTTCAAATTTCATTAAAATTGGTACGTTAGTTTCATGGAGGATCAAATTCCCCTTTAACCCCCTCGTGGTCCTATTTTTTTCAAAAATATATAATCTATGTCTCCTCGTACACTCAGATATATCTATGTTTTGAATTTCATTAAAATTAGTTCGTTAGTTTCAGGGACGATGAAATTCCCCTTTACCCCCCCCTTCGTAGTCCTACTTTTCAAAAATATATAACCTATGTGTCCTGGTACACTCAGATCTATCTATTTTTTTAAATTTCATTAAATATTGGTTCGTTAATTTCAGGGAGGATTAAATTCTCCGTTACTCCCGCGTGGTCCTATATTTGAAAAAATATATATCCTATGTGTTCTTCCAGGTTCAGATCTATCAGTCTACCAAATTTCACCCAAATCGATTAAGTGGTTTTCGCGTGGTAGTGGCTCAAATATCCAAACTCACATTTATAATTGATTTCCATAATTTCACGACCACTAATTTTTTAAAGTTTATTTCGAGTATGTTGGAAAGCAGCTTTTTGTTGATTGCAGCTTAAATTTTTGCAATCATTTAGTGAGTGCAAACTTTTTGCAATCCATCAGCATTTAATGTTAGTGCAAAAATTAGCACTACCACTAAATTTTGTTAATGCTAGTGAAGAAAATAGCAATCAGCAATAAAGCTGGTGAAAAATAATGCAAAATATTTTTTTTAAATTTTATTTAGTGCTAGTGCAATGCCGATTGCAATCAAGATTTAGTACACTACCCCCATCTATGCGTTTTTACAATGATAAAGTTTCTATACCTTGAGGCGTTAGTTTACTCTTGTTTTTAGATGCAAAGCTCACATTAGCGTTTTATTAACATGGAAAGCTCATGACCAAAAAAGTATGCACTTTTTTAGTATTTACTGCATATGAAGTCAGCAGAAAAGTGTTTTCGAATTCCACTTTAAAATTTAAAAGTGGTTTGATTGCGTAGAAAATGTTAGTTTTCTGAAGAAGCAGCTTACGGAATTGAAACCACTTCCGATCGGAATTGTATTCTGTGACATGGCTGATTAACTCTTTTGTTTTCTTTAAAGCAAAATTACCATTTTCATGCCCTTGTCGGATCACTTCCCGCTGAATACCTTTTGGTACGACCAAAAGTTCACAATTATTAAGGATTTCGAGTTCTTTTTTTTAATGTTTTTAACGTTTAACTTCTTGCACGCACGCACACCAAAAATATTATATTCATGGGCATTGAAAGTGTAGTAAAATATTTCATAAAATAAACGCACATTTTAAAATGAAAACTGCTTTAGCATGACTTAATAGATTATAAATAGGTACGATCACGTACTCAACATTGGGATCCTGCAGGATCCCAATTTGCACGAAAACTGTTCCCGTACTGCAACATTGGGTAAATAATATTCTTCTTCTTCTTGCACGAAACAGTCTGTACTTTTTCTTTGGGCAGATTGTTCAAAACAATCAGCTGCTTGAAAAATAAACAATAACAAATGAAAAATATGATTTTTGTCCACAAAAATAGTGACGAGTTAATTGCTAGTTTTGCAAAATTCAAAGCAAAATACATTTTGTATATATTCAACAAAGTATCTAAAAACTAAAAATGCTATTAAAAATTACTATGATGCTTTTTATTTTTTTATTTTCACAATACTTTGATGTTAACTTTTGGGATAAAACTTTGGTTTTTGCTGTTGCAGTAGTTTTGTGTTTAGGGAGAGTAATCCTTGCTTACTCTCATTTTACCCATAAAGTACGGGATCGGAGCTTATAAATGTACATACGTTTTTTTTAAAGCCCAGATCTCACTATTGGCGCAATGCACCGATTTTCGCCGGCTCACTGCAATAGAGCCATAGATAATAACGCCAAATAGCTTTATTTCTTAACTAATTGAGAAACAAGGGCCTAATTGACCTACACTGCCATACGGCCTTATTTCGCAATTAATTGAGCAATAAAGGCATTTTGCTTTATTACATATGGCTTCACTGCAGTGAGCCAACGAAAATCGGTGCATTGAGACGATAGTGGGCCCTATCTTAAGACTGTCCATTATGAGTTAAGAACGAAAAACAAAAATAGTGTTTTCCCCTCTTCATACAAAATGGCGTGTCCATAATGCGTACTGTTGATTTTTCCACATTAAGAAACTATGAATTATTTCAAAAACGAGATTAAATTTATAACGGTTTTAGAATATTTACATTTGTTTCTCTTATCAACATTTTGAAAAATATAATTTTTTTGAAATTGTTGGTGTACGCAGTCTGTGTTTAAGCGTTTAGTTATTAAAATTGCATTAACAACATACACTGAAATAACAGCGTAGGTATGTACTTCTAAATATTTAATAGTTTTGTGAACTTAGTTAAATAGTATTATATTGCAAAACGTTTCATCAATCAATCATAGTTTGTATTAGAGGGCTGCAACGAATAAGATATTTGTTCGGCTGAATGGGTCGTGCCAATGGATAAAGTATTTATTCTTGACAAGGAATCGGCTACCACATTCTGGTGTCCTGGCTTGTATACTAGTTTCGCTCCGAACTCTTCGATTATCGCTTTCCAACGTTTCAATTTAGCGTTTGGATTATTTTCGAATATAGAGTGGGTTAAAGATTGGTGACCTATATAAATGGTTAAGTCGGTTATACCGTAAATATAATTTTTTAACTTTTGCAGTGCCCATATGATGGCTAGCAATTCTTTTTCAATTGTGGAGTAGTTTTCTTCCGTTTTACTCAGCGTTCGACTGAGAAATATTACTGGCTTCTTCATTTGACTGAGAACTGCTCCAATAGCTATGTTAGAGACGTCTGTGGTCAGTTCAAATTGTTTGTTATAACTAGGTTCGAAAAGATCAACCTCTTCTGCTAAACAATTTTTTAATTTATTAAACGCTTGTATGGCGATGTGGTCTAATCATTTTTTGCGCTTTTGTTCTTTCCTATCTGTCCATTGTATCCTCGTATATGAATTGTAAGGGGCTTGGCTATACTACCATATCCTTGTACGAATTTCCTACAGTATCCTGTTATACCCAGGAACCTCGTAAGTCCTTAAGTTTTTGAGGGATAGGACATTTCTTTTTCTGGATTTTGGCCTAAGTATTAAACTTCTGTTTGAAAAAATTTTGATTTTTCATCCGATACTTTTAATGTCGCTTTATTCAAAGCATTGAATATAATTTGTATATGCTTTATACGCTCTTCAGGTGAGGAAGAATAGATAATAACGTCGTCTATATAGACGTATGCGAATTTACCTATATATTCTCTTAAAATGTCATTGACACATCTTTGAAATATAGAAGGTGCGTTTTTTAGGCCGAAGGGCATGCGAATATACTCATATTTGCCACCGTTCACACAGAACGCAGTTTTTTCTCTGTCTTCATTTTTAATTTTAACTTGATGGGAACCAGATTCTAAATCTAGAGTCGTAAAGTATTTTGCTTTCCCTAAATTTTGTATGGTCATGTTTACACCCGGAATGATGTAGTGAACTTTTGGAAGTCTATTATCACTGTCTTTTTTAGTTATACTTTTTCGTCTAAAGCCTTTTTTGGTACAATCCATATTGAGGAATTGTACGGGCTATTACTTCTATGGATGATGCCATCTTTTAACAGTCTTTTTATTTCCTGGTTAACAAAGTCGTTATCCGCTATGGAATATGGATACTGCTTTGTCCAATTAGGTTCGTCTGTCTTTGTTCTAATCGTGGCTTCGATAGTCGTTGGGAAGGTTAATGGTCCTATGCCGTTATTTACCTTTATAGATTCGTCTATTTTATCCTTATACTTGTCTTCACCTATGGTATAATTGATATTACTAGCTTCCTCCTATTCGTTCACCGTGAATATCATGTCTTGTATATTTATTACAGCTTTCAGTGTATCTATCCCTTTCCATCTATATCTATGCCAAGGATTTTAATTGTTTGTTTCGTATGTACAGTAGAGCGACTAAAAAAAAGTGATTTTGTTACCCCTCTGAAAATAAAGCTTGATATGTTTTATGATGATTCCCAAAATATTTTGGTTCTAGCGTTGACATTCCGTGAGCTGGGCCATTTTCAAAAAAGGTCTTTTTTCAGTTTTTCGAATTTCTTAGTACTTTGCTTCAAGACGACATAAATAAAGTTTGGTATCATCGAAAAGAGTTTTTGAAGCAGCTTTCAATGGTATATAAACTTGACTACTTCACACTATTTAGAAACAGATTCAATTTGAAAAGCAGAACATTATTTCCAAATAAGTAGAATTTGTATGAAAACCCGAAACGAAAATATGCATTTATTTAAATAATTTCAATTAGTAGGTCGCAAGTTCAAAAACTCTTTTCAATGATACCAAATTTTATTTATGTCGTCTTGGAGCAAAGTACAAAAAAAATTCGAAAAACTGAAAAAATACCTTTTTTAAAAATGGTTTAACTCACGGATGGTTAACGCTAGAACCAAAATATTTTGGGAGTCATCATAAAACATATCAAGCTTTATTTTCAGAGGGGTAAAAAAATCACTTTTTTCTCTTCCATACAAGTTGAGTCGCTCTAATGTACAGTTGATTTTCCGTGCATGGAAATTACTTTCATTGGGTTTGCTTGTTTTGACAAATTAAATTTTAGTGAAAGGGTTGAAGCGTGTGGGTTGACGATAAGCTGTGTTTCCTGAACTGATATCTATTGGTTCTGGTTGGTTGGTGATTGTTGTACCCTGGTGATTCGTGTTTTTGTATTCCTCCCATTTTCGTTGAAGGATATTTTTGATGGTTTTGATGGTGGTGGTTATTCTGTTGGCTAGGTTGTTGAGCTCGTTGTTAAACAGTCATAAGACAACCTTAAGTTTTGGTGTCTGTTGTCATGCTCTATTGTCCTTGCAATTGTATAGGCATGTTCTAAATCGTGGGGTGTGTTGCTGAAGATAGTCGACTGGATAAAAGTGATATTTACTCCAGCTATGAAAACTCGAACTGAATCTTCTTTTGCTTGCATTATCATAGCTTTGGTTACGGCATAAATGTGACCAGGCATTGATATTTTTGAAATGATTAGATTTAGACACTTGTTTATTTCGTCATGGAATTCTGCCAAAGATTTCCTCCCTTGACTGCACCTTTTCATCTCGTTTAGGAGTACGTACATTGAAAGCGTATCCGCATACGTTTTATCTAGTCTGTCGCGGATGGCATAAAAGTTGAATATTGTGCCGTGATTAGCTAAAATTTGTGCTGCGCTTCCCTATATTTTTGTTTTAACCATTTGCAGTGCTTGAGCCTATATTTTTTCTCTGTCAAGGCCGGATATGGTCTCCATCATTCTCGTTGCATCTTCTCTCCATATCCTGTAGTTATTAATGTTATCGTCAAAGACAGGTAGTGATTTGAAAACGTCTAATTTCACTTGACTTTCATTTGCAATCCTAGGTTCTATTGTCAGCCTTTGATTTGCTAGAACAACTTCGATATGTTGGGTTTGACTGATTTGGTCTTCTAAATTTTGAACTTGCCTCTGGTGTTCACTTTTTATATTTGCTATGGTGGCTTGCACGCCTGCCATTTGTTGTACTAGCATATTAATGTCGATATTTTGTGCCATTGTGGATGTTGGGGATTTGTTTGTTGTTTTTTCCAATGATCTGTTTTGGTCATAGGTTGTTTTACTTTTCCACTGCCGAGATGTATTCATTTATTTGTTGACCGAATTTCGTTTTTTTAATACTTTGTTTTATTATCCTTCTATGAAGGATTAGTTCATTTTTTATATATATAAAAAGTTTCGCGTCCTTGCTGCGACAAGGATAACGTTCTATTTTTCACTATCCTTTTTATGAGGATTTTTTGTGATCCGCTCATTGGAGCAGTGCTGCCAAGTAAATTTTAAAAAATATCCCCAAATCGAAAAAAATACCCTATAAATTTACACTGAGGCAAAATAAAAGATCCCCAAAACTTTTCGTGTAATTTTTTATATTTTTTTAACATAAATACCATTTTATTTCATTTAACGTATATAAAATGTACTGCTTTTGAGTATCGAGTATTCTAAAAAACGACCGGTTTTGAGTACTCAATAACTTTTACCACTCTATTCAAGAAACTTTTAACTAGTTTTGTCCATTGTATAAGTATACACGGTAGATTAATTTTTTCTGACATGTAACCTTTTGACAAAAAACGTGTAAGCTAAAATCGTGCTACCCTCTTTCCATACAAAATCCCATTTTTATATGAATTTTAAGTTTGTTCAGTATGCCCAATTGTTTATTAAATTTACTATTTTAGTTATCCTCCATGTTTAAAAAATTTTTAAATAGATTCATATCGAATATAAATTGTTTGTTGTGTTTTGTATAAGTTTCTAGTCCTACTATGCTTATTCTATCGTGATTTGCAAAAAATAGTTTGTAAATTCTCAAATGATTTTTGAAAGTCTGGCCATAAGTTAAGAGGATTGAAACTTTTCAAAAGTATGGTTGACGTCTACTGATGCTTTGGTAAAGCACCAGTGAAATGGTAGCATATAGACATGCTTAACCCGCAACAAATAAAACTTTCTTATAATAAAAATTATATCAAATAATCAGCATACACTAGTTTTCTTTTCCCCATTATTTTTTGTATTTTTGGGAATATTTTGTTTCCTTTGACATTTTTTACAGCTTTATATTACTGAGATATTCTTCTGTCACCAAGAAATTTAAATCAAAATAAAATTAATATTTAAGCTAATATTGATAATACTACTAAAGCGGCCTTCAGGCTATTAGGTTTAGTATTAATACTTGGCAAAAACTCTAATCTTAAGTAAAAATCCAACAGTGTGATAACAAATTATTATGATTTGTCAAATAATACGTAAAGAAACTTGACAGTATTATGGTATTCGTCATTTTTAGGAACTTTTCTAAATAATCACATTTTTCATTTTATCAGGGTTGTCTATTGCACAAACAAGCATAGGAATAACAAAAACAGTTGTGTATTTGTTTGCCGGCATAAATAAAGAAAAAGAAGAAAGAAAAAATGTGCTTGATTGCAAGTTATTTATGCTACGTTTTATTTGGAATGTGATGGTGTAGAAACAAAATGTAATGAGAAAATTTTCTTTAAGATTTTTTGACAGTCAGACTGATTTTGATTTGATTTGCGTCTTACAAAATCTAATAAAAATCTCAAAGCTTGTATTACAATGTGAAAGGGCCTTAAGCAAAATCAAAACTTAAATAACCCTAAAAAATCCCCAAATACAATTTTTATACCCTAATTTCCCCCGAGCTACTTTTGTGACGGCTATGCGTCTTTTTTTCTTCATTATATTTTCTTAACTAACTCGACAATGTGTATGATACTTTCTTAAATACTAAAGTACCTTACCCTTATTTCTTTGATCTTATAACTAAGATGTATTTTATTAAATTATCCAACATGCGTCTAAATACTAATTACATTTTATTACCTATGATAAAAGTACATGTATTTGTATTTATTTGTATTTGGATTTATTAAATTTGAATTTCTGATACAACAAGATATAATATCTTATAATTTAAAGGATCAGAATCTGACACGTTATATCAATAATACTCAATGAGTTCAAGGGACATAAATATATAAAATTTAAGAATAATAACACTATATAAATAAAAAACAGTAGTATAATAAAATAATAATATAAAAAATATGAAATAATTTAATTCATCAGACATTGTAGTTATGTCTGATATTTACGGCAGTGTTATTTTCTTTCTTATCATTTACTTGCTTACAAAGAAAATATGTTTTACTTGTTATCCGAAGCAAACTAGTATGATAATTATCGTTACTAAAAGAAAATATTATTATTATATATCTATGGAAAAAAATATTGTTTACTTGTTACTTATTATCTAATTTATTCAATATACTCTGTGGTGTCTTTGAGCCATACCTTAACTCGCTTTAATGGTAGACGAGGCAAGATGCAATTATCAATTACAATAGGATTTGTCCAAAATTTAGAAGTAGAAGAGAGATTTTTGGGTTTTGTCAATTGCTCATCTCATAGGGACTCTGCTTCATTACAGAAAATCATTCTGCAGTTTTTGGAAGAAAAACACTTGAAAGACATTCCAATAATAGGACAGTCATACGATGATGCGAATGTAATATCCGGTTTCAAGAACGGGTTACAAGCAAAAATAAAGGAAACTTTTCCACAAGCCGTTTTCATATATTGTTTAGTTCACAGGCTTAATTTAGTAGTTACAGATTCATGCAATAATATTTCATCAGCATGCACTCCGCCATTGCCCGGCCCCCACGCCGGTATAAGTAGGTTTTGCTGTGGGCCAATAACCCACTCAAGTAAAAAACATTATTACAGAAACGAATACAAATACAAATAGAAGTGAAAACCCCAATACGTTGACGACCTTTGGCTTCAAAAACACGGATTATGTATGATTGGAACATGGAACGTGAGAACTCTTTCGGAACCATCGCGGCTGGAACAAGTATGTCGTGAAATGGAATGCTACAAACTCTCAATGCTAGGCCTAAGTGAAATAAGATGGCTTAAAATCGGTACCACCCGCCTATCCTCTGGTCATATCTTCCTGTACTCAGGCAACAAAGAACACAAGATACGTGGCGTCGGATTGCTTTTGTCACCACAATCTAGTAAATGCCTTTTGGACTTTAACCCGATTTCTGACGCTTCAGAAATATTGCGGTTGTACAATGTTATGCTCCTACAGAACCCGCCCACGATGCATCAAAAGACGAATTTTACTCTTAACTGGATACCACAATATGCTCCCTTCGCGGAGGAGATATAAAGATAATAATCGGTGATATGAATGCAAAAGTGGGCCGAGACAACGTAAATATTGAAACCGTTATGGGCAAGGAAGATCTCGGAACAACACGTAATGATAATGGCGAACGACTCATTGATTTCTGCATACGACAGAACCTCTTTATAGGAGGCACCCGATATATCCACAAGGATATTCATAAATACACCTGGGAGTCCCCTGATGGTCGGACACGAAACCAGATAGACCATGTAATAGTTAGCAAACTATTTTCTGGCTCACTTGAGGACGTGAAGACCCGTCGAGGTGCTGATATAGATAGCGACCATCAATTGTTAGTAGGAACTTTCCGCCTGAGGCCCGCATCAATTAAACAACCCAGAAGAGTACCAAATATAATTTATCTCGGCTGCAGGACCCAACCATCGCTGCACTATACAACAATAGCCTTATATCGGGTATAAATAGAGACAACTGGCAAGATATCGCCAAGATATGTAAAGAAAGGGTTATACTGGGACTCAATGATAACCGACGTAAACCATGGCTCAGCGAAAACACTTGAAGTGAAATACAAAACAGGAAAAAGCTTAAGAACAAAATGATGAGGACCAAAAACACAGCAGAAAATATCTATGCAAGAGGAGAATACAGGCGGTCAGCCTTAACCGTAAAGAAACTCGTAAAACAAGACAAGCTTAAGTATTATGAAAACATCGCGGACGAAATCGAACAAGCAGCAAATACTGGTAATATGCGCAAGGTATATGCATCTATGAAGAAAATTTGAGGGAATAACATTAGAAGTACAGCGGTGATCAAAGGCAGCTGTGGTAACAACCTAACATCACCAGACCAAGAACTCAGCCGTTGGCGCGAATACTATACCGATCATCTACAAGTGACTGCAAATGCAATATGTGATCAACAACCGCTTACGCGCAACCGGCTTCAGAACATTTCAAGTGAGCCTCCAACTACAGCGGAAATCCAAACTGCTCTTTTAAATCTGAGTAACGGCAAAGCTGCAGCTCCCGATGACATCCCAGCAGAGCTCCTAAAGCACGGAGCACCTACATTAGCCTCTCCGATCACGCCGGTGATTAGAGAGGTGTGGATAACAAACCATATGCCTGTGGAATGGAAGGAAGGTACCGTATTAACAATCCCGAAAAAGGAGATTTAAGCGAGTGTAAAAACTGGAGGGGAATAACGCTATTAAACTCCATAGCTAAGCTCATGGCAACACTACTACTTCAGAGAATCTTACCAGCCGTGGTGTCGATATTGCGCAAGGAGCTGGCAGGTTTTAGAAGGGGCAGATCGTGTGCGGACCATATAAACACACTACGAATCATTATAGAGCAATCGAAGGAACTCAACACGCACCTATATTTGCTGTTTATTGATTTTGAACGAGCCTTCGATACAACTTCAAGAGATGCTCTTTGGTCCACTCTAGCAGTAAAGGGAATCCCAAATAAAATAATAACACTAATCCGCGAACTCTACAACGATTCTCCTAGCCGCATACGGTTCAACAATACGAAAAGCCTTCCGTTTACATCTACCAGCGGTGTTAAGCAGGGATGCATTTTATCACCAACACTATTTTTACTCTTGCTTGATACTGTAATGGAGCGGACAAATGCTGAAACACCAAATGGCATGCAGTGGAATCTGACTGAAAGGCTGAACGACATTGATTCTGCGGATGATATATGCTTGATGGCTCACCGCTTCATAGATATTGAGGAAAAGCTACGTAAACTCTATGAACGCAGATAAAGTCGGGCTCAAGATTAATATAAGGAAAACCAAAATAATGCGTATCAACACTAACTCAACCACACCGCTCACACTAAATGGAATCAACATCGAAGAAATAGAAGCATTCAGCTATCTTGGGAGTGTAATTACAAAGGATGGGGGCACCGAAGACGACATTGCATCCCGTGCGCTTTCCAGTCACTACACAAAATATGGAGATGTAATAACATCAGTAGAAAAACCAAACTCCGACTTTTCGACTGCAGCGTCAAGTCAGTCCTACTGTATGGCTCAACAACATGGGGCTTGACTCAGAGAAACATAAACAAACTCCAAACATTTATAAACCGGTGCCTGCGCAGAATCCTCTGCATATTTTGGCCAAATACTATATCAAACACCTGCCTACCCGATTCTTGCCGGCGCTAATTGGCGCCACTGGCTCTAAAGTTTTTTTGTAGGCAGATAGAATGCCGAGAGAAAGCAGATGGATGCTTTCTGTTAGATTTAGAGCAGATGGATGCTCTTAAATAAAAAAAGGAAAAGTGCCGATTTAAGGCTGGATAAACAATAATTTTATTTTAAAATTTCATCACTTTATAAACAAAATTAACGGGATCCTTAAAATAGACTTATCCTAGTTTTGTTGGTATAAATTTTATAAATAATGTTAACAAAAACTCTTGAGTGAGATTTTGAGTGAGAAATAGGCATGCATGTATAAAAATTAACGGGTGCATAATAATAACAAAATATAAGTAATATTATTACTAATGATATAATAACAAATAAATAAAAATAACAAAAATCTGTATATTAGTGCATGTGAAGAATCAGAAAAATATGTGCTTGTATAGTAGACAATATAAGTACTCTACACCCTCGCCCTCTAGAAAAATTTTACAATTTTTTTTTGTTTTGTAGAAACTAAAATTTAAAATTTTTCTTTATTATTTGTTTTTTTTTAATCTAGTATTCAATTACATATTTAATATTTTTTTATGTTATTATTGTGATATTCTTTTAATGTGTTCCCTACATCTAGGATAGTGTTTACTCCTTTTGTTTCAATTACTTTGTACGGACCATTGTATGGAGGTTGGTTTTTCTTCCGATTAAAATTTCGGACAAGAACCAAATCTCCTTTCTCCAAATTTAGAGGATTATTCTGTACGCATTGATCTGCTCTTTTCTTTTTTGAATTTTCTAAATATTCTTTTGCCTTAGTTAAAGAGAATTGCAGTCGTGCTTTTAATTCTTTTACATAACTATCAGTGTTATAAATTGGCTTAGAATCTAGAATATTATCATAGGGAAAATTTGGCAGTCTTCCATATATCAGTTCATATGGCGTGTAGGTTGTATCTATGTGAGGTGTCGTATTATATGCGAAAGAAAAGTATGGGATCCACTGGTGCCATTTATCGTTTTTACAGAAATTTAGCAAAAATTCATTGAGTACTCTGTGGTTTCTCTCTATTGAGCCGAGTGTTTCGTGGTGATGGGGCGTGCTAAAAACTTGCTTAATACTTAGCAGATTACATATCTCAGACATTAACATATATAAAAATTGAGTACCTCTATCCGACTTCAGTACTTTAAAGTGTCCGTATATTAAAATTAGATTGTTAACCATAGCCTTTGCAACTGTTCTTGCGTCTTTTGACTCAATAGGGCATGCTATCACGTATTTAGTCAAGTCATCCTGCATAGTGAGTATGTACCTAAATTGGTTTGAATACCTAAGCGGACCTACTGTATCTATTGAAATAGTTTCAAAACTGCTTCCCGGTGTGTCAGTTATAGTTAATTTCTCTTTTGTATGCTTTGTTTGCTTATTTATTTTACATCTGTTGCAATTGGATACGTGTGCTTTAACCATTTTATTCATATTTTTCCATACATATCTCTGTTTTAGTTTCAGAGTTGTTTTTCTTGTACCTAAGTGACCGCCTATTGTCGAATCGTGATATTTAGCAATTAATTCGTTTTGCATATTCTTATCTGTTACACGTGTTGGTGACCTATATATTAAAATCTTCAAATTTTCACCTTTTCTTCTATTGAGGTTGTTGAAAATGTTCTTAAATTGTTCTACGTTTGTTATTCTAAAAATTACATCATTGGCTTCTAAAGCAAGTTCCTGTATTTTCCGGGATAGCATATTTGGTACAAGCTTCTCCAAGGACAGCTGTATGTTCCCTGGGTTATCGCCGCATCCTATTACTATCTCTGAGTCCGAAACTTTTATGTGAGGTTTTGTATACTTGGTATCTATTTCGAATCTTAATTTTTTTATATTTTTGACATCCGATGTTGGCGTACATTCCCATATAAAAAGTTCATGACGCTTTTCACTAGAAATGCAATTTTCATCACTGTTGCCACCTTGTTTCTCTAATGTCTTCTGTGTATTACGTGTTATGGCCAATATGTTGTGCTTATCGGTTTCGGTATCCGTAGGAATCATAGCTTTCAATGTCTTGGTATCTATAACTATTCTTGATAGTGCATCAGCATTTCTGTTCATTTTTCCCTTTTTATACGATATTTCAAAATCGTAATCACTTAAATCAAGTCTAATCCGAGTCATTTTGGATGACGGATTTCTATGTGTAAATAACGACACTAACGGTCTGTGGTCTGTGACGACGTAAAATTTCCTACCATAAAGATATGGACGGAAAAAGTTGATTCCCCAATGAATGGCTAAAAGCTCTTTTTCAATGACAGATTTATTTATATCATGCTTTGACAATGTCTTACTTGCATAGGATATGGGTAAGTCTGAGCCAATCTCTCCCTGTGAGAGGATTGCACCCAGCGCAAAATTAGATGCATCTGTGGTTACCACAAATGGTTTTTCAAAATCTGGGTATTGTAGAATGGGTGGGCTTATCAGTTTTGATTTTAGCGTTTCAAAAGATTTCTGACAATTTTCATCCCATGCGAAGGGTCTATTTTTTTTAACAATTGGTTCAAATTTCTTGCTATATTGGCGAAGTCTTTTACAAAACGTCTGTAGTAATTGCAGAATGCGATGAATCTTCTAACTTCATCAGTATTTTCTGGTGCTGGATAATATTTTATCACGCTATTCTTGTTTGGATCAGTACGTATTCCCTCACTAGTTATAAGGTGACCTAAATAGACTACCTCATTTCTCAAAAAGCAACATTTGCTTGTGTTTAACTTTAAATTGTATTGTTTTAAACGTTCAAAAACTTTTATTAAGTTGTCGTAGTGATGCTGTATACTACATCCAAACACAATTATATCGTCTACATATAAAAATGCCTCTGCGCTCAAACCGCTTAATGCTATCGTTAGCATACGCTGAAAACTGTTCGACGATATTTTAAGACCAAATGGCAACCTCGTGAACTGGAAGTGGCCATTTCTTGTAGAAAACGCAGTCAAAGGCCTAGAATCTTTATCTAAACTAATTTGATGAAATGAGTTATTCATATCCAAAGTAGAGAAATATTTTGCCCTGCCCAACTTATCTAACACGTCTTCTATTCTCGTCAATGGGAACTTGTCGTTTATTATCTTCTGATTCAATTTACGAAAATCTACGACTAAACGCCATTTGCGTTTGTCATCTGTTGACTTTTTGGGTACTACTAATAATGGTGAGTTGTATGGGCTTACGGATTGTTCAATAATTCCTTCCTTTAATAATTTATGTACCTGTTCATTAATTTCTTCCATTTGTGTCTCTGGCAATCTATATGGTTTAATATACACAGGCGTAGTATCTGTTGTTTGTATGTGTTGTGTGTAAAAATTATTTACTGTAAGTTTCTCACCTTCAATGTGAAAAATCTCACTGTAATTAGCTATAATGTCTACTAAAGACTCTTTCGCTGCAGGATCTATTGTCTCAATATTTAGATTTTGTAAAACTCTTGCTACCCGATCTCTGTCTGGTGTAGCAACACCTGTATTATAGCTATATATCTCGTAATCATCTAAGTTTCTTTTCTCTAACTCTATGTTTTTTAATTGAACATCGTTGTTAGTGGTGTTCAAAACCTTTATATGCTGTTTTCCTTTTGCTGGTATAATGCTATTCGCTATGAAAATTCCTGGAGCTATTTCCTTGTTAAGAATTATGCTTTCTTTCTCTGTACATATGTTTATAGGCATTATTGACTCTGAGCGAGTTGATATACAAATATCTGTGTTATATACACATTTGGGCGTTATTGGCAATACGAATTCTTCATCTGCTACATTAAAAGTTGTAGTGTATGTTTCGAAGTCTATTTTGCACTTGAATTTATCGAGTATATCTCGTCCAATGATTCCATCAGTGGGTATTGGGAAATCGTTAGGCACGATGTGAAATTCGTGTATTATGTGACGATTTTCAAAGTGTAGATTTAAGTTCGCCGTACCAATACTCTGGATTGTATCTAAAGTGATACCAGTTAGTGTTGAAATATTTGTTTTATTTATATCTTCAATTTCTTTTTGCTTACAAATTGATATTCCTGCTCCCGTATCTATTAAAAAATTCAGGTTACCTTCTGTACCTCTGCAGTCTATTGTAATTGGATTATTATTACCCTTGGAAAATGCGTACAATTTAGGCTTTGGATAACAAAGTTTGTTATCCTGCCCACTTAGTTTCCCTGCCTATTGCCTCCTGTTGCATTGTTTCTATTATTATTATTGGTTCTATTATTGTTATAACTGCTTCTAAAACTCTTGTTATTGTTATTGCTGTTGCTTTCATAGTTATTACCGGTATGAACTCTTTGCCTTGGATATTGGCTGTTGTCTCGACTATTATTGTGAGATAAATTCACATATTGGTTGTTGTTTCTAATAAAATGTTGATTATTGTTTCTACCGAAATGTTGGTTGTTGTCTCTATTGATATTATTACTATAACGGTTGTTGCCATGACTATTGCCGTAATTTGTGTGATTGCTTCTGAAATTGCCTCCATTTCTATTCGCCGTGCCATTTCTACTATACCTTCCATTATTAAAATCGTTTTCATTTCTCCCAATCCTAAAAATACCATTGTTATTGGTTTGCAAGTTTCGTTCTACAGTTATGCATTTTTCGACCGCCTCATTCAGGCTCTTTGGGCTACTTGCTAGCAATATGTTTCTATATTCTTCGTTAACTCCTTTTGTGAACACATTGAGAGCCATGCTTTCGCTCATTCTATAAATTGCGTCTTTCGCTTCTTGTGTGGGACTTTCAATTGTTTTTATTTCAAAATCGCTAAGCTGATCAGAAAGTAAAGCAACTTTTTCCCTGAACGATGATATGTTTGTATTGCCTTGTCTTATTGTACCAAACTCAGTCAAGACTTGTTGTAACGTCCTTGGATTTGGGTATACCTCAACCAATATTTTCTTCAAATCGGAAAAAGTAATCGGTCTATTAGCACGTCCTATAACACTACGAACTTGTGCTGTGAGCTTAAAATTGTATACGTATTTTATATAAACTTCCCTATCTTCTGTCCTTATCATATCATGTAGCAGCTCAGCCTGAACTAGAAAGTCCTCTAGAGTCTCATATGAACCTTTAAACGTTTGTAGATTTTTACCTACTACTGATATATCGAATTGTGCCATTTTTCCTGCTTTAATATCTGAGTTTTTTGCTTCCTTCGTATTTAAATTCTTTATTAAATTTGTTACTCTCAAGTTTAATTCGTTGAATTGAACTACGATAGATTTAATTTCTTCCTCCTCTAAATTTTCGCAAATTTTATTGACCTCGTCTTTTAGGTATATTAACCGCGCTAATTTCTCTACTTTATATTCATTGGAGTAAACCCTCTCCTTACTCTTTTTTATATTCTTTTCTAATTTTTCTATTTCTGTATGATATTCTTTTATATTTTCCATAAATTAGTATATAATTCAATTTAAAAAAAATTTTTATTAATATTATAAATACATAAAAGTAGTATTAAATTAAAATAATTTTGCACTACGGTAACATTGAAATCTGCACTTATTAATTAAAGAGTTTTTTTCACCCTCTTGTAGAATTATAGTTTGTTATGGCAATGCTGTTATTAACAGCTGCAATTGACATTAATTCTACCTATGCTTCTTCGCGTTTTTTGTTTTACAACTCGTTTTGCCAGAAGTTTTCGGTTTTGCATATATTATTTTTGTTTGTTAAAAATTTTTAATTAAAAGTGTTCATTTGTTTCTTTTTTTTTTGTATTTTTTTCATTTTACTATTATTTAAATAGAGTGTTTTTCGTTTTTCATTTAATTCCAAGTGTAAAAAAAGTTTGTTAAAATGTTTGAAATAAAATGTTTTGTTGTTGTTTATATTATTTGGCCAATTTTGTAATTTGGTATTGTTGATTAAATAATCTTCAGCTAATAAGGCCTAACGCAGTTTATGTCAATAAAAAACTTTTTATTACATATTTACCCAACGTTTCGTCAATTTTTTGTTGACTTTTTCAAGGGTTTCGTCTATTTAAAAATAAAAACTTAATATTATTACAAATAATCACACCAAAAATTATGGTTAACTTACAAAATGATATTATAAAATCAATTTACATTTAAATATTAGTGTTTCTAAAATAAGTAAAATTTTTTATATAAAGAATTAAATCAAACACAACTTAAAAATTAATATCACAGTTAAAATTTCCTACTTATTGCAACGCTGTAGCTCGTATTTATGTTGTTAGTGTCTTCTTTTAAGTTCATCGTTCTGTTGATATTTTATTGTATACGTAGACTTTCTATAGTGTATCTTTTTTTCCCTTTGTTTTCTATATCTAGTATTTTAACATTATCAAAATCAGCTGCATGTCCAGTATTGAGTATATGCTGTGATAATGCTGTTGTTTCTCTCTGTTTTGTGATGTCTTTTTTATGTTCACTCATTCTTGTTTCCAAAGTTCGTTTTGTTGTTCCAATGTATATTAAATTGCAGTTTTGTTCATCATTGCCTTTGCATTTTACTTCATAAACAACATTGCATTGTTGTTGTTTTTCTACTTTGTCTTTCATATTGGTGAAAACTGTATTAAGGGTAGAATTAGGTTTATAAGCAAATTTTATATTTTCTGTTTTTATTGTTGTTTTTAACGTTTTGTTATCTGTTAAGCCTGGTCTAAAAGTTACACCGTAAAAAATATTTGGTTGATTATTGGTATTGCTATTTGTTTTGTTTTGGGAATAATTATTGTTGAGTTTAAGTTTTGTCTCATATATTAAATTGTTAATGAGATTTATTGGAAAACTATTGTCTTTGAGTAATTTAGTGATTTTATTTATATTCTTGGTGTGAAATTGTTCGTCACTTATATTTAATACTCTAAAAATGAAACTTTTGGCCGTATTAATTATTTGCGTTTTTGGTTGTGTTGCATTAAAATTCATTAGTCTTCCTGATGCTATATCTTTTGCATACCAGTCGAATAAAATTTTGTTCTCTCGTCGTTGTAAAATTATATCTAAATATGGCAAATTGCAGTTTTTCTCCATTTCAACAGTAAATTGTATTTTAGGATGGAAGCTGTTGAGTGCCTGTAGAATCTCATTTTTATCGTCAAGTTTAATTATAGCCAAAACGTCGTCTACATACTTAACTATGTATTTCAAACTTATATTTTTCTGTTTTAATTCAGCTAGTGCTTCGTCTAAAAGGCTGTCAAGTATCACATCTGCTATTGTTGGTGACAATGGATTACCCATTGGCATTCCAAATATTTGATTATTGTGTTTTATGTTATTTTTAATGTACTTCTTTTATGTTTCATTTTTTTTATAAATAAATACATTTCAAAAAAAATTTTAAACAAAAAAAAACTAATTTTATTTATGTCTGCGGTGCTCCGCCATTTGTGCTTCCAACTCATCAATTGCTTTGTGCATTTCTGTCGCACGTTTCCAGGATGGTGGTGGATCTTCCTCCAGCTGCACTTTTATTTTGGCTATTTCTGTCCGTAGACGGACTAATACGCCACCTCTTTTTCGCCGTGGCCTTTCAACTCGTGGAATTCGGGTGAGTCTCTCCTCTATACGACGTTGTTGCCTATTTCGATACTCTTGTATCGTTAGTGGCTTAGGGCCTACCTTTTTTGGAGTGGCCACGTAATCCGGAGCTTCTCTGGTGCTGCTTGTCGGGTGATATTCTTCGACAGGTATTTCTTTGTTGTTTGGCAGGATCGCCATGTAATGGTTGGGGTATTTCTTCTAACTATAATTCCTGCCTACCCGATTCTTGCCGGCGCTAATTGGCGCCACTGGCTCTAAAGTTTTTTTTGTAGGCAGATAGAATGCCGAGAGAAAGCAGATGGATGCTTTCTGTTAGATTTAGAGCAGATGGATGCTCTTAAATAAAAAAAAGGAAAAGTGCCGATTTAAGGCTGGATAAACAATAATTTTATTTTAAAATTTCATCACTTTATAAACGAAATTAACGGGATCCTTAAAATAGACTTATCCTAGTTTTGTTGGTATAAATTTTATAAATAATGTTAACAAAAACTCTTGAGTGAGATTTTGAGTGAGAAATAGGAATGCATGTATAAAAATTAACGGATGCATAATAATAACAAAATATAAGTAATATTATTACTAATGATATAATAACAAATAAATAAAAATAACAAAAATCTGTATATTAGTGCATGTGAAGAATCAGAAAAATATGTGCTTGTATAGTAGACAATATAAGTATATACAATATACAATACAATATATATATATATATATATATATATATATATATATATATATATATATAAATATATATATATATATATATATATATATATATATATATATATATATATATATATATATATATATATATATATATATATACATATATATATATATATATATATATACATATATATATATATATATATATATATATATATATATATATATATATATATATATATACATTTATACATATATATATATATATATATATATATATATATATATATATATATATATATATATATATATATATATATATATATATATATATATAGATATATATATATATATATATATATATATATATATATATATATATATATATATATATATATATATATATATATATATATATATATATATATATATATATATATATATATATATATATATATATATATATATATATATATATATATATATATATATATATATATATATATATATATATATATATATATATATATATATATATATATATATATATATATATATATATATATATATATATATATATATATATATATATATATATATATGCACTTTTTTAATGTTGTAGAATCTTTATACATCCATTTTTCCAAACCAGGAAACCACAGCGAATTAAACAAAATAACCCAAACTCTTCAAATAAAACATGTTGAAGTAAAAAGTCTTAGTACAACTAGATGGTGTTGTAAGTATGAGAATTGCGTAGCAATAATAAAAAATTGTATATCAATAAAAAATGCCTTAGAAGAATAAATAAACCAATCGAAGGACAAAAATGCAGTAGAAGCTCTTAAACTGTTAACTTTAATTACTAAACCGGTTAATAGTTAATGTCTTAAGTAAATATTTTCAAACGAAAATAGCAACTCTAGGATAAGCTTATGATACTCTTGTGGCCACAATGAATACCTTCAAAGAAAGTCGTGATAAATTTAAGGACATTATGGATAAAATTTAAAATGTTGCTTCTGAGAATGATATTTCGTTGAAACCATTACGACTTTAAAAAAGAAAAAAGAAAATTGGTTGGACAAAACTACTAAGTAACTTTAACTAGATTTGCCGGATGATACTCCCATATTTGAAAACTAGAAAAAAAGCATATATTATCCAGTTATTGATAACGTTACCTCCAATTTCGAATACAGATTCAAAAGTATGCCACTGGCTATGTCTGTAAATGCATTTATGCGTTTAGGCATAGAAGAAGCTGTCGAGTTCATAAATACCTATAAAAACGTTGTAAATATAGATTGTGATTCCTTAAAAGCGGAAGCTATTGTAATGAAGAATATGTTTAATATGTTGATGTCTGAGGAAAAATCAATTAATTTAGAAATGTTTAGAGCTAAAATTGATTATAATATACATATATCCAAATATATATAAACTTTTTCAAGTTGGAATCAGCCTTCCTATAAGTTTTGCGGGCTGTGAAACAAGTTTCTCACCAATGCGCAGAATCAGAACATGGTTACATTCCACTACGACCGAAGAAAGGTTTTCAAATTTAAATTAAATACAATATATCTTCTGAAAACATATTAAATATTTTTTGTGAGAAAAATAGAAAAATGGTCTTACAGTAATTTTAATGTGACGTAACTAATAAGCAATAACGCTATGAATATGGTAAAAAATATTTGTGTTCCATTATATATAATTTATTAATTTTTTAATTATAATTAAAGTTTTCTCGTTTTGCGTTTTATAAAAATGAATTGTTATTTATTATTTAATTCTGATATTTAATTTAAATTTTTTTATTATTGTTTTTACACATTAATTCATTTCTTTTAAGAATAATTATTTTTTATTTCATATTAAAAAATTTGTGGCTTGAAACGTTCTTTATTTGCTAATAGAATATACAGGGAAACAAGTTGGGATAAAAAAGTGCTAGGAAATTAATTTTCTGAAGGATTTTGTCAATTTTCTTTGTCCTGTTTGATTTTTCGCACTTGCAATACGCAATTAAAAAAGTTTAATGAAGAAAATTTCATGAAATATTTCATCGTGTAAGTTTATTATATGAAAAATGTTTTTAATAATGCTGAATAAATAACTTTCGTTACTCTTTTATTTCATTCATACTTTAAATATTCATTATTATTGTTTGAGCTTGTATGAATTTTTACTATGTAGGTGTCTTATTATACAAAAATTTTAAGTTGTTTATTTGATTTCTGTCCAAACTCGGTTTGGACAGTAAAATTATAAAATGTTTCATTTATAATTACAATTTAATCACTTGAATTAATTAATATGTGTTTTTCTAAGTGTTTATATTGCAAACTTGGCAGCACTTAAAATTTGGTACAAATTCCGAATTCGTTAAGTTTAGAAAACATGAAATGCGTAGCTTGAAAATTGAGTTTAAAACTTACTTGAATTTTACCTTTGATATCAACCATTTGTATTTAAGCCACCGCGCGATCAAAAAATTTTCTTTAAAATTTTATATAATTTAATTATTACCAATTACTACCTGAAGTGATAAATATACTTCGTGTCCTGAATTAAACCGAAATTTCTTACCTCGTTCTTATTAAAATCTAAAGGAAAAGGTGAGCTATTCCTTCTCATTACCAGCGAAATCTAAGGAAACTAATTCTGGTTTTGTTTCCAAATAAACCCCCGAAATTATAATCGCCCAACGACGAGCGAATATAATTAATTCCCCCTTTTATAGATTAGCCCTCGCATCTTATCTTATCCCGTCTCTGCCATCTACATAAAGGGAGAAATTACATACTTGCAACAGCTAAAGTATTCATGGTCTAGTCGAGTTGGTAAAAGTGTCTCACCGAAAACTTAAGGAATAAACTATACTCACCACTAAAGAACATGAGGTAAATTCTATGTAGCAAACAGCAAACACATCAGTCAGTAACAAACAGCGATCATGTAAGTATTAAATATATCGAAACCCACATGTATTACATACAAACGCAGAAAATTTCAATCCGTTTAAACGAAAGCAAATCACGGTGAACTTGCGGCATAAGCCCGACTTTTGCAAAATAAGTTCGCATAATTGTGAAAATTTTAATTTAAAAAAAAGCAGAATTTCCAAGTAAAAACAAAAGTTTCATGTGCCTATAAAATATACTCGTAAGTGTGTATACCTACAAAAAATTCAGTAAAAAAAGCTTGAATGATTGTACAACAATTCTTAAAGAAACTATATAAAAAACATAAAAACCAAAAAAAGAATCACCATATTCTAAAACAAAAAGTGCGTGTACACAAATTTGTGCATAAAAATGTTCAACATAACCTAAAAACAGAAATTTGCGATCCGTTAAAAATATGGCGAAAAATCTATTTAGGAAAGATCCGCTATAAAAAAATTCCAAAAAATATATATACATAATGTATATACAGCCATACATAGGTATACACACAAAAAAGAGAGTTATATAGTCGTTGGCGCTAAAAAAAAATAATTAGTATACATCACATATATAAAAGGTTATATATAAAAGGTTATATACATGTACATATGTGTAAGTAAATGTGCATCCATATGTATGTCAAATAAATAGCCATATATGGATAAATATTGATAGATACACATATCCATTTACATATTTACAAGTGCATTTTGTTTATAAACTTGCATATGTATATGTTTAAAAAGTTTTACTCAAGCCCTGTAATCAATTTTAAAGTGCATATAAGCAGAGACGAAAAAACGCAGCGCAGCGCTTTACGCAAAGAGCGGAACCAATTTATTATTGCGCTTGCCAATATTTTCGCGCTGCGCATAAAAGGAGCAAGCGCAAAAAGGAGCATTTTCCTTTGCGCTTTTTTTGCGCTGCGCTGTTTGTTTGCGCAATGCGTAAAAAGAGCCAAAAGAGCATAAAATGCGCATTGCGCATTTACAGTAGTATAAAATTTGTAAAAAGCAATGGGAGACATTTCCATGGATGCTATTACATACCATCGCATTTTTTAGATCACCGTATGTCACTTCCGGTTTAGGGACTGGACCGGGAATTGGGTCGGTAGTGCAGTTCATATTTCGGGTTTGGGCCGGAAGTTGGGTCGGTAGTGCAGTTAACACTTCCGGTTTAGGGACTATACCGAAAGTTGGGTCGGTAGTGCAGTTCAAATTTCCGGTTCCGGGCTCGACCGGAAGTTGGGTCGGTAGTGCAGTTCGCACTTCCGGTTTTGGTGACGGACCGGTAGTTGGGTCGGTAGTGCGGTTCATATTTCCGGTTCCGGTCTGGTAGTTTGCCCATCTAAGGGCACCAGATTTGTATGGGATCAAGAATAAAAATGAAAGAAGAACGATATAATGCTACAAGTCCAAATTTCTTAAAATTACTCACTACGAAAGATGTCTGAATTTTGCAGCACTGAATAAACTCAAACTAGCCACTGTTGGCATAAAAAAGAGCAAGCGCAATGCACCGCTCAATATGCGCAATGCGCAGCGTAAGGCGCTAGACAAAAATAATAAATGCGCATTGCGCAAAGAGCGGCGCTAATAAATCGAATGCGCTTGCGCTGCGCTAACCAATTGCTCCTTTTTTCGCTCCGCTCCTTGCGCTTGTGCGCATTTTTAATACGCATGTAAGAAATGCGTAATGAGCAAAAGGAGTGCGCAAATCCGAACTCTGCATATAAGCAAATCAACAAATAACAACAAAAATAGGAAAACGCGTACTTAAGGAATAAAGTTTTGCTGAAAAAAGGTACATACATATTTATTTAAATTCTCAATTTTAAAGTGCTCATAAAAAACATATCGATATTGCTTTAAAATAGAAGTATATAAAAAAAGTATTAACACTAATAAATATGTGCATATATTTATATTAAAATTCCACCCTTAAATAAAAAAGAAGAGTTACGCATGCACATACATACGTACATTCGCTTTACATTAAAAGAGTATTATTGAGGTGGTGAATATTTCAGCTACGTATGTATCATGGTAGAATAATATACAAGGTAGCCCTGGAACGCCAGCTGACTATTTTTTTTCGTGGTACGAACTATCAAATGTTGTGTATATGTGAAATAACTACGTTGCACACACAATACAACACGCATGTTTGGTGCTTCTGTTATACAAACACACACATACACTCTCTATTAATGTTTGACATTTCGGACCTCAAATGTACATTTGTATTAGTTATGCGGCTACCTTGTATATTATTCTACCATGGTATGTATACATATGGGATAACATTCTCTTTATTAAAATTTAAATCTTTAATTAATTTGATCAAAACAAATAATTAGCAGTGTTTGTGTACAATAAAAATAAAATAAAGAGCTTTAAGTTCAAGTGTATAAAGTGCATCAGTTGAGTTTTGTATGAAAACTTCAAGATTCTCTGTTCTGTGAATGTGATTCACCTTACTGCAATTTCTCTTAGTTTACCTGTTGGATTTAACAGCGTTACATACATACTTTATGTTAATCTTAATTGAACAAATTAAAGCAGTGATATTAAAACAATAATAAATACAGTCCATTAACATAAATGAAATTGCAATTAAACGAAAACAAAAGCAAGAGAATAAAAGAAACATAAATACACTATTGAAATAAAATATAACTTGCACTCCTGTTAAAATAAAGTATAAAAAAGAGAAATTTGAAATCAATCTGCTATAAAGAAATAAAGATTGAGAGAAGAAACCAACAACAAGGTGAAAAGAACAAATATATAAGAGAATTTTACATACATATGTAAATCTGCAAAAATAAGAACAAAGAAGAAGCACAAATGTTAAAATTGTGATCAGCGTTACCATTTTAGCATACATCCGCTACACTTAAATTGAAATTCATATAACATTAAAATTAAAATTATGCAGAATGCTATTTTATTCTAATTAGTTTATAGCTCGTAGTAAACAAATTTTCTACACTTTTTTTATAACTGATAGTTCTTTGATAAAGCACAAAATAAAACACAAAATTTTTAAAAACTAGAACAATTAAATTATTGTACACTCACTGTTTGTAAAATCCTCCATCGAACACAGTTCTAATACAATTTTAATACAAAACAAAAAACTCCTTTAATTAAAACCAATGCTTAATATGAGTCATTATTTGTGAAGCGGACAAGGCAAAAAAATTTTTTCGCCGAAATTCTTTGATATTTCGCATACTTATACTTTTAGTAGATATGATTGGATGTGTCAAATATTTTGTTTGTATGATGTATATTTGTCGAGTTATAGGGTGCTAAAGTGTTGCCGTTTCTAAAAAATTATTTTTTTAATTATTGTTTCGAAGTAGAAAAATATAAAAAAATAAGATAAGTGATTCTGATAGGAAATCGCCTGATCTTTAAAACAAATTTTTATTTGAAAAAAATTTTTTTTCATGTGCGAAACCGGAAATGGCCAATTGAAAATAAAATTTTTCAAACTTTGACATGTTTTTTCTTTATTTTTTACAAAATTAGCCTAGGGTATCCTTATTATACTGTAAAAGTTTGATAGCGGGATCTCCATAACTTTAAAAGTTATGCAACTTTCTTTACATGCACAACGCACTTCAAAACCGGAAGTGAACATTTTTAATATAAATTTTTCTAACTTTGCCCCAAATTTTTTACTTATTTTTAGTTCGAAATTAGTCTAGGGTATAATCATAATAGTATTAACGTTTTATAGTGGGATATGCATTAGTTTAAAGGAACTGTGCATGGTTGTCGCACTGCAAAACCGGAAGTGACCATTTCAACAAATTTTTTTCTAACTTAACCCCAATTGTTTTTTTGAACCGGAATTAGCTAAGAGTGTTTTCATTATACCGTAAGAGTTTCATAATGGGATCTCAATAAGTTTAAGAGTTATGCAAAGTTCCTTACATGCATATCGCACCGAGCATGATGTAGGCTAGTTTGTTGATATTTAAACTCTCTATTATTTGTCAACTTCATGAAATTTAAATGAAATAAAATATCACACATGTAATTTTTTGTATGCTTATATGTATACACAAATAAATTTATTTGCTTAAAAAATAATGACTGTTTTTGAAATCCTTTCCCACTACACAGGTTGATAATAAAAAATGAAATACGCACGTGCACTAGATTAATGCGCGCTAAGAAATTTAAAATTCTTAGCGCGCACAGGTAAATAATAAAATGATACATATGAAGGCCACTAAAGTAATACGGCAACACTTTAGCACCCTATAACTCGACAAATATACATCATACAAAAAAAATATTTGGCACATCCAATCATATCTACTAAAAGTATAGGTATGCCAAATATCAAAGAATTTCGGCGAAAAATTTGTTTTGCCTTGTCCGCTTCACAAATAATGACTCTTATGCTCTTTAACTTGGTTGAATAAAAATCCCGCAGACTTATAAAACATTTATTAGTAGTTTCCTTTCCGAAAACACTCTGCATGTTATTCATATATACTTACATCATGTAAAATACCTATCAAATCGAGAGGGTTGCCATTAATTGAGAAAAGTAAAAAAACGGTGAACTTTGTTAAGGCATTTGGTGAAATCAATTTCAATGGTAAACGTGTTTATATAATTAGATTTAAAAATCAAAATTTCGCTTTATTGTGAATCTAATAGCTCAAGAACACAAAACTAAACTAAAAACTTAACCTAATATCCCAGATAAAAAAAACTTTGAATTAATGGTAACATATCAAAATAAACAATAGTTTAAACTCATTTCCTACACTAATTTACATTAAACTAATTCAATATTGAATAGCGTCTTTCCTATTATCATTTGAAAGCTAGATAACAGGTATCTAGCTCTATATCAATCACCCCTCAACCGAACGATAATATCGAAAGCGATAGCTTAGAAATTTTAAACACGAAACTCTCCTTTCACGTATATGCTTTGCGATATTTGACTAGATAACAGGTATCTAGTACTGCGCTTCAGTAACCCCTTATCCCCCAAAGCCTACGTAAAGAAAAAGGGTGAAATACCCAAGTTGATAGTTATCTACTCAAACTGGATAACAGGTATCCAGTATAAAAGTTCATAAGCCACACGAACAGCTCAAATTCTATTAGTAACACCAGATAACAGGTATCTAGTGTTATATCTCTAAACCGCTCATATTTGCGTTACTGACTAGATAGCATATCTAGTGGTACTCTCTCTTCTCACATTTTCTTAATAAACGTGCTAAACTCTTCAGCAATCATGGATGGCAAATCAGACCAATCTTATTCAGATAGGAAGAACCAATCTTCGTCAGATAAGACGAACTCATATCCTCTGCAAGATCTTTTCGTATTCGATTGTGAAAATTTGCTCCATTTTTGCGATATTTTCAATAAAACTGGAAGAGAAGAGCAGGCGTAATCAGTTTTAGAGATCAAGTTAAATGACTTAGGCCTAAATTCACAGTCATTAGTTAGCTAATGGCAATAGTTTAGCCAATGATATTTTCTTCATACTTCTTTGTTTACCATTAGTTAAACCGTCAAACGCCATTGGTTAACAATTAGTTAGATGCTTCGGAACATGGTGCAATAAGTATACAGGTGACAGCATAACGTCAGCTGATTATATTTTGTTCTGGTAGTTTTCTACATAAGTAACGTCTAGCACGTGTATTTTTTTGACAAGCATTATTTATTTTTTTGTTGTATTTATTGAACCTGCATACTTAATGCACCATGTTTTGGAAATTATTACGTTCATATAGCATACTTTTAGGAGCGACAAAAACATTTGGTCCATTAGCTTTGTGTGCTTAAACATTTTTAAATTGCCGCCGCACAGTGGCACATTTTGTGAGTTGGCGGTCAAAATTCTATAACTTTTGACTGGGTTGAAATTTTTTAATGGATTTTTTTTGTTGGATAGAAGACATCTTAAGCTTCAATTTAATGTATTAACTTTAAAATCGGGCCTTATTAAAGTGCACTTATATATGATTGAAAAATTACTTTTAAAAATATAGGTATTATCGGCCTTAAAAAAAATAAATTTGTGAATGTAGTGATTTAACATTGCATTTTATAAATAGTAACGTTAACTGAACTAAAAAATTACATACTTAATCAAGCCGTCCACCCGGGTCCATTTTATTTTGACCTTTTACCCTCTTCTCCAATAGACCACTTAGAATACGGGTTTTAAGCTCATAATTGTTTTAAATATATTAATATTGATATAATATTTAGCAAAACTAATTTTATTTTAGTCGTTGATATCCCTGTGAAATTTTAGGGCAATCGGTCCACATTTACTCATAGGGCCCTTGTAAGTCAAATTTCGTAAAATAGCCTTCGTGATCATAATTCACTAACAAATGTAAGTTCGACAGCTTTAAATGTTATTATTATATGAACAATTTAAATATATTTTAAACGCGAATCCATAACAGATATGTAGGAGATCCATATCCGAAAAAAGTTTTACCATAAATTCTAAGAAAATCTTTTTATTCCAAATAAAATAAAGTTTCTTTTATAAATTTTCAATATTTATTGTGCTTTTTTGCTCTAATTTTTATGTTAATTTGCATAGAATACATTTTTCATTTAACTGTCTTAGTGAAAATTTCATCTAAGTATGCCTCCTGTTCATCTTCAAGGAACTGTTTGGCGTGTTTGTCCAATTCCATGGGGGTGGAATTCCATTTCTATCGAATGCTGGAGATATATGGATCAGAAGTGCACAGTAAAATATTAAAGAGGTCTTCATTGGTACTATATCTAGATATCTTTCTTGTGTTGTGCTCGCGAAAATATCTATAATCTTTGTTCCTTTTTTCTTGCGCTTCTTCAGAAAGACCTCCAATCGGCAGCATATTGTGTTGAATAATGTTTTCTCCATGATATAGTATTTTATGGACTGTCGACGGCATATTCCTCCAATCATATTTTTCGTTGTATAGTTTCGCTGTTTCATTAGCATACTGACCAAATTTTCTTGCATTTACCTTTTTATTGCATGATATTACTTGCAGTATGATTTTGTAGCGTTTTATTAATTCAAAATCTACTCCTGTAATAGATGCAGCAGTTTCTGGATCAGAAAAAAATTTTCTTGCTGTGTTGCCATCATTTGTGTTTCCTTCTCCTTGCTTTGGCTGATCGATCAGTAAACCCAATTCTAAATATTTTTCTTGTACGTGTTTCTTTTTTGCCTCTCTTTTGGCTTTATTTTCGTCACTATTTCGTACTGTTCCTTTAAAATCTAAATCATAGCTTAGCTTTAATATATGTTCCATAAATCGAATTTTAGCATGGAATGGGGACAAGCCAAACTCATACGCTTCTTGGAAAGTAGTGTCTTCTGTTGGAAGTTGACTTAATTGGCTTGCAGTTGTAAGTAACATTTGATAATTTATTTGAATCTCTTTATCGTTAAGTAACAAAGTTATCGCTTGAAGTTTATCTATTTGTTGTTTAAGTTTAGATACTTCTTCTAATATTACATCCCTCGTTTCCTTCTTAAAAGTAAATTTAATTGGTCTGCAATATTTTGTTGAGGAAGGTATTTCGTTTTTCCATATGTCAATATAGGTTTCTTTGCTAGTAGATGGCTCCAAATTAATGTTATTTGTTTTTAGTCTTAACGGAACGAAAGATATCATAAATAAGTCAGAATCTGATATTTTTTCTGCATTATACTGCTTATATCGCTTTTGTCCAGAAGATCCATCGCATCCCCATTTAGAAACTAATGTTAGGCTACAGTTACCAAGCTTTTTAATGTTATCTGCGTCCAATGTATTCAACAATCTTTCCGCAGTATGATTTAATATGTCTTGCAATATCACCTCTGCTGAACTTTCTGTAATGTTTATAGAATTTTGTGGTGGTAAACAATCTTTTTTAATTAAAACCAAATCTCTATATTCTGGATAAATGGAGCAATGTTTTCCAACTGCCCGCTTTCGCAATTCCATATACTGATATTTTGTTAGCTTTAAGTCCAGAAATATTGAAAATGCTTCTTCAGATGTAAATTTTTTATCATCGGTTGGTGTTGGAATGCTCTTTAAAATCCTTTTTACACGCTTGGGGCTCGCTTTCATTACATTTTCTATTATATCAATTTTTTTAGTTTTATTTTTTGTTGGCCCTAGTTGATGGAAAAACGTATCTTTAATTATTTCTTGAGAAAATTCTTCATTAATGCTTTGCAGCTTTCGTCTTCGGAACCTTTCACTACACTCCTCAACTGGTCTGGCAGGTCGGCCCACATTTGCTGGTTTTAGTTGGCTTTCAAATACAAGTTCGCTTGTAAGCCATTGTTTATTGCAGTTAAACATTTTTTCCTTATTTCTACAACATTCATTATACCGTTTATTTAATCGCGTTAAAAAATTATTAATTTTTTTTAAATGGTCGCACAACTCAAAATAAGGGTCTTTTTAAAATGTGTAATATAACATCGTTTTTGTTTTTTTGTTCAAAATAAATTTTAGCAAGATCGTTATAACTGAACTTAGCCATCGTTTTGACAATACTGATCGTCTTTATTAATTTTGTCTGTTTTTATACACATCAAGTTTTCTTGAAACAGGTATGTGTTTAAACGAGAGAGAGAGGAAAGAAGAAAGAAGATGAGTACAGACATGCTTGTACCGACAAGTTACTACAATTCTCTTTTGTTATTTCATTCTCATATTCAAAACTCATTAAAAACTTGAACACAAACTGTCTGTGTCTAAACAACCGGGCAGATTTAAAAGAGAATTAAAGAGACCTGCTCAAGAAAACCTTATGTGTCTAACGTATTTTAACCTTTATATGAGCAGCAGCTACCTGTGTACACAATAAAGTTATAACAAAAGGTCGAATATATCAGTCCAAATACAACAACTCATGTACCTACCCCCGCTTATATGTAACTACACATTTTTTAATGGCCTAAATTACAAAAATGCATTATAATAACAGTATTTTATCATACCCTTTTCATTAATAAAACTTCTTCGAAAAAAAGAAAAACATACACACAATACACACACAAACACATGTAGATATACCGCACTCCCATAACTAAAATATCCGACATGCAAGCAGTAAAATCATTGTAGTTCCTAGAGACGCAAATATAAATTTAAAAGATGAGCATATAATAACAGCTTAAATTACGTACTATAACACGTTATAAGTCAATTTACGAAGTTTTTCGCAGAAAAAAAGTTGCGTTCTACTGAACATCGAGATTTGGGTATATTTTAGACCTTTATTGCAATGCCCAAATCTGGGACTCGAGCAAAGTGAGGCATGATTTTTTAAAACTATTTTATAAGTTAAGAAATGATATTGTGTGAAGAAAAAAAATTTTTCCAAAAATATATAAAACCAAAAAAGTTATGCCCACTTGAAGTTCAAAAATTTTCTAAAATATTTTGGATTTCAGCTTCTCTTAAAAAAACGCGTTTTTGATCATCCTATTCGAAGAGAAATAATCGAAATAAAAGCTTAAATTTCTGGATTTCGAGGTTCCTATGTGTTTACTTTTATATAAAAAAAATTAAATCGGTGACACAAAAAAAAATTTTTTTTGAAGAGTGTTGGCCGCCATCTCTTCAAATGTGCCACTGTGCGCCGTAAGATGTGTAATATTCTTTATTTCTTTATTTTTGCTAGTTTATTTATATTTGATAGGGTTACCATTCTTTACCCATATTAAAAATTTTAGTTAAACAATACACTGTAAATATGAAGTTTTAGTTAAACAATAGTTATCATTTTATTTTACTAATAATTAACTAATGGCTGTAAATTTGGGCCTTAGAGTCAAGGTATAGGAGGATGGAGGCTTCCTACCAATAATTCATGCTATGTCATGATGGCTCAGTTGACGCTGACTTCAAATCAAATGCTAAAACCGATTATGCTGCATACGTAACCGCCTACTTCCAATGTCATGGAGAGATGCGCGAGTTACTAAAAGCAGCTCGGGTAGAAACGCCAAATGTTCCGGGGCTTCATTTAACAGTTCGCTACTCAGTCCCAAATGTAGCTTCCCCTCAAAACACAGAAGAAGATAGTTCAAGCAACTGCATCAAATTACCGCCCTGTGATACAGAGGTGTTCACAGGCAGTTATGAGCAATGGCCTTCGTTTCGTGATATGTTCACAGCAGTGTACATAAATCACTCGAAACTCTCCCCAGTCACGAAATTGTATCACCTTCGCAACAAAACAAGAGGTGAAGCAGGAGATATAACTTCATCTTAGCATGGAACGCTTTAAAAATACGCTACGAGAACAAACGAGTTCTCGTTGATAACCAAATTAAAATTTTATTTGACATCCCAGCAGCTACTAATGACGACAGTGAGTCTATTAGAAGTCTTCAGTCAATGACTCTAGCCACCCTGGGAACCCTTGGTATTGAAGTGGAAAGTTGGGATCCCATTCTCATCCGCTTGATCTCTACAAAACTGCCAGATTTAACATTAGCCCTATGGGAACAATCGCTCACATCTCCCCGTGTGCTTCCCAAGTGGTCCCAAATGTCACAGTTTCTAGTAGACAGGTATGAAACCGTGGAACGGGTCACGAGCATACGAAACTCGAACGATGGCTTTAGTCTCACTAAGACTCCCAAGATACAAACATACATAACGCAAGAAAATTTGGCCTCAGCTTGCAAATTATGCCAACAAGAGCACACTCTCAGAACGTGTCCGAAGTTTAGAGCATTTACAGTTCAACAAAGAGTTGACTACATGTTGAAAAACAAATATTGCAATAATTGCTTAGGACATGCTTACATTAAGTCAAACTGCAAAAGCAAAAACACCTGTATGTATTGTAAAAAGTCGCATCATACTCTCTTGCACATGACAAAAAGAACGCAAAATTCTCCCATTAACATAACAAATTCCCAACACGAAGAGGTCCTACATAAAACCACAACTTCACAAAATTCTTCCTCAAGTATTGCCAGAATCGAGACTCCAGATGACCAACCTAGCACATTAAGTCGCATTCAAGCCCACTGCTCCACCAGCAACGAAAATATTGTCCTACGCACTGCGTTAATGCAGATTGAATATAGAGGGGAACATTTTACTGTTAGAGCCTTATTGATCCTGGCTATCAACGAACATTTTTAGCTGAAAGAGTTAGGAATCGTCTTCAGCTCCTATACAAAAAGTCTCACTTTGAAATCGTTGGTATAGGTGGTCAAAAGCAATCGGCCAGTAAAGAATGTAATCTCGTATCGTATGCCAAAAGAACAAACACAAGAATCCCTATAAAAGCTATAATCTTGCCAAAGGTCACTAAGCGTCTCCCAGCGTGTTCCTTTGAAGTCTCACGTTCAAAAGAACTAGAGGAATTATATCTAGCTGACCCAACGTTCAACAAATCGTCTCAAATAGATCTAATTCTAGGCAACGATTATGATAATTTTATTAATCTTGAAGGTATCCAGAAAAACATTTGCGGAAAAACTTCGGCACATAATACTATATTTGGATGGGTTTAGCGGTCCCATGAAAGCGGAAGCCATTCAGGATTTTACAACCGAAGTAGTCACCTATGAAGATTCTGATTTCAGTGCCATTTTGAGAAAGTTCTGGGAGGAGGAAGAAATTCCATCTACGCGACCAATCTCAGTAGAAGACGAATTCTGTGAGGAATTTTATGCATGTACAATAGACTGGACTTAATTTTTTTTTGCAAAAAAAGTGTACCGCCCCCTCAAATTGTTCCTTTTTACGCCAATAGTGAAATTCCAAAATCTTAGACTGATTGCCCCAGGTTGCCCTAAGGCGTGGCACATGCCCACTAAAGTGGCTAAAATTGGTTTATATGGACTTTTCAAGATACAAGGCACGAAAATATAAGTAAAATGTTTCAGACATGTTTGTAATATATTATGTTATTGAAATTAACTTACGTTTAATGATTGCTATTCTTCGGCAAATGCTCACGATTTGTTTTTGTATGCTCACGATTTGTTGTTGTTTACGTTGATTACGGACAACACCAAAGCGTGTCTAACTCAGTACATCGAACACAGTTCCCCCATTCTTACTTTCTCTGTAAACAAATATTTGGCAACAACAGCGTAAAGTCAACCACGTGTCAATTAAAAGTGTGTAAAAAGTGAAGTGTAGGTATTTTGAGCTTTGAATCATAGAAACATTATTGCTATAAAGAGAATTTATATTGATGATAAAATGGACACAAGAGCAAGTGAAAAAATTTATTTATTAGGATATGACGAAAGCCAAATTGTTGGATCTAAGCTGCCTTCCAATGGACAAGTTTTGAAAGTTTTGTTTTATAACATGCGCAAAGTGAAATTGGATCTTCGT
This sequence comes from Panzeria rudis, assembly GCA_956483635.1. Lineage (NCBI taxonomy): Eukaryota > Metazoa > Arthropoda > Insecta > Diptera > Tachinidae > Panzeria > Panzeria rudis. The sequence continues at coordinate 110,170,758 of OY101448.1, read as the reverse complement.
TCAAGTGCATATCTGGTTATCAAAGAGACCGAAATTTTTTGGAATAAAGCCCGTATTCCATTTCATCAAATTGATAGAAGTGTTCAAAAAGTTGAAGCTTTAATCACCAATGGAAAAATCTGCAAAAAACGTGCAAACGCAGCACACCACTTCAAAAAAGGCGAGAAGATGAGTTTATTAAAAATATGGAAAACTTATTTGACATTGCGCACGGAAATGCGTTAGATTTAATTAAAATAGAAGAAGATAAAGAGTTTTTGAAGAATCAACGTAAAGAAGGTAGACCTGGTACAATGGTGGGATGCGATCGGTCATTATTTGAAAAAGAAAAGCGAAAGTAGTGGGGAACTGGGGCTTTGTCACCAATTAAAATTGTCAAAATTTGTGAAATTTTGTAATTTATTGCCTAAATTTGGGTAATTAGTGTCAAGGGTGTGTTTGACAAGGGTTTAGGTGGTGTTTTTGTATGTCGGTGCATGTAACTAGTTATGTTAGGCACGCGCAGAGGGTTTTACGATGGCTTGTACGTGATAATTTTCATTTATGAGCTTAAGTGTGAGGTGACCAGGGTTCGAATGTGTGTTTTTATGTTTGTTTTTTTTTCATTTATTGTTTAATTGTATATGAAAGGCGTGGGAAAAACGAGCTGTATGAATTTTTGTATAAGTGTGGATTGAAAAGGATTTTGGTTTTAAAGTGAGTTTTGGGAAATAGTATTAATGAACTTGTCAGTGAAAAAAATTAACTGTGTTTTAAAATTCTAATCTTGTACAATTAAGAAATATTTTGGTTGGGTTGGTGTTTTGTTTTTCATTTATTGTTTAAGTGTACGTTTCCATTTATTGTTTAAGTGTAGATTGAAAAGGATTTTGGTTTTAAAGTGAATTTGGTTGGTTGGTAATATAAATTGATAGTTAGAGTGTTAAAAAAAGTCATAATATGTGTAATTTAGTTTTGTAATGAAATGGAAATTCAAGTGCAGAGAACGTATGTCTTTATGTTTAGTTTATTTTCTCTGTCCTTTGTCTGGTTTTCCTGCTTCTGTCTGTCTTTTCCTGTGGTTAAGTGCTTCACAACAAAAATTAAAAGGAGAGATAAAAATCTTTGTTTAAGAAATGTTGATCGTGTGGGTATGAATGCACTTAGGAATAAAAAATTATTATTGATTGTACAAAGTGTGAATTTTTTTAAGTCTCCCTGTCTGTCTGTCTGTCTGTCTCTCTATCTGATGGAATTAAATGTAGGCCAATGTTTGGCTGTTTGTTAGAATGAGTTGTATGGATTTTGTTGAAGTAATTATTTTTAGTAATAAACATGGTATCGATTTTGTAATGTAATGTTGTTGTTGTTGTTGTAAGAAGAAAGTGTGGTTGTCTTGATTATGAATAGTTTGGTATAGTGACAGAGTGACGGCAGAGCGACAGACTGACAGACTGACAGACTGTCAATAGAAGCAGAGGATAGAGAATTTGTTAAGCAGAGATAAACGCATGCTGTGGTTAAGTGGTTCACAAGAAAAATGAAAAGGAAATTCAAATGCAGAGGACGGAGCTGTAGGCAGAGGGACAGAGCGAGAGCGATGACAGATAAAAGAGCAAGCGCGTAACAGCTCAAAAGTGCGCAATCATATAATTGATAGTAAATTCATACTGCTTGCTGACATTTGCCTCTGTCTCGTATACATACCATATACATATAAAAAAATGATTGAACAAAATTTTGTATATTTTAAATCTACATATTTTATTTAAAAAAATATCGTAAATATATGTTGTAGCAATATAAGTATAGAAAATTAAAATTAAAATCTTTACTTATTTTCCTGATAAAGTAAATATGCATTTCTTAAAGCACAAACTCCATAGTTGTGGTAGCTACAATAAAAATGTTCCGGATATTTAAGTTGTATTTGCTTAAAGTTGATACAGCCAATATCCTCGATGTTAAAAACTCTGACTTGAAGTAATTTTTCAAACCATTTCTTCTTTTCCATACCCTTAACATAGATTGTTGAATATTTTAAATTGGTTTTTAAAAATTTTACAACACTCTTAAATGATATTGATCCGTCATTCCAATTCAGATGATGAAAGTTTTTTGTTAGCCAATTTGCTTCATTTTGTTTTGCTATTGACAATCTTTTGAAGTTAAACGGTGGTTTAATAATAAAATTTATATACTCCTCGTTGTTAAAAACAATTGCTATTTCCTTTGCAATGAAGGTGTTTGAATTAGATTTAAATCCTTGCATATCGATGAAAACTTTATCCCCCATCATCTTATTATTTTTTTTTATTTACATGATTTTACGAACTTGACCTTTTAATGGTATGTATTCTATTAAGCGATCGTGGATGAGAATGTAAAAAGCTGATGTATCAGTGGGAATGTTGGAATCTGTTTCAATTTAAATTTTTATATCAACAGGACCGTTCGAGAGAGATTCGTTTTGGTGACTGACATCTACTACCACTATAGGCACACTATTTTTGAACTCTTGAGCAGTTAGAAGCGGTTGTGATTCTCTCATGTAGTAGCTTTGTTGAAATCGTAGATACATATCATATAGAATTGCATAACGGTCATTTTTAAATTTTATATTAAGATCATCATATGGGTACGATTCGGAATTTAAATGCACTTTTAAATTGTTTAGATTACAGTGAACAAACTTATTCTCTTGTTGAAAAGCAATCAATACAAAACGGCGTCGTTCTCTATTTGCAGTCAATTTAACATTCCATATATGGCTAGTTCCTGTATTTAGTTGAGGATTAATGTGACAATCCCAACTGCGAAATGCCATCGGTATAGAAGCACCATTGTTAATAATTTTAATCATATTCAATTTGTTAAGATCGGATAATTGTACATGTGGAATTCTCCATGAGATGTTTGAGATACTAATTTTTGGTTTGTCAGTAGCAATAGTCGAGTATACGAGTTTTTCATCGTTCTTATTACGTAAGAGAATCAATTCATGTTTACCGCTCAGTATAATTTTATTATAGTCTTCAGCAAAACCTAAAAATAGTTTCAGTGGTACATAGAAATTAAAGTATCCATTTAGAATATTCAAATCATCAAGTTTGTTCCATCCAGCATTATACATGCCAACACTTTCCGTTGGTGATAAAGAAACGAAATTTTTTAAGGAGCTTGAAATGCCTAAATGTCTTGTATGATCAATTTCTATACCGTTGAGCTCATATCTAATTTCATCAAATAGATGTGCCACAAAGTTATTTTTCAATTTAAGATTTAAAAAAGAAGATATTTTGCTGTTATTATCATCTACAATACTTCCCTCAACATATATGTAGCTTTCGCTGGGCATCACATACAAGTCTTGATTTTGTATTGAAATTCGAATCTCATCATTGTTATTGAAGGATTGTATGTACGGTGTATATGTGTGGTAGTCCTTTTTAATTATACTCTCGTCTGATAGAGGTTTTTCTAAAACATCTAGTATGGAGCTCATTTCTTTACCAACTTTAAATTGAGGGACTTCAAAAATTGTTTATTTCCTTGTGACAGATGTTTTTTGTGTGATGATCTCTTTAATTGTGGTTTGGTTTTTAATAGTGTTTTACAAGTGTATCCAATTTTATCCTTAGATTGCTTGGCGTTGTATATTATCATTATTTGTTAGATCTCAGATGTAGTCGTATTGTAATTTCTTCTGCTCGAAAATTAATTAAATCACCGTTCTGATCAACGATGCGCAGAGTTAGAGAACTTATCTCTCGGCAGTTAACGGGCAAATAGATAAGATTTCTAGGAATCTCAACAATTTTATACCCTGGTGGGACATTGATCGCGAATTCATGTAATGTATGTGCTTGTGAATTATTCATATATGTATTAACGACTATATTACATTCAACACGTAGGATATTCACTATGAATATATTGACGGGGAGATCTGAGTAATGATCTTCGTTGGGAGCTAGAATTTTCTCATTGAATCCTAAAAGTTTTCCAATTGTATTATCCTTATTAAAGTATATCAGGTCCTTAGAGCTATTAACTCTAACTTGCATTGTATTGTTATTAGCCTCAATATCAATTTTATTTTCCGGACAGTACTGCTTATATTGATCTTTAATATAATCAACTATATCATTCAATTCATAGGATCCTATTGGTATTTTAATTACATGTTCACCTATATGAAATATATTGTTATAATCATCTACATTAGGTATGCTAGTATATGAATGAAAATCAGTTAGAGCACATTCATATCCACCATTTAAACCAATAGGAGGAAAGTAATTAGCTGATAACTCGGATGAGTTTGAGTTCAGAGTAAGTGTTATTGACATTATGGTTGTCAGATTATTAATAAATGAAATTAAACAGAACACTTTGTATAAAAAAGAATTTGCATGCTCATTTATTTGTTTTTCTTTAATATATTAGTTACAAAAATAGGCTTATGTTTAAACTTTACTACAATATTTCATTTTTATTAATCCAAGAATTATGTTGATTAGAAAATCCTAGCCATTTAACGAATACTTTATCTCCTTTAGTTTTGAGAACTCTTTCAACCAGGTATGTGTTGGGAAATTCCGTTTTTATGAGTTCTTCATCATAGAATCCGCCTTTAATAGGATTACCACGATAGTCTTCTAATATGTATGTAACTGGATATGTATTTTGAACTGTTCTAATTGTGAAAATTTCTGTTGTCCAATTGGGGGTGTATCCTTTTTCAAAAACATGTTTATATTTACTTATACGCACATGATCTCCAACATTGAATTTTGATAATTTGAACAGTTTTAAACGGTTATATACCGTACTTAATAATTTTTTCTCATATCTAGAGGTAACTTGAATAGGTGCCATTTTGATGGTACGATGAATTTTTCTATTATATGTATTAATCAAGTCTTTGTAAATGTCAAACCAGTTATAAGAACCATTGAAGCTAAACTCTTTCCACATCATTCCTTTTAATGTTCTATTAAATCGTTCCACAATTGATGCTTTCATTCTGCTATACGTTGAGTAGTGATTAATGTTGTATTTATCCATCAATTTTCCAAAGAGTTTATTGAAAAACTCTTTACCGTCGTCTGTTTGTAAGTTTTTTGGCACCCGTCCCAATTGAAAAACAAGTTCCATTGCCCGGACTGTTTCAAGCGCAGTTTTTGTTTTAAGTGGTACAGCCCATGCGAATATCGAAAATGTATCAATTACTGTCATTAAATATCGATAGTTCTTATTGTCTGTAGAATATTTCCCCATTTCAACTAAATCAGCTTGCCAAAGATCATCTATTCCTTTCATAACAACTCTCCGACGTGGAAAATTTTTTCGTGCTTGCTTATGCAGCTCATTTACTAAAGATCTTTTTGAAGTCATTATTTAATGTATTTAGGATTTTACTGAATATATTGTATTCAGTGTGAGTTCTTTTAAGTATTGTGCGCCATCAAATTTCTTTCATACCCATAAATTAACTCATTTGTCTTTCTAATTTATTTTTCGAAGAATAACTTCATGCTTAAAATTTTTTCTTGAATTTCATTGAGTTTCTGATTTAAATTCATGTTGATTTCAAGTTGTATCTCTTCAATTTGACTTTGCAGAAACAACTTATTGACAACATCATTTTCCTCCAATGCATTTGCAACATTTTTGCTCCTTTTGTTTTGGACATCAATGCTATTAGTTGTATCCATAACGAACCCCAACAGCTTAGGAACATTTTTCACTAAAACTGTGCCACTTGTGCCATTAAGATAGTGCCCAAACTTGTCAATGGACATGATTTATGTAGATAAGTACTATTCTATAATGTTTGCTTCATATAATTCCTCGATAATTGAGATAATCTCATTATTATGATTAGTATGACCTGCAGCTTGTGATGCCAGCAATAGCCTAAGGCGATCTACTAACTCATTGGGATCATCCCAGTATATATAGTTAGGTTTATGTGTGTTTAGTTTCATCAAACCATCTCCCTTATAAGTACTTTTTATTGTATTAAATGATGAAGTTGACGAGTTCTTTTCATTCTGTTTTCTAAACAATTTGCTGATAATATGCGTATATTTATACGCTCTCGTTCCTTTTATTTGTCCATCAGGTCTATATTCTCTTTTGTGTAATGTGTGAACAACCAATCTCGTTTTATTTCTGTTTTATTAATAATTCATAAAAACAATCTTATGCGTTTTTCTCTAAATAAAATATTTTTACAATACAATTATTTTACGATATCTCAGAGAGCTTATCTTGTGATCTTACTCTCTAAATAAAAATATCATTTGAGATTATTCAAATATATTACCCAGCAAACATTTTTAAATACGCTACACCTTCCCTTTTTCGAAAGAATGACCTAGATAATTGATTTAGTTTTAAAGGTCATTCGGCTATACAAAATTACAAAATATATATATTATATTTATGGGTAATTTATTTGAACAAATATAGCTTAAATATAATGTTTGATATCATAAAATTTTTTTTTCATATTTATTTCATATACTTTTTTTTAATTTTTTTTTCATTGTATTAATTTGTTTTATATATACATATGTATACAAAATTTTATTTTATTTTATTATTATTATTTTTTTTTAAGGGTGTGAAGATAAATTCGTCAAAATAAATACGTCCCACACTTATGTTAAATACGTTCCACATACTGTAAAGTAAACATATTTCATTGTTTTGATGTACAAATTTTTGTTTTTATCATTTCAATAACAAAATAAACAAATTCATGTTAAAAAAAGATATATATGAAAATAAATTAAATAAATTATAACACTTAATTTAATTCAAATATAACACACGCTGTCAAAAGTAAAGTTTTTACTAGTAAATATATGCCATTTTCATGTGAATTTTTTGGAAATTTCTAGAAAAGATGAATCAGGTCACCGAAAGAGGGCAAGTAGCCTAGGATTAGTAGTTTCCAGAAATGTAACACATATGTCCAGATTTAGCCCTGAATCGGAGATATAGCCTTTGGAAAATTTGGTTTTTGGCCATTTTTACTAGTAAATATATGAAATTTTCATGTGAATTTTTTGGAAATTTCTAGAAAAGATGAATCAGGTCACCGAAAGAGTGGAAGTAGCCTAGGACTAGTAGTTTCCAGAAATGTAACATCTATGTCCAGATTCAGCCCTGAATCGGAGATATAGCCTTTGGAAAATTTGGTTTTTGGCCATTTTTACTAGTAAATATATGAAATTTTCATGTGAATTTTTTGGAAATTTCTAGAAAAGATGAATCAGGTCACCGAAAGAGTGGAAGTAGCCTAGGACTAGTAGTTTCCAGAAATGTAACATCTATGTCCAGATTCAGCCCTGAATCGGAGATATAGCCTTTGGAAAATTTGGTTTTTGGCCATTTTTACTAGTAAATATATGAAATTTTCATGTGAATTTTTTGGAAATTTCTAGAAAAGATGAATCAGGTCACCGAAAGAGTGGAAGTAGCCTAGGACTAGTAGTTTCCAGAAATGTAACATCTATGTCCAGATTCAGCCCTAAATCGGAGATATAGCCTTTGGAAAATTTGGTTTTTGGCCATTTTTACTAGTAAATATATGAAATTTTCATGTGAATTTTTTGGAAATTTCTAGAAAAGATGAATCAGGTCACCGAAAGAGTGGAAGTAGCCTAGGACTAGTAGTTTCCAGAAATGTAACATCTATGTCCAGATTCGGCCCTGAATCGGAGATATAGCCTTTGGAAAATTTGGTTTTTGGCCATTTTTACTAGTAAATATATGAAATTTTCATGTGAATTTTTTGGAAATTTCTAGAAAAGATGAATCAGGTCACCGAAAGAGTGGAACTAGCCTAGGACTAGTAGTTTCCAGAAATGTAACATCTATGTCCAGATTCAGCCCTGAATCGGAGATATAGCCTTTGGAAAATTTGGTTTTTGGCCATTTTTACTAGTAAATATATGAAATTTTCATGTGAATTTTTTGGAAATTTCTAGAAAAGATGAATCAGGTCACCGAAAGAGTGGAAGTAGCCTAGGACTAGTAGTTTCCAGAAATGTAACATCTATGTCCAGATTCAGCCCTAATTCGGAGATATAGCCTTTGGAAAATTTGGTTTTTGGCCATTTTTACTAGTAAATATATGAAATTTTCATGTGAATTTTTTGGAAATTTCTAGAAAAGATGAATCAGGTCACCGAAAGAGTGGAAGTAGCCTAGGACTAGTAGTTTCCAGAAATGTAACATCTATGTCCAGATTCAGCCCTGAATCGGAGATATAGCCTTTGGAAAATTTGGTTTTTGGCCATTTTTACTAGTAAATATATGAAATTTTCATGTGAATTTTTTGGAAATTTCTAGAAAAGATGAATCAGGTCACCGAAAGAGTGGAAGTAGCCTAGGACTAGTAGTTTCCAGAAATGTAACATCTATGTCCAGATTCAGCCCTGAATCGGAGATATAGCCTTTGGAAAATTTGGTTTTTGGCCATTTTTACTAGTAAATATATGAAATTTTCATGTGAATTTTTTGGAAATTTCTAGAAAAGATGAATCAGGTCACCGAAAGAGTGGAAGTAGCCTAGGACTAGTAGTTTCCAGAAATGTAACATCTATGTCCAGATTCAGCCCTGAATCGGAGATATAGCCTTTGGAAAATTTGGTTTTTGGCCATTTTTACTAGTAAATATATGAAATTTTCATGTGAATTTTTTGGAAATTTCTAGAAAAGATGAATCAGGTCACCGAAAGAGTGGAAGTAGCCTAGGACTAGTAGTTTCCAGAAATGTAACATCTATGTCCAGATTCAGCCCTGAATCGGAGATATAGCCTTTGGAAAATTTGGTTTTTGGCCATTTTTACTAGTAAATATATGAAATTTTCATGTGAATTTTTTGGAAATTTCTAGAAAAGATGAATCAGGTCACCGAAAGAGTGGAAGTAGCCTAGGACTAGTAGTTTCCAGAAATGTAACACATATGTCCAGATTCAACCTTGAATCGGAGATATAGCCTTTGGAAAACAAACAAATAAAAAAAATCATCTAAGGGTAGTCCATGCAACAAGACTATTTGGGTATAGTTATATATATACACCTAGCGCTTCTCTTTTAGTTTGATTTTTTTAGTTTAAATTTAAAAAGTAATCGTTATTTTCTATCTCTGATTTCTTCAATTTAAAAGTCATACAAAGAAATTAGTAGATTTAAATCCAGAAATTTTTAATAATTTGTTTGAAAAAAAACTTAATAAATTTTTTCAATCAAAACAATGTTTTATGGAATGAGAAAAAATTTTAACAATTTCATATTTTTTATCATGTTGCCTACATTGACGATAGCAAAAATGAAATGAAATAATAAGTAAAAAAAAATTATTTATGAAACCAAATAAAGACAACAGTACAAATTTAAAATCCGTTTCAAAAACATTTTTTTTAAATCTATCATAATTTTTCTGTATACACATGATATGTTTTTAAATCTCAAAAAAAAAATTGACACTACTATGGGCGGAACAGAAAATGCGGATCCAACCAACTACATACAACTAACTTAAGTTTATGACAATATTTAAATAAAAAGATTTTGTTTCTTGAAGGTTGGAAATAACGAATTTGAAGCTAACTAACTATTGAAAATATTTATAAGTAAGTAATGTTTAATTACTATACTTTTGACCGTTTGGCATATTATTTTCATATTTCTTGTTAATACATCCAATATTTTTGCAAAGTTTTTCCATCATGTATTTTTTAGTAGCTCTACAATATAGAAAAAATTTTCAAAATATCCATTTTCCTGGTTGAAAACTTTAAACAGATTTATTTTTTCGCATGTTTTACGTTTTTCCTGTAAAAAATAAATTTTTACCAAAAATATAAATATTTGCTTACATTTTTTTAATATTTTCGATATTTTTTGAGAAAAGTCAATTATATTATTAAACTAACCTTGCGATATTACATCTTTCAATATTGACCGCAAGAACTCAGAAATATTGTTTCTTTTTTTTAAATTGTAATTTCTTATTATTACTTTCTTCTATTGAAAATAAAAGCGTGTTGGTTTTTCTGTTATGTTGTTATAAATTGATATAGTGAAAAAGTCGCAATTGAATGTTTTGAAATTTTTTAAAACCACGATTTTAGGTGAAAATCGTAAAGTTTAAGACAACATGTGTTTCCATTTTGCCTATAATCATAAATCAGAGCACTTGCGTAAGTCATAAACAGTTTTTAAGAAATTTCTTACGTTTTTACTTTACTAGGTACTTTTGGCAAGTGACATCAAAAGTTGGCGAAAAAAATTTTTTTCCAACAAAAATACCTATTTTTTGTAAGTAAAAAAAAATTTTTAGCCGTTGTTCGAACGGGGTTTCAATATAAATAAGAAAACGTTCGAATAACGATTAAAAAATAGATATTTTTGTTGGAAAAAAATTTTTTTGCAGCTTGAAAAACAAATCGACAAAGTATTATACCATTTTGGAATTCAAGCTAAACGCGCCAACTTTTGATGTCACTTGCCAAAAGTACCTAGTACATTTTTCTTCAACACGGCCGGTTAAAGTTGGGAGTAGTAATAAATTTAAGTACGTCGTTTGGCAACATGTAACATTTTCTTTGAAAATCAGGCCACTGCAGTATGAATTTTTAACTGCCATTTACAGAAGGATATCTGACAATGATATAGGAGAAAAAAAAATAAGAAAAGTGGAGATTTGTAGTCACAGCAATAGAAAGATCATTACAGGGTGATTTTTTTTAATCTGGCAACACCTTTTAAAATAAGTGACATAGATTTTTTTTCTAACTTGGAGTGTCACTACTTGCCCTATCATCCGCTTTCGGCTTGACGTTGATTAATGGGACACCCTGTATATGTTTGAATTTACAGATTTCTTTTTAAGACCGACTCTAGACAAAATATTGGAAAAGTAAATCTCACAATTTATGAAAATGTGCAAAAAATCTAGCATAAAAGTGCACCCTTTCAACGAACTTTTTTTCTTATATTGCAAAACACTTGATTGTCATACAGACACTTTCACGAATTTTTGGTAGAAATGGTAGTTTCATTGGCGTAGATAGGCCTTTCTGGGGGGGGGGGGGGGCAATGTCCCCCCATGATTGATTTTGCTCCCCGCAGAATTACTGAAATATTTAATAAAATTATTAAAAACTTCTCTATGTTTGGAAAGACATACATATTAGTATTCAAATCGTAAATGTATCCCGTTTACTCACAGATATCATTACAATTTTTATAAAAGTTTAGTTTCCAATAATTGCCAAATTTGTGTTTGTTACGAAAATCCCTAAACAAAAACGTACGAGTGTGTTTATTTTATTCTGATGATATATTTTTGTATTTTCTCTAAACAAAATATATAAAAAGTAGTACATACAACATTTTAAAAACCGTTCGATACTGGGCCCAGTTGTGTATAAAATTAGACCAATAGCCCATCAGCAACATGATTGTTAAAAGTTTTAGACCTTCAATAAACTTTCATATCAATGGTCATAAGTTGACAACACGTAACTGGTTTTTACAACTTTTCAGTAGAAGAAATTACGTTATAAATATGCTGAAAGCGTCACTAGCATAGAAATAAAATAGCTGAAAATTCTTTAGTAGATATTCTCAACTATGTACTCTCTGTTATTTTATTTCGAGAATGGGAACGTTTTCTGCAAGAAAATCGGAGTCCAGAATTTCTAAATTTTATACTAAATGCATATTTCTTTTATTTTAAAACGTAATATTTCATAATATTGAGAAAACAATACTATATGCTTTGATGTATGTATATGAAATGCTTTAGGTTTTATTTAATTACTTTTAAGATAACGTATGCTTGTTTGGATACGACTTTTTGCTTCATTACACATATTTTTCATAATGAAGTTAGTCAAGGCTAATTTCGCGACAAGTCAAAATTTTCGCGACGAGTGTTATCGCTTTCAATTATGCACTTCTCTACTTGAAAAAATGTCTAGCTACGCCAATGGGTAGTTTTAAAACATTGCCAAAGAAAAAAAAAATACGTTCAACCGTCCTTTTTTCGTTCGTTCATCTTATTATTTCAGGTAGAAATGGCGGTTTTGAAAAATGTGTTTTGCCATTCTGGATAATAAAATTAAAGAAATTCCTTATAAATTTATAAAAGGATCACTTGGTAGTCATAAAAATAGAAATCTGTAAATAAAGTGCATTTTTATAATGAGGTAAGCATTTTCTTTAAAAACTGATGATGACTTACGCAAGTGCTCCGATTTATGATTACAGGCAAAATTAGTAGAAAAAAATTACAAAATGTGCAATATTTTTAACCCTTTCAATGCTCGTTTTTTCTTTCATTGCATAACCCCTGTTATGTTTTCAGGTAAGTAGAAATGGTGGCTTTAAAAAATTGCAAAACATTGGAAACAAAAATTAAAGAAATTCTTTAAACAATATACAGAAATGTCATTTGGTAGTCATAAAAAAATTTAAAGCTGAAAGTAAAAACGTAAGAAATTTCTTAAAAACTGTTTATGACTTACGCAAGTGCTCTGATTTATGATTATAGGCAAAATGGAAACACATGTTGTCTTAAACTTTACGATTTTCACCTAAAATCGTGGTTTTAAAAAATTTCAAAACATTCAATTGCGACTTTTTCACTATATCAATTTATAACAACATAACAGAAAAACCAACACGCTTTTATTTTCAATAGAAGAAAGTAATAATAAGAAATTACAATTTAAAAAAAAGAAACAATATTTCTGAGTTCTTGCGGTCAATATTGAAAGATGTAATATCGCAAGGTTAGTTTAATAATATAATTGACTTTTCTCAAAAAATATCGAAAATATTAAAAAAATGTAAGCAAATATTTATATTTTTGGTAAAAATTTATTTTTTACAGGAAAAACGTAAAACATGCGAAAAAATAAATCTGTTTAAAGTTTTCAACCAGGAAAATGGATATTTTGAAAATTTTTTCTATATTGTAGAGCTACTAAAAAATACATGATGGAAAAACTTTGCAAAAATATTGGATGTATTAACAAGAAATATGAAAATAATATGCCAAACGGTCAAAAGTATAGTAATTAAACATTACTTACTTATAAATATTTTCAATAGTTAGTTAGCTTCAAATTCGTTATTTCCAACCTTCAAGAAACAAAATCTTTTTATTTAAATATTGTCATAAACTTAAGTTAGTTGTATGTAGTTGGTTGGATCCGCATTTTCTGTTCCGCCCATAGTAGTGTCAATTTTTTTTTTGAGATTTAAAAACATATCATGTGTATACAGAAAAATTATGATAGATTTAAAAAAAATGTTTTTGAAACGGATTTTAAATTTGTACTGTTGTCTTTATTTGGTTTCATAAATAATTTTTTTTTACTTATTATTTCATTTCATTTTTGCTATCGTCAATGTAGGCAACATGATAAAAAATATGAAATTGTTAAAATTTTTTCTCATTCCATAAAACATTGTTTTGATTGAAAAAATTTATTAAGTTTTTTTTCAAACAAATTATTAAAAATTTCTGGATTTAAATCTACTAATTTCTTTGTATGACTTTTAAATTGAAGAAATCAGAGATAGAAAATAACGATTACTTTTTAAATTTAAACTAAAAAAATCAAACTAAAAGAGAAGCGCTAGGTGTATATATATAACTATACCCAAATAGTCTTGTTGCATGGACTACCCTTAGATGATTTTTTTTATTTGTTTGTTTTCCAAAGGCTATATCTCCGATTCAAGGTTGAATCTGGACATATGTGTTACATTTCTGGAAACTACTAGTCCTAGGCTACTTCCACTCTTTCGGTGGCCTGATTCATCTTTTCTAGAAATTTCCAAAAAATTCACATGAAAATTTCATATATTTACTAGTAAAAATGGCCAAAAACCAAATTTTCCAAAGGCTATATCTCCGATTCAGGGCTGAATCTGGACATAGATGTTATATTTCTGAAAACTACTAGTCCTAGGCTACTTCTACTCTTTCGGTGACCTGATTCATCTTTTCTAGAAATTTCAAAAAAATTCACATGAAAATTTCATATATTTACTAGTAAAAATGGCCAAAAACCAAATTTTCCAAAGGCTATATCTCCGATTCATGCCTGAATCTGGACATAGATGTTAAATTTCTCGAAACTACTAATCCTAGGCTACTTCCACTCTTTCGGTGACCTGATTCATCTTTTCTAGAAATTTCCAAAAAATTCACATGAAAATTTCATATATTTACTAGTAAAAATGGCCAAAAACCAAATTTTCCAAAGGCTATATCTCCGATTCAGCGCTGAATCTGGACATAGATGTTACATTTCTGGAAACTACTGGTCCTAGGCTACTTCCACTCTTTCGGTGACCTGATTCATCTTTTCTAGAAATTTCCAAAAAATTCACATGAAAGTTTCATATATTTACTAGTAAAAATGGCCAAAAACCAAATTTTCCAAAGGCTATATCTCCGATTCAGGCCTGAATCTGGACATAGATGTTACATTTCTGGAAACTACTAGTCCTAGGCTACTTCCACTCTTTCGGTGACCTGATTCATCTTTTCTAGAAATTTCCAAAAAATTCACATGAAAATTTCATATATTTACTAGTAAAAATGGCCAAAAACCAAATTTTCCAAAGGCTATATCTCCGATTCAGGGCTGAATCTGGACATAGATGTCACATTTCTGGAAACTACTAGTCCTAGGCTACTTTTACTCTTTCGGTGACCTGATTCATCTTTTCTAGAAATTTCCAAAAAATTCACATGAAAATTTCATATATTTACTAGTAAAAATGGCCAAAAACCAAATTTTCCAAAGGCTATATCTCCGATTCAGGGCTGAATCTGGACATAGATGTTACATTTCTGGAAACTACTAGTCCTAGGCTACTTCCACTCTTTCGGTGACCTGATTCATCTTTTCTAGAAATTTCCAAAAAATTCACATGAAAATTTCATATATTTACTAGTAAAAATGGCCAAAAACCAAATTTTCCAAAGGCTATATCTCCGAATTAGGGCTGAATCTGGACATAGATGTTACATTTCTGGAAACTACTAGTCCTAGGCTAGTTCCACTCTTTCGGTGACCTGATTCATCTTTTCTAGAAATTTCCAAAAAATTCACATGAAAATTTCATATATTTACTAGTAAAAATGGCCAAAAACCAAATTTTCCAAAGGCTATATCTCCGATTCAGGCCTGAATCTGGACATAGATGTTACATTTCTGGAAACTACTAGTCCTAGGCTACTTCCACTCTTTCGGTGACCTGATTCATCTTTTCTAGAAATTTCCAAAAAATTCACATGAAAATTTCATATATTTACTAGTAAAAATGGCCAAAAACCAAATTTTCCAAAGGCTATATCTCCGATTCAGGGCTGAATCTGGACATAGATGTTACATTTCTGGAAACTACTAGTCCTAGGCTACTTTTACTCTTTCGGTGACCTGATTCATCTTTTCTAGAAATTTCCAAAAAATTCACATGAAAATTTCATATATTTACTAGTAAAAATGGCCAAAAACCAAATTTTCCAAAGGCTATATCTCCGATTCAGGGCTGAATCTGGACATAGATGTTACATTTCTGGAAACTACTAGTCCTAGGCTACTTCCACTCTTTCGGTGACCTGATTCATCTTTTCTAGAAATTTCCAAAAAATTCACATGAAAATTTCATATATTTACTAGTAAAAATGGCCAAAAACTAAATTTCCAAAGGCTATATCTCCGATTCAGGGCTGAATCTGGACATAGATGTTACATTTCTGGAAACTACTAGTCCTAGGCTACTTCCACTCTTTCGGTGACCTGATTCATCTTTTCTAGAAATTTCCAAAAAATTCACATGAAAATTTAATATATTTACTAGTAAAAATGGCCAAAAACCAAATTTTCCAAAGGCTATATCTCCGATTCAGGGCTGAATCTGGACATAGATGTTACATTTCTGGAAACTACTAGTCCTAGGCTACTTCCACTCTTTCGGTGACCTGATTCATCTTTTCTAGAAATTTCCAAAAAATTCACATGAAAATTTCATATATTTACTAGTAAAAATGGCCAAAAACTAAATTTTCCAGAGGCTATATCTCCGATTCAGGGCTGAATCTGGACATAGATGTTACATTTCTGGAAACTACTAGTCCTAGGCTACTTCCACTCTTTCGGTGACCTGATTCATCTTTTCTAGAAATTTCCAAAAAATTCACATGAAAATTTCATATTTTACTAGTAAAAATGGCCAAAAACCAAATTTTCCAAAGGCTATATCTCCGATTTAGGGCTGAATCTGGACATAGATGTTACATTTCTGGAAACTACTAGTCCTAGGCTACTTCCACTCTTTCGGTGACCTGATTCATCTTTTCTAGAAATTTCCAAAAAATTCACATGAAAATTTCATATATTTACTAGTAAAAATGGCCAAAAACCAAATTTTCCAAAGGCTATATCTCCGATTCATGCCTGAATCTGGACATAGATGTTACATTTCTCGAAACTACTAATCCTAGGCTACTTCCACTCTTTCGGTAACCTGATTCATCTTTTCTAGAAATTTCCAAAAAATTCACATGAAAATTTCATATATTTACTAGTAAAAATGGCCAAAAACCAAATTTTCCAAAGGTTATATCTCCGATTCATGGCTGAATCTGGACATAGATGTTACATTTCTCGAAACTACTAATCCTAGGCTACTTCCACTCTTTCGGTGGCCTGATTCATCTTTTCTAGAAATTTCCAAAAAATTCACATGAAAATTTCATATATTTACTAGTAAAAATGGCCAAAAACCAAATTTTCCAAAGGCTATATCTCCGATTCATGGCTGAATCTTTACATAGATGTTACATTTCTCGAAACTACTAATCCTAGGCTACTTCCACTCTTTCGGTGGCCTGATTCATCTTTTCTAGAAATTTCCAAAAAATTCACATGAAAATTTCATATATTTACTAGTAAAAATGGCCAAAAACCAAATTTTCCAAAGGCTATATCTCCGACTCAGGGCTAAATCTGGACATAGATGTTACATTTCTGGAAACTACTAGTCCTAGGCTACTTCCACTCTTTCGGTGGCCTGATTCATCTTTTCTAGAAATTTCAAAAAAATTCACATGAAAATTTCATATATTTACTAGTAAAAATGACCAAAAACCAAATTTTCCAAAGGCTATATCTCCGATTCAGGGCTGAATCTGGACATAGTTGTTACATTTCTTGAAACCACTAGTCCTAGGCTACTTCCACTCTTTCGGTGACCTGATTCATCTTTTCTAGAAATTTCCAAAAAATTCACATGAAAGTTTCATATATTTACTAGTAAAAATGGCCAAAAACCAAATTTTCCAAAGGCTATATCTCCGATTCATGCCTGAATCTGGACATAGATGTTACATTTCTCGAAACTACTAATCCTAGGCTACTTCCACTCTTTCGGTGACCTGATTCATCTTTTCTAGAAATTTCCAAAAAATTCACATGAAAATTTCATATATTTACTAGTAAAAATGGCCAAAAACCAAATTTTCCAAAGGCTATATCTCCGATTCAGCGCTGAATCTGGACATAGATGTTACATTTCTGGAAACTACTGGTCCTAGGCTACTTCCACTCTTTCGGTGACCTGATTCATCTTTTCTAGAAATTTCCAAAAAATTCACATGAAAATTTCATATATTTACTAGTAAAAATGGCCAAAAACCAAGTTTTCCAAAGGCTATATCTCCGATTCAGGGCTGAATCTGGACATAGATGTTACATTTCTGGAAACTACTAGTCCTAGGCTACTTCCACTCTTTCGGTGACCTGATTCATCTTTTCTAGAAATTTCCAAAAAATTCACATGAAAATTTCATATATTTACTAGTAAAAATGGCCCAAAAACCAAATTTTCCAAAGGCTATATCTCCGATTCAGGGCTGAATCTGGACATATGTGTTACATTTCGAGAAACTACTAATCCTAGGCTACTTGCCCTCTTTCGGTGACCTGATACATCTTTTCTAGAAATTTCCAAAAAATTCACATGAAAATGGCATATATTTGCTAGTAAAAACTTTACTTTTGACAGCGTGTGTTATATTTGAATTAAATTAAATGTTATAATTTATTTATTTAATTTATTTTCATATATATCTTTTTTTAACATGAATTTGTTTATTTTATTATTGAAATGATAAAAACAAAATTTTGTACATCAAAACAACGAAATATGTTTACCTTACAGTATGTGGAACGTATTTAACATGAGTGTGGGACGTATTTATTTTGACGAATTTATCTTCACACCCTTTTTTTTATATTATTCGATAGTGATATACAAATGTTTAATACAAAATTTAAAATTTTATTTAAAATTAACTTCAACAACAATACAAAATTATTAAAGTATCTTTTTATTAAGTGAAGTTTATGTTGAATATGATTCCTTCCCTTTTTGAAAGATAAATGCATAGTGGTAAAAATTTATATTCGAGTTTATATACATATTGTTTGTTTTCTTTTAATTAGTTTTGGAATATTTTTACCGTATATAAAGATTTTGTGTGCTTAATAGATATAACTAGATTTATACTTTTATATTCTTATTAAGATATAATAAAATACGAGTAATTTTGTTTTTAATGTTAGTGTCTAATTAAATTAATTAGGTTTAGAGAAAAAAATTATTTTATTGTTGTAAATAATCACTAATAATTTTAGGTATTAACTTCGAATTTCTTTAAGCGATTTTTATGAACTTCTTGTGTTTTATTTTCGTCTATTTTAATTAAGCAATTTCCTTTATTATCTATTTCTATTATTTTAAATGGGCCATTATAAAGAGGTTGTAATTTATGCCCTGAATCATTTTGTATAAGGACGTAATCATTTGGGTTGAGATTTTGAAATTTGGCTCTTTTATCGAATTGTGTTTTTTGTTGTTGTTTTGATTTTTCGATCAGCGATTTCGGTCTATTTTCTGCAGTTTGGAGTCTGAACTTTATTTCTTTTTCGTAGGCATCTACGTTGTATAGTGGTTCCACTTCATCAGTGTGAAGGAAAGTAAAAGGAGTTGGCAACTTCCCAAAAACCAACTCATACGGGCAATAATTGTGCACCGTAGAGGGAGTTGTATTATAACAATATGCGAAATACGGCAACCATTCATCCCAGTCTGTTCTCCCAATAGACATATAATGACGTAAGTATTCATTGAGCGTACGATGAGACCTTTCTATCGTTCCCAAAGTTTGATGGTGATACGCGGTAGAAGTTGCATGACTAATTCCTAAAAGTTGGCATAAGTTTTGCATTAATTGGTTTTTATATTCGCTACCCCTATCGGTAAGAATCTTTCTGGCTGGTCCATAAATTAAAACTAGTTTTTCGAAAATGGCTCTGGCTATTGTCGCAGCACTTTTATTAGTAACTGGTGCTATAATCAAAAATTTGCTGAGATCGCACATAATAGTTACGGCATACTCATTACCGTTGTTAGATTTTATAAATGGTCCAATGGTATCTATCACCACGGTATCAAAAGTTTTGCAAGGCGTTGGAGTAGTTATCAAAGGCTCTATAAATTTTGAGGTTGTCTTATTCTTTTGGCAGGGTAAACAGGCTTTGACATGTTTGGTTACATCCTTTGTCATATTTTTCCAATGACAATAGTTTCTAAGCTTGTTAAGTGTTCTGGTCACTCCACAATGACCACCTGATAATGGATCGTTATGATAAAACGCTAGTAAATTTTGTTTTTCTACATCATCATAAATATATATAATTTTCGGCGTTAACGCAATTGAAACATTATTTAAAAAATTTTCTGCAGAAATTTTAAACTCAGTAGTTTTTATATATTTAAAAATGTCGTCATTTAGAGACATTTGTAATTTGTCGATGTTCGCATTTTTTGCCTCCATGTTCAGCATTGAAAATAATCGTTTTAGAACGATTTTTTCATTAAAAATGCTTGCATCAATATTTATGGTTTGTATTAGACAATTTCCTTTCATAAATTAGGCGATTGGTGGGCGCCTAAACAATTCAAATTTTAGCTTTATCATCTTTTTTACCTCTCTGAAATTAGCCTCGTATATTTTCGGATTATTTTTCGTTTTATTTGAGACTTTCGTGTCCTCAACTACCGCAGCCTTAGCTTTCGACCTAGTCGTCACCATTGCTACATTTTGTGCATTTAATTCTTTAATAAAATTGAAATCAATTCTTGATAAAGCATCTGCTCCACAATTATTTTTGCCTTTAATATATTCTACCACGAAGTCGTATTCTTCCAAATCGAGCTTCATCCTTGTCAGTTTCGAAGAAGGATTTTTTAATGAAAATAAATAGGTCAAAGGCTTATGATCACTCCTAATCAAAAATTTGTTTCCATAAATATACGGCCTAAAATGATTGACTGCCCAGTGTATTGCAGTTAATTCCTGTTCAATAACGGATTTATTTGCTTCACCTTTCGTGAAGGCACGTGAAGCAAACGATATGGGTAGCTGCATTCCATTATACTCTTGGCTAAGAATGGCTCCACAAGCGGTGTTGCTTGCATCAGTAGTAATGCAAAATTCTTTTTGAAAATCTGGGTATTGCAGTATACGTGGCTTTAAAAGCATGTTTTTTAAATATTGAAACGATTTCTCGCATTCTTCGTTCCATTCAAAAACAACGTTTTTGCGTGTGAGCCTTGTTATCTTCGATGCATATTTAGCAAAATTCGGAATGAAGCGTCTGTAATAATTACAGAACGCTATAAAGCGTTTAGCAGCTTCCGCATCCACTGGTGTCGGATAGTCTTTAATTATTTTAAATTTAGAATCGTCAGGTAATATACCAAAATTGGTACATTTATGACCAAGAAAGGTGACCTCAGTATTAAAAAATACACATTTATCGGGATGTAGTTTTAAATTACATTTGCGGCAGGTTTCGAATACATCTGTAAGATTTTTAAGCATATGCTTCTCTGAGCAACCTACGATGATTAAATCATCCATATAGAGAAAAGCTTGTTGTGGTTTTAGTCCTGCAAACGCTAAAGACATCATGCGCTGGAAAGAGTTAGGCGCGATTTTTAACCCATAAGGCAAACGAGTGAATCGAAATGATCCTAGATCGGTAGAAAACGATGTGATATCACGTGAATTATCATCTAACTCAATTTGGTGAAAACCAGACATCAAATCTAAACATGAAAAATACTTAGCTCTGCCTAACTGATCCAATATTTCGTCTATTCTAGGTAAAGGGTACTTGTCTGCCAACAATTTTTTATTTATTTGCCTATAATCTACCACCATTCGCCATCTTTTCGTACCTTCTCCCGGCAAGCTTTTCTTAGGGACTAAAAGGACTGGACTATTGTATTCTGAACAAGATGGTTCAATAATTCCATCTGCACGTAACTTATTGACTTGTGTATCTATTTCTGCTTTTTGGGAATGTGGTATTCGATAATTCTTTATATAAACTGGTGTGTTATCGGCAACTCGAAGTTTCTGTTTATAGAAATTATTTGACGTGATCTTTTCACTTTCTAGTGCAAAAATGTCACTAAATTCGGAGCATAAACTAGTTAATTGTGATTTAACAAATAAAGGAAAATTTTTTGATAATTTATCTAAGACCATTTCTTTTCTATTAACAACATCATCTCGAGGGCTAATAATTTCATAATTATCAACGTTTTCTGTTTTTAAAACTATATTCCTAAGCTTAACATTTTCTAAATTTGCATTAAGAATCTTTATATAAGGGCTTTCCTTGGAAATTAAACAGTTTTGCACGATAACATTTGGAGCAAGTTCTTGATTTGGCACGAAAATGTCGGCATTGCTGCTAGCATTAATTTTTCGAAACACTTCAGATCTTGCTGGAATAATAATTGTGTTAGCAGTGGGACCTTGACAAATGTCTAATGTAATGTCATGAGATAAGTATTTTGTTCTGATATGTAATTTATATGATCTATAGTCCAAAAGACAGTTGTATTTTGTAATAAAATCGAGACCCAGCAATCCTTCACACGGAATAGGAAATTCATTTCCCACTATTTGAAAAGTATGCTTGAGCGCAAAATTACCGATACGCAAATTTCCTCTTATTGCACCAGAGCTTTTAATACAACCTTCTCCGATGCCTTTTAAACTGACGATTTCATTGAAATTTATTCGATTATTACAAGAAATAGATTGAAATTTTATAAGCGACGTATCCGCGCCTGTATCGACTAAAAAAGTTTTTTGCTCATTTGCAAAGTCTAACGCTAATGTTACATAGTTTGCTAAATTTAAATTTAAACTATAAATTTGCGAACAATTTTGAGAGTTTGTATTTAGTTTTGCGTTTCCCCTTGCTCGAGGGGACTCTGCAAGTTTCCCTGAGTGGTTCCCATTTGCCGAATATTTCGATGGTCTGATCTATTGTGCTGCTGTCTAGGAGGATTTCGGTGATAACTAACATTACTACTATTTCTATAGCTATTAATTCTATTTTGGCTGCCTTGATAATAATTTCTCCTTCCTCTATTTTGGTTGATCTGGAAGTTTCTTCCACGTCTAGCAATATTGTTTCTATTATTTTGACGAAAGTGGAAAACCTGATCGACGGGTGGGTTGTCTGTAGAGACACTATTGAATTTTGCTACTGCTTCATTAATTGTAGTGAATTGACCAGCTTCCATTACCAATTTGACCTTTTCATTGTTTGCATTTTTAGAAAGTGCCTGTACGGCAATTTGAGTAGCATATTTATTTGCTAACTCTGGGCTAACTCCATCTGTCATATATGCGTTATTTAACTGCTTACAAAGAGTTTCAATTTCTTGCGTGTAATCACTGGCACTTCTATTTAGTTGTTTACTATTTAATATTTTAATGGAAAGGTTTTCAACACTTTCCCCTTTTACAACTGCTTTCAATCTTGTAATTATTTGGTGTATAGTGTTTTCCGTTGTGACAAAATTTCTAGAAGGTCCGACCAACTTGGTCTTAATTAACTGGACTGCTAATAATTCATGAGCACCTTTCAAAGTGTCCAAGAGTGTAAGTGGATCGATAAAACGTTGCAGATTATTAATAGTGCCATCAAATTCAGGCAGTAATTTGCTTGCTAAAGTAATAAATTGAACTTGGTCCGCCATATCGTTCTCTTCCTCGAATTCTTCGTCACTTAAAATATCGAAACTTACAACAACTGATTCATCTAACGATGTTGGGAGTGGGTTATTGACACCTAACTTCTCTAAAATGCCACTAAGCTTTGTTCTAACTTTTCCTATTAACTGTTCAGTAACTATTTTTTGATCTTCTGTTAAAATATGTCGTAAATTTTTAACTGTTGTCACTATATGATTGTAATGAATAGTCAAAAGATTTAAATGTTTTATTTGTGTATGCTTATGGGGCAAGTTGCTTTTGTTTAAGCACTTATACGATTTATCGAAACTCGCTTTATCAGCGTCTAATTGTGCCAATATTTCTGACCATATAGGTTTTTTATGTGTATTTTCTGTCATTAGAAGCGCATACAGAAAAATAATATTTATATACACAACTGAAAGTAAATTATTGCTTGATAGTTAAAAATATTAACTTTTCAAATACGTACGACTAATCTCAATCAATAAAATTCATACTCAAAAGCACAAGCGGTTCTTCTCATTATCTGAACTGAAAAACAAAACAATTTCTTTTCATTTCACACTTCACTCAGTGTCACTTCAAAATGATCAATATATTATTTAATTAAATAAAAATGTTTAAATAAAGGAAATGCATATGAATATATATGTATATATATAGCTCAACAGGTGTTATTTTAATAGTATTTCTTTGTATTAATGGTTGAAAATATGATTCGAGCTAAGAATACGAAATTCGTAAAAATTGGATAAAATTAAAATTGAATTTACAATGATATTTAGGGCCATTATTACAACTCGGCTTTAGTTATAATTAGCATTTTATCGGACGGATAAACAGTTTTTCATTATTACAACTTTAATTTAACCTAAAAGTGTGGGATAACTTACTGGGAAGTTCATTCTTCCGCTAACTTTTATCGGCACACATTTTCATAGGCTGCCATACTTGCTTCTTTATCAAGTAAACACCAAGACGTATCTAACAGGTGAACTCACTAGAACACATGATCTTACTCCGGCAAACTTAGTGGAATGCTGAAATTATCACAATTTCGTCACAATATGGAGCTTCCCTTCTTTAAGGTATTGGACATTTCATTATAGAGCTACCTGCGCTGATAATTCCATCTATCTTTCAACACTTTTTGACAATTGTAGTATAGTTTCTACAACAAATTTATACTTGTTGTAGACTTGTGTGTACCTGTTATCTGTGCAATTGTAAATACATATGTATGACGTTGCCACTTGTGCTCTGGTATAGCCATACTTTGAAAAAGATAATTTTTATTTAACAAGCAAGTTGTAATAATCACTTCTGCTTATCATGCCGGTAACTATCTTCCACTTTACTGTTGAGTTGTAATAATGGCCCTTAATGTTATTAATGATATTTAATTACATTAGTGCTATAATAAACGTTTGAATATATATGTATATTATTAATAATAACTATAGCTAATAATTACATGTTGTCGCTGTCTCATCCCTGTTGAATGAATGTTGACAGTGAAATGTTGGCTAGAACTATGTGAGAGCCAATTTCGCATTTCTGATACAATATAAACATGTTGCTAGTGTAGCAACAGTCGATAAAATGAACTGCTTAACCATTCAGATTTGTTGCTGAATTAAGCCAACAATTGGAAAGATGAAATACAAATCGAAAATACGAACTGCTTAACCATTCAGTTTGTTGCTGATTTAAGCTTACAATTGGAAAGATGAAATATATTCGTATGTACATATGTATGCATGTATGTACTCATGTATGTATATCATCACATCCCATGAATATCAAATGAAGGATATATGTACATAATTTTAACCAACGTTTTTGAAGAATTTTATGTAATTATTGTTTTTTACTATTTTTTTTTTAATTTTGAACAGTTTAACTATTTACTTTTGTTGTTGTGTCATCAAATTTTTAGAAAGATCAAGTACAAATCACACCATGTGAATGTCAAATGAAGGATATTTATTTAGTTCATATTTTATTTGTCATGTGTTGTTTCTATTGTAATTAAATTTTTAGCAATTGTAGTTGTTGCTTTTGTTTAAAATTTTTGAAGTTCACTTTACTCTATTTACTCTTATTTTATTTTTTATTTTGATACATGTAAATATATTTATGTATGTTTTTTCAGTTTTTTTTTCATTCTTTTTGTTATTTTTATTAATTGGTGTGATTAATTTTTTTTTGTTAATTTCTTTAAAAATTTCTTTACTAAAGAATTTTCTTTTAAAAGTCACGGTCGCCATGTAATGTGTGAACAACCAATCTCGTTTTATTTCTGTTTTATTAATAATTCATAAAAACAATCTTATGCGTTTTTCTCTAAATAAAATATTTTTACAATACAATTATTTTACGATATCTCAGAGAGCTTATCTTGTGATCTTACTCTCTAAATAAAAATATCATTTGAGATTATTCAAATATATTACCCAGCAAACATTTTTAAATACGCTACATTTGTATGCATTTGTGCTAACTAAAATTTTTTTATATAGTTCTAGTTCATGTTTATCATAATGTTTTGGTATTTTGTGAAACAGTAAAGAAAATAAACCCGGTGTAAAAGCCCATATTTGATTTCCAATCATTATTTTATTTTCTGTAAGTTTGATATTACTATTACCAAACTTCCATTCATTATTAAAATCTTTATGTGGACCATAGAGAGTATCTAATTCATTTCTGCTTTCCAATAGTGCTAAGTCAGTATAACTCGTATTATTATGTGAATTATTTAGGGTTTCAGATTGAGAGTAAAAATCATCATTATCATCATCATCACCATCAGTATAAGCTTCATCATCCTTAGCAGCATTTGCGTTTCGATCACTAAGTGAGGTGTTTTTATTGAATAACGTTTTTTCAGCAAGTTTCTTTGGAGTGCTTGTCTCTAACTTAAATTGTTGTTCGTTAAATGGGAAATTTGAGTTTTAAGAAATTTTCATTTTTAAATCACCCCTTTCTGCTTTAATTCTTCTTTGGTTATATTTAGAACTATTCACAAATTCTCTTAAAGGATCTATTATTGGTTTAAATGTGTCTTTAAATAGCTCATGTGTATCTGCTTCACCAATTTTTATACTACGGAATTTTTTCTTTAAAACATTTCTTGTCTTTATTAGCTCTTTTAAAACTTCTTCATCCATTTTCAGGTATCAGATACGGTATCAGCTATCAGATCAGGTATCAGCTATCAGATCAGGTATCAGATATCAGATCAGGTATCAGCTATCAGATCAGGTATCAGAACAGGTATCAGCTATCAGATCAGGTATCAGCTATCAGATCAGGTATCAGATATCAGATCAGGTATCAGCTATCAGATCAGGTATCAGATATCAGATCAGGTATCAGATCAGGTATCAGAACAGGTATCAGCTATCAGATCAGGTATCAGATATCAGATCAGGTATCAGCTATCAGATCAGGTATCAGATATCAGATCAGGTATCAGCTATCAGATCAGGTATCAGAACAGGTATCAGCTATCAAAAACAGGTATCAGCTAGCAGATTATATTTTCTATATTTCAGGAAATAAGTAGATGTATTATGTTTAACGCCAAATTAAATACTAATGTTTTACTTTTATGTAGAGTAATTTATATCGTTATGAAATATTCGAATAATTTTCTATAGCGACCATTGTTTAATTCATTATCTTTGCTTTTCACCAAAAATCCATATTTTTCCTTCCAACACTCTCTACAAATTTCATTAAACTTTTCATAACTCATGTCGCTGGCAACATGATCACAATAAACGTGTTTCATGTTTGTCTCATCTTGTTTAAACATTATAATCACATTTGCATTGTCTCTTATTAAATGTTTGGGAATTCTCGTATAAGTTTGACATAAGTAGAATGAATCGACATCCTTATGTCGTCCCATGCAAAAATATGCTCGTATATTATTTTGCTTCTCACATGCAACATCATCAAATATCATAATTGAATTAATTTTAGCTTCATTAAGGGGTATAACTGATTCATTATCTGTAAATGTATAATATCCCATCCCTTTAATTGGTGAAATCAATTTCTTCAAGTATTCATATTTCGGTTGATATAGAGATTTTGAGTATAAATAGATGTTTTCAAACTTGAGCCCATTAGGACTTTCTAGTAATGCAATCATGACATTCGTCTTTCCACAATTTGATGGCCCAACTATCAGAGCACGAATAGAATTTGGTAAGAGGGAGCTATGCTTTATTTTTGATCTGATGTTCGATGAAGCATCAATATTGCGAATCACAATATTTGTATGTTGTTTTATTAACCGCATTCTTATAACTAATTGCAATTTATAAATGTTACTTTTATTATAGAAGAAGAAATAATATGGTTGTACATTATAGCAAAACATTCAGTCATAAAAAACCAGTCGTTGGAAAAGGTTTAGTTAATAGATTAATAAACTCTATACCTGTTGAACTACACCTTCCTGGATACCAATTTTGTGGCCCCGGAACAAAATTACAAAAACGTTTAGATCGCGGTGACAAAGGAATAAATTTATTAGACGCTGCATGTAAAAATCACAACATTGCTTATTCCAAAGACAAGGATTTAAATAATAGACATCAAGCTGATAAAATTCTTGAAAATAAAGCTTGGGAGCGAGTTCTTTCAAAAGATAGTAGTCTTGCAGAAAAATCATTTGCATATATGGTTGCTAACGCAATGAAAGCAAAAACAAAATTTGGTATGGGGTTGAAGAAGAAGGTTCTAAAAAGAAAAAAACAAAATGGAAAAAATCTGTTCAGTACATCAATTAAAGATGCAACGAAAATATTGAAGAAGGAAAAGCCTCAAGACATTAACTCTGCTATTAGGATTGCTCGTAAAGTTATCAACAAGTCGTTAAGGGGAAAGAAATCACAAGTTGTAATACCACGTGTAATTAATGTCCCAAAAATTGGCGGCTTCTTACCTTTGGTACCTATTCTTACTGCTCTGAGTGCAATTGGAAGTCTTTCTGCTGGCGGAGCTGCTATCGCAAAAGCAATAAATGCAGCAAAGAATGCTAAACAACAACTTGATGAAGCAACGAGGCACAATAAAACAATGGAAGCAGTAGCAATGGGGAAAGGATTTTATCTTAAACCCTATAAAAAAGGATATGGATTGGTTTGTCAAGAAAAAACAAAAAAAATTTTTCGTAAAGCTACCCAAATAAACCACTATCTGATGTTGATCTGAAAAATTTTTCAACAAACATTCCCTACTTTAGAGGAGTTTTCATGTTGGATGCACTACCAAAACGATCGAGAAAAAGAGAATGCGGTATCATTAACTTAGATTAATCAACTGGACCTGGAACACATTGGGTAGCATATTATAAAAACAATCAACATAAGGAATATTTCGACAGTTTTGGAAATTTACAACCTCCTTTAGAATTACTTAAATATCTGGGCAAAAATATAAAATATAATTACAATCAATATCAAAATTATGATTCATTTAAATGTGGACATTTATGTCTTGAATTTCTTTACAAAATAAGTGAGAAGAATAAATAAATAAAACATTTAAACAATTTTCAAAAAAATGTTCTGTTTTATTAATAAAAAGTTTATAGAAATATTGTTTTTTACATATTATTCCCAATGAGGATATTGAGCATTTGTTATAAATATGTCTATACCAGCAGCAGTATCCAATCTTATGCCACTGTCTCCTTGCTTACATACGCAATATATCCCGGATGCCAATTCCATTACATCATCATCAGATAGAGTATTATAACGGTTTGGTAAATACATTATATAATTTTCCAGTTCAATTTTAACTGTGGTGCCGTATTTACTTGTCACCCGTTTTGCGTTTTTAACTACATACTTAGTAGACTCCTCAAGATCTTTTATATGTATAAGTGTTTTTTTTATTTAAACTGTTGAATTTTTTTAACAAATCAGAAGTATTCATTATTATTTAATTTTTTTTCTTTTATATATTTTTTCCTATTTGTCAGATTGCTTAATCTGCTTTTGTACACTGATGCATTAAATACTTCTACCAAGCCTTAAATAGGTGGCAAAGAAAGATCAGTATCAGTAGCTATCTCTTTTTCTCATATTGATATTAGTTGATGTTTTTTCATTTATATATATTTTTTTTCATATTTGACAGATTGCTTAATCTGCTTTTGTAAACTGATGCATTAAATACCTACCAAGCCTTAAATAGTTGAGAAAATCTGAATAGAACGAAATATCACTATTGTAGCTATCTCTTTTTTTTCTCTAAAATATTTCCGTTATTGATATAATTATAGTGAAGGAGATAGTTATAGTAATCTATAAGTGTCAATACTGATCAATCTAAATTGTTTGTAAAATTTAAAATTTTTAGAAGAAAATTTATCTATAAATATAGAATTAAACCTTTGAAGAATATTAGTGTAAAAACAGCATTCAAACTATTAGTTAAAAAAGAAAAAAATATATATAAATATATAAAATGAGCAAAACCCGTGAGCAGTTATTTGAGTTCCTTAATTCCTTTGATGACTTATTGCTGTATGAGCATAAACAAAGTATAAATTTTTTTCTATCAATGCTCACCGAAAATGAGGACTATGGCGTAGTAGAGCAGGAGGACACATATAATGGACATTTTGCTAGCTGCTGTCAAACTTATACGAGAATTCCCAAACATTTAATAAGAGACAATGCAAATGTGATTATAATGTTTAAACAAGATGAGACAAACATGAAACACGTTTATTGTGATCATGTTGCCAGCGACATGAGTTATGAAAAGTTTAATGAAATTTGTAGAGAGTGTTGGAAGGAAAAATATGGATTTTTGGTGATAAGCAAAGATAATGAATTAAACAATGGTCGCTATAGAAAATTATTCGAATATTTCATAACGATATAAATTACTCTACATAAAAGTAAAACATTAGTATTTAATTTGGCGTTAAACATAATACATCTACTTATTTCCTGAAATATAGAAAATATAATCTGCTAGCTGATACCTGTTCTGATACCTGATCTGATAGCTGATACCTGATCTGATATCTGATACCTGATCTGATAGCTGATACCTGATCTGATATCTGATACCTGATCTGATATCTGATACCTGATCTGATAGCTGATACCTGTTCTGATACCTGATCTGATAGCTGATACCTGATCTGATATCTGATACCTGATCTGATAGCTGATACCTGATCTGATATCTGATACCTGATCTGATAGCTGATACCTGATCTGATAGCTGATACCTGTTCTGATACCTGATCTGATAGCTGATACCTGATCTGATATCTGATACCTGATCTGATAGCTGATACCTGATCTGATAGCTGATACCTGATAGCTGATCCGATAGCTGATCTGATAGCTGATACCGTATCTGATACCTGAAAATGGATGAAGAAGTTTTAAAAGAGCTAATAAAGACAAGAAATGTTTTAAAGAAAAAATTCCGTAGTATAAAAATAGGTGAAGCAGATACACATGAGCTATTTAAAGACACATTTAAACCAATAATAGATCCTTTAAGAGAATTTTTGAATAGTTCTAAAAATAACCAAAGAAGTATTAAAGCAGAAAGGGGTGATTTAAAAATGAAAATTTCTAAAAACTCAAATTTCCCATTTAACGAACAACAATTTAAGTTAGAGACAAGCACTCCAAAGAAACTTGCTGAAAAAACGTTATTCAATAAAAACACCTCACTTAGTGATCGAAACGCAAATGCTGCTAAGGATGATGAAGCTTATACTGATGGTGATGATGATGATAATGATGATTTTTACTCTCAATCTGAAACCCTAAATAATTCACATAATAATACGAGTTATACTGACTTAGCACTATTGGAAAGCAGAAATGAATTAGATACTCTCTATGGTCCACATAAAGATTTTAATAATGAATGGAAGTTTGGTAATAGTAATATTAAACTTACAGAAAATAAAATAATGATTGGAAATCAAATATGGGCTTTTACACCGGGTTTATTTTCTTTAATGTTTCACAAAATACCAAAACATTATGATAAACATGAACTAGAACTATATAAAAAAATTTTAGTTAGCACAAATGCATACAAAAGAGAATATAGACCTGATGGACAAATAAAAGGAACGAGAGCGTATAAATATAAGCATATTATCAGCAAATTGTTTAGAAAACAGAATGAAAAGAACTCGTCAACTTCATCATTTAATACAATAAAAAGTACTTATAAGGGAGATGGTTTGATGAAACTAAACACACATAAACCTAACTATATATACTGGGATGATCCCAATGATTGTGTAGATCGCCTTAGGCTATTGCTGGCATCACAAGCTGCAGGTCATACTAATCATAATAATGAGATTGTCTCAATTATCGAGGAATTATATGAAGCAAACATTATAGAATAGTACTTATCTACATAAATCATGTCCATTGACAAGTTTGGGCACTATCTTAATGGCACAAGTGGCACAGTTTTAGTGAAAAATGTTCCTAAGCTGTTGGGGTTCGTTATGGATACAACTAATAGCATTGATGTCCAAAACAAAAGGATCAAAAATGTTGCAAATGCATTGGAGGAAAATGATGTTGTCAATAAGTTGTTTCTGCAAAGTCAAATTGAAGAGATACAACTTGAAATCAACATGAATTTAAATCAGAAACTCAATGAAATTCAAGAAAAAATTTTAAGCATGAAGTTATTCTTCGAAAAATAAATTAGAAAGACAAATGAGTTAATTTATGGGTATGAAAAAAATTTGATGGCGCACAATACTTAAAAGAACTCACACTGAATACAATATACAGTGCTTTTCGCTTAAAGCGAACTTCAAGGGACTGATCAAATTTTTTCGTTTTAAGCGAAGTTCGTTTTAAGTGAAGACATCAAGAAACCATTATTTTTCCGCTGGTGATGTTGTGGCGGCTTTTAAATCGATCAATCCAACTTTCGCTGCACTTAAAATTGCTGTAGTTAAGCTTTAAGCCAAATTCTTGTGCTTTCGCTTGTAAAACGCCATTACTTACAGTCACATTATTGGCTCTTTTCTGGGTAAACCATTTTAGAAGACAATTATCCAGTTCCTTGAAGGAAGGGTTTTTAACTTTCTTTACACTTGTGGAGTTTTGCTCAAAATTATTTAGCACCAGGTGCTTATTTTTCCAAATTGTAGCTATTGTTGACTTGCTGATGCCCATTTCTTGGCATATTTGCTTTTGGTTTACCCTATTTGTATGCGTTTTATTATATGAAATTTCTCTTTTAAAGAAAAACACTTTCTTTGTTTTGCAACCGCTGCTACGGCCATCTTCTCACTTTGTAATTTTCAACAACTGAATTCACATCGCCTTCACACAAAAACAAAAAACAATTAAACCTAGGGGAAGTACCTGATTATAGAGCATACGACAGCGTTACCAAATTAAAAAATATAATTTTTTGTTCATGGCAACACACTTCTTGGTTCGTTTTAAGCGAAAAAAAGAACAATTTACATGCAAAAAAAAGTTTGTTATAACCGAAAGTTCGCTTTAAGCGGGTTCGTTATAAGTGAAAATATTTTCATGGTTTTATATAAATAAAAGTTCGTACTTTCGAAAATGGTTCGTTTTAGGCGAAAGTTCGTTTTAAGCGGGTTCGCTATAAACGAAAAATACTGTATTCAGTAAAATCCTAAATATATTAAATAATGACTTCAAAAAGATCTTTAGTAAATGAGCTGCATAAGCAAGCACGAAAAAATTTTCCACGTCGGAGAGTTGTTATGAAAGGAATAGATGATCTTTGGCAAGCTGATTTAGTTGAAATGGGGAACTATTCTACAGACAATAAGAACTATCGATATTTAATGACAGTAATTGATACATTTTCGAAATTCGCATGGGCTGTACCACTTAAAACAAAAACTGCGCTTGAAACAGTCCGGGCAATGGAACTTGTTTTTTAATTGGGACGGGTGCCAAAAAACTTACAAACAGACGACGTAAAGAGTTTTTCAATAAACTCTTTGGAAAATTGATGGATAAATACAACATTAATCACTACTCAACGTATAGCAGAATGAAAGCATCAATTGTGGAACGATTTAATAGAACATTAAAAGGAATGATGTGGAAAGAGTTTAGCTTCAATGGTTCTTATAATTGGTTTGATATTTACAAAGACTTGATTAATACATATAACAGAAAAATTCATCGTACCATCAAAATGGCACCTATTCAAGTTACCTCTAGATATGAGAAAAAATTATTAAGTACGGTATATAACCGTTTAAAACTGTTCAAATTACCAAAATTCAATGTTGGAGATCATGTGCGTATAAGTAAATATAAACATGTTTTTGAAAAAGGATACACCCCCAATTGGACAACAGAAATTTTCACAATTAAAACAGTTCAAAATACATATCCAGTTACATACATATTAGAAGACTATCGTGGTAATCCTATTAAAGGCGGATTCTATGATGAAGAACTCATAAAAACGGAATTTCCCAACACATACCTGGTTGAAAGAGTTCTCAAAACTAAAGGCGATAAAGTATTTGTTAAATGGCTAGGATTTTCTAATCAACATAATTCTTGGATTAATAAAAATGAAATATTGTAGTAAAGTTTAAACATAAGCCTATTTTTGTAACTAATATATTAAAGAAAAACAAATAAATGAGCATGCAAATTCTTTTTTATACAAAGTGTTCTGTTTAATTTCATTTATTAATAATCTGACAACCATAATGTCAATAACACTTACTCTGAACTCAAACTCATCCGAGTTATCAGCTAATTACTTTCCTCCTATTGGTTTAAATGGTGGATATGAATGTGCTCTAACTGATTTTCATTCATATAATAGCATACCTAATGTAGATGATTATAACAATATATTTCATATAGGTGAACATGTAATTAAAATACCAATAGGATCCTATGAATTGAATGATATAGTTGATTATATTAAAGATCAATATAAGCAGTACTGTCCGGAAAATAAAATTGATATTGAGGCTAATAACAATACAATGCAAGTTAGAGTTAATAGCTCTAAGGACCTCATATACTTTAATAAGGATAATACAATTGGAAAACTTTTAGGATTCAATGAGAAAATTCTAGCTCCCAACGAAGATCATTACTCAGATCTCCCCGTCAATATTTTCATAGTGAATATCCTACGTGTTGAATGTAATATAGTCGTTAATATATATATATATGAATAATTCACAAGCACATACATTACATGAATTCGCGATCAATGTCCCACCAGGGTATAAAATTGTTGAGATTCCTAGAAATCTTATCTATTTGCCCGTTAACTGCCGAGAGATAAGTTCTCTAACTCTGCGCATCGTTGATCAGAACGGTGATTTAATTAATTTTCGAGCAGAAGAAATTACAATACGACTACATCTGAGATCTAACAAATAATGATAATATACAACGCCAAGCAATCTAAGGATAAAATTGGATACACTTGTAAAACACTATTAAAAACCAAACCACAATTAAAGAGATCATCACACAAAAAACATCTGTCACAAGGAAATAAACAATTTTTGAAGTCCCTCAATTTAAAGTTGGTAAAGAAATGAGCTCCATACTAGATGTTTTAGAAAAACCTCTATCAGACGAGAGTATAATTAAAAAGGACTACCACACATATACACCGTACATACAATCCTTCAATAACAATGATGAGATTCGAATTTCAATACAAAATCAAGACTTGTATGTGATGCCCAGCGAAAGCTACATATATGTTGAGGGAAGTATTGTAGATGATAATAACAGCAAAATATCTTCTTTTTTAAATCTTAAATTGAAAAATAACTTTGTGGCACATCTATTTGATGAAATTAGATATGAGCTCAACGGTATAGAAATTGATCATACAAGACATTTAGGCATTTCAAGCTCCTTAAAAAATTTCGTTTCTTTATCACCAACGGAAAGTGTTGGCATGTATAATGCTGGATGGAACAAACTTGATGATTTGAATATTCTAAATGGATACTTTAATTTCTATGTACCACTGAAACTATTTTTAGGTTTTGCTGAAGACTATAATAAAATTATACTGAGCGGTAAACATGAATTGATTCTCTTACGTAATAAGAACGATGAAAAACTCGTATACTCGACTATTGCTACTGACAAACCAAAAATTAGTATCTCAAACATCTCATGGAGAATTCCACATGTACAATTATCCGATCTTAACAAATTGAATATGATTAAAATTATTAACAATGGTGCTTTTATACCGATGGCATTTCGCAGTTGGGATTGTCACATTAATCCTCAACTAAATACAGGAACTAGCCATATATGGAATGTTAAATTGACTGCAAATAGAGAACGACCCCGTTTTGTATTGATTGCTTTTCAACAAGAGAATAAGTTTGTTCACTGTAATCTAAACAATTTAAAAGTGCATTTAAATTCCGAATCGTACCCATATGATGATCTTAATATAAAATTTAAAAATGACCGTTATGCAATTCTATATGATATGTATCTACGATTTCAACAAAGCTACTACATGAGAGAATCACAACCGCTTCTAACTGCTCAAGAGTTCAAAAATAGTGTGCCTATAGTGGTAGTAGATGTCAGTCACCAAAACGAATCTCTCTCGAACGGTCCTGTTGATATAAAAATTGAAATTGAAACAGATTCCAACATTCCCACTGATACATCAGCTTTTTGCATTCTCATCCACGATCGCTTAATAGAATACATACCATTAAAAGGTAAAGTTCGTAAAATCATGTAAATAAAAAAAAATAAAAAATAAGATGATGGGGGATAAAATTTTCATCGATATGCAAGGATTTAAATCTAATTCAAACACCTTCATTGCAAAGGAAATAGCAATTGCTTTTAACAACGAGGAGTATATAAATTTTATTATTAAACCACCGTTTAACTTCAAAAGATTGTCAATAGCAAAACAAAATGAAGCAAATTGGCTAACAAAAAACTTTCATCATCTGAATTGGAATGACGGATCAATATCATTTAAGAGTGTTGTAAAATTTTTAAAAACCAATTTTAAATATTCAACAATCTATGTTAAGGGTATGGAAAAGAAGAAATGGTTTGAAAAATTACTTCAAGTCAGAGTTTTTAACATCGAGGATATTGGCTGTATCAACTTTAAGCAAATACAACTTAAATATCCGGAACATTTTTATTGTAGCTACCACAACTATGGAGTTTGTGCTTTAAGAAATGCATATTTACTTTATCAGGAAAATAAGTAAAGATTTTAATTTTAATTTTCTATACTTATATTGCTACAACATATATTTACGATATTTTTTTAAATAAAATATGTAGATTTAAAATATACAAAATTTTGTTCAATCATTTTTTATATGTATATGGTATGTATACGAGACAGAGGCAAATGTCAGCAAGCAGTATGAATTTACTATCAATTATATGATTGCGCACTTTTGAGCTGTTACGCGCTTGCTTTTTTATCTGTCATCGCTCTCGCTCTGTCCCTCTGCCTACAGCTCCGTCCTCTGCATTTGAATTTCCTTTTCATTTTTCTTGTGAACCACTTAACCACAGCATGCGTTTATCTCTGCTTAACAAATTCTCTATCCTCTGCTTCTATTGACAGTCTGTCAGTCTGCCAGTCTGTCAGTCTGCCAGTCTGTCGCTCTGCCGTCACTCTGTCACTATACCAAACTATTCATAATCAAGAGAACCACACTTGCTTCTTACAACAACAACAACAACATTACATTACAAAATCGATACCATGTTTATTACTAAAAATAATTACTTCAACAAAATCCATACAACTCATTCTAACAAACAGCCAAACATTGGCCTACATTTAATTCCATCAGACAGAGAGACAGACAGACAGGGAGACTTAAAAAAATTCACACTTTGTACAATCAATAATAATTTTTTATTCCTAAGTGCATTCATACCCACACGATCAACATTTCTTAAACAAAGATTTTTATCTCTCCTTTTAATTTTTGTTGTGA
The DNA here is from genome assembly GCA_956483635.1 of Panzeria rudis. NCBI lineage: Eukaryota > Metazoa > Arthropoda > Insecta > Diptera > Tachinidae > Panzeria > Panzeria rudis. The sequence goes on along the minus strand of OY101448.1, from coordinate 110,133,565 downwards.
AGCACTTAACCACAGGAAAAGACAGACAGAAGCAGGAAAACCAGACAAAGGACAGAGAAAATAAACTAAACATAAAGACATACGTTCTCTGCATTTGAATTTCCATTTCATTACAAAACTAAATTACACATATTATGACTTTTTTTAACACTCTAACTATCAGTTTATATTACCAACCAACCAAATTCACTTTAAAACCAAAATCCTTTTCAATCTACACTTAAACAATAAATGGAAACGTACACTTAAACAATAAATGAAAAACAAAACACCATCCCAACCAAAATATTTCTTAATTGTACAAGATTAGAATTTTAAAACAGTTAATTTTTTTCACTGACAAGTTCATTAATACTATTTCCCAAAACTCACTTTAAAACCAAAATCCTTTTCAATCCACACTTATACAAAAATTCATACAGCTCGTTTTTCCCACGCCTTTCATATACAATTAAACAATAAATTAAAAAAAACAAACATAAAAACACACATTCGAACCCTCGTCACCTCACACTTAAGCTCATAAATGAAAATTATCACGTACAAGCCATCGTAAAACCCTCTGCGCGTGCCTAACATAACTAGTTACATGCACCGACACACAAAAACACCACCTAAACCCTTGTCAAACACACCCTTGACACTAATTACCCAAATTTAGGCAATAAATTACAAAATTTCACAAATTTTGACAATTTTAATTGGTGACAAAGCCCCAGTTCCCCACTACTAGCGAAGAAATATTCGTATTGAGAAAGAGGTAATGCGAAAAGAAAAGCAGGGCGAAGAACAATTCCAATTATTCCTGACAGCGAATGATTTGAGTGACAATACAGAAGAACTAATTGATGAGTACAATAGTGATGATAATACTGATCAAACTGCTAACTGTAACTCTCAACAAAAAAACAGAAAACGAGGAATGAAACATTTTATCACTTCCAAGCTTGTTGCGACCTTAGACAAGGCCAAGGTAAGTGACAGGGATGCAGTACGTATTCTGATAGCTGCGGCTGAAGCATTGAAACATGATATCAGTACATTAGTAATCAGTAAGACATCGATTCGGCTTTGCCGTAAACAATTTCGTTCGGAAACTGCTGCAAATCTGATGATGGATTTTAAAAACAAAGATATAAATCAAATTACGGTACATTGGGATGGAAAAATTTTACCATCGATCACAGGAAATGCAAAAGTGGACAGATTACCAGTTGTGATAACAACAAATGGCATTGAACATCTACTTGGAGTACCTGCCCTGTCAGCTGGTACTGGAAAAGAACAGACAGACGCCATACTCAAACTATTAAATGAATGGAGTCTAACAGAAAAGGTATTTAAAAAACAATTTCTTATAACAGTAAATATAAACAACATTCTTTCCAAACAAGGTACAAGCTTTATGTTTTGATACTACAGCGACAAATACAGGTAGATTACAAGGTACTTGTATTTTATTAGAACAACACCTCAATAGAGAATTGTTATATCTCCCTTGCCGTCATCACATATATGAACTCTTGCTGAAAAGTGCTTTCGTGAAATATGACTTAAAATTAAGTGGACCATCATTAGATATTTTCCAGCGTTTTAAAAAAAATTGGCCCAAAATCAATCAACAAAAATTTGCAAGTGGAATGGTGGATAAAAAAATAAATCTTGCGCTTAAAAAAACTGAACAAGACCAATTAGCTCAATTTGCTCATAACTATGTCACTATACAACATCCCAGGGCAGACTACAAGGAGTTATTGGAATTGAGTCTTGTATTTCTTGGTCGAAACACAGAGCCTGTAAGGTTTAAATCACCTGGAGCGATGCATCATGCCCGATGGATGGCTAAAGCGATATATACGCTTAAGATTTTTCTTTTCCGCCACCAATTTTCAATGTCATCAGATGAGGCAAATGCTATACAAGATATAAGTGTGTTCATTTTGAAAATTTATTTGAGACCGTGGATTGAAGCGCCAATTGCCGCGAAAGCACCCTTAAATGATTTAAATTTTATTAAAAATATTATTAAATTCAATGAATTGAATGAAATAATAAGCAATGAAGTAACGAGCAAGTTTTCGAATCACTTGTGGTACCAGACACCAGAAGCAGCAGGCCTTTCATTTTGTGATAATGCTGTAGACGTTGGAGAAAAGAGAAAAATGGTTGAAAATCTCAAAGAAGAACAAAATAATGAGAATAAAAGAATAGTAACCAATATGAATGAATTAAACCAAAAAAATATTTCAGATTTTGTTAATAAAAAAACATTGCGCTTTTTCGAAAGATTTAATATTGAAACTAACTTTCTAAAACTTGACCCTTCCAAGTGGCACAATGAATCCGAATTTCAAAAGGGAATGAATATTGTACAAAACTTACATGTTGTTAATGATCCTGCAGAGCGTTTTGTAAAACTTATTGAAGAATATAATGCAGCGTTAACAAAAAACGAAGAAAAGAAACAATATATCTTGCAAACAGTAACTGATTATAGGAAAAAGTACGGTAGCATTAATAAATCAGACCTTTGCGATTAAGTTTAAATGTCTATCAAGAATAGTAATCATTAAACGTTAATTTCAATAAAATAATATATTACAAACATATAAAAAAACGAACACATACTGCTTTTTAAGCCTTTTTGGCTTTTATGCAGAAACACCCAGGGTCTTGGCAGGAATCGAACCTGCGACCTCCTGCTTAACAGTCTAGCACACTATCTACTAAGCCACGGAGGTACCCGTGAATATGAAATATGAAACATTTTACTGATATTTTCGTGCCTTGTCTCTTGAAAAGTCCATATAAACCAGTTTTAGCCACTTTAGTGGGCATATGCCACGCCTTAATCTAGGGCAATCAGTCTAAGATTTTGGAATTTCACTATTGGCGTAAAAAGGAACAATTTGAGGGGGCGGTACACCTTTTTTGCAAAAAAAAATTTTTTCCATACAAAAAAAGTTCGGTCTAATGTACAACCACACGCCATGTGAATGGTAGATACATTGTAAGGCTGCCGTTTAAAACAGAGTTTCCCAATGAAATCTTCCTCGAATCATCTCGATTCGTTGCTCTTGCCCAATATTCCAGAATGGAAAAAAACTCAAGCCAAAGATCCAGAACTGCAAGCTCAATACAAGGCAGTTCTTGATGATTACTTGGCGTTAGACCACATGGAAGCAACTTCCTCTCAAGAGATTATATCGCAAGGCAAATATAACTGGTTTTATTTACCACATCATGCGGTTGTGCGGCCAGAACATAAAACTACAAAAGTGAGAGTCGTGCTCAAGGCCTCAAGGAAAACTAAGTCCCAGTTTTCATTTAACGATATTCTCTACACTGGTCCCACACTCCAAAATGATTTAATAACAACAATACTTAATTGGAAAAATATCAATTCGTATTTAGTGGCGATATACAAAAACTGTATCGTCAAATTCTCGTGCACCCAGAGGATAGGCAATTTTAGAGAATTCTCTTTCAAATTAACTCAGACGGCCCTATACAAGATTTTCAGTTGAAAACTGTCACTTTCGGAGTGAATTGTGCCCACTTCCTCGCGATTCGTACCCTATTGCGACTAGCCTCAGACTGCGAATCCAGTCTCCCTAGAGCGGCATCAATTCTGCGGTCAGAAACATACGTCGACGACATATTGTCTGGAGGGTATACAATAGAAGAAACACTTAAGGCTCAAAGTGAACTCATAGAAACTTTAAAATCAGCGGGATTACCACTTAAAAAGATAACCGCAAATGATCCCAAGCTACTCATGCATTTACCAAAAGATGATCTCTATGATTCAGAGTTCCTGCGCTTCCATGAAACAAGCGCTACCAAAACTCTTGGTATAAAATGGAATGCGCTCAATGATTCATTCTCGTACAGTTTTTCCCCTATTGATCAAACTTCGAATATTACAAAACGCCAGATTCTTTCCTCAGTTGCAAAATTGTTCCACCCAGCCGCATGGCTAGCTCCGATAGTCATCAGAGCAATAATTCTGATGCAACAACTGTGGTTAGAAGGTCTACAGTGGGACGAAGACATTTCAGAAGATTCTCTTCAAAAATGGAACAATCTTGTCCAAGACTTTTCCAAAGTAGACTGTATATCCATACCACGCTGGCTACAATATAAGCCCGAAGACACTTTACAGATTCACGGGTTTTCTGATGCTTCTAAATCGGCATATTGCGCAACGGTATTTCTGACATGCCAAACTCACACTCACAACACTTTTGTAAATTTATTAGTAGCAAAATCTAAAGTTGTACCCATACAAACAATTTGCCTCCCTCGATTAGACCTAAATGGCGCAGTACTACCGTCAAAACTCGTTAATCACATTTGCTCATCTAAAATTCAACTCTAAAGAAATCTAGCTATGGATCGACTCGTCCATAGTACTAGGCTGGCTATCAAAGTCTCCGTCGTCATGGGAAACGTATGTGGCCAATGGAATATCGCAAATCCATCTTGTAGTACCAAGGGCAATATGGCGACATGTTCCGACTCATGACAACCCCGCAGATCTTGGAGCGCGTGGTTGTCTCCCACAAGAGCGGGCAAACAGCTCTCTTTGGTGGCATGGACCATCATGGCTAACCCATCCCACTTCGCAATGGCCAAATCGAAATCCACTCAAAAATACCACGGAACCTATAGAAATCCAATCTCTTAAAACGATTTGCTAGATAATTTCTCCTCTAACACGAAAGCCCTACGTGTCGTTTGCTACGTTTTCAGGTTTTTCGACCGCTCAATAAAAAACATTAAACCGTGCGTCTCTGACAGCACGTCTGAGAGTTTAACTCAACAAGAGATGAGTTTTGTAAAAACTCGGCTCATTAGTCTAGCACAAAAGAGATTTTACCAGGAAAAATATAGTTGTCTAGAGAACTCACAAGCCGTCCCCAGTAAAAGTTCACTCAAAACTCTGAACCCGTTTCTGGACAAGAGCTCAATTCTAAGACTAAACGGCAGATTATCGCTGTCGTCTCTTCCAGATGGCGAGCGGTATCCTATCATCTGACCTGGAAACTCTCGTTTTTGTGAACTATATCTTTCGCACTTGCATCAATTTCTACAATACGCGGAATGTAGTCAAATGTGCCGAATGGCACAGATGGAGTTTTATATATTCAGACTAAAAAATAGGGTGAAAAAGGTAATTCGACATTGCAAGCCGTGCATAATTTATAAGCAACGACCATGCACTCAAATAATGGCACCGTTACCACCAGAAAGGTGTAATCTATCTCTACCCTTTCAAATTACAGGTATCGACTTTGCCGGGCCCTTTGAAATCAAATCATCTCCCTTAAGAAAAGCTCCCACACTAAAAGCATATGTCAGTGTTTTCGTTTGTTTTAGCACGAAAGCAGTACATTTAGAACTCTGCTCAGATTTATCCTCGGCGGTGTTCCAAGCAGCTTTTGCTCGCTTCGTTGGGAGGCGGGGCTCCCCCAGCGGGTAGTTACGGATAACGGCCGAAATTTCCTCGGAGCTAGCCGAATACTCGAACGAGAATTTGCCAATTTCGTTAATAATGTTTCTCAAGACGTAGCTCAAAAATATATTTCACATGGGTTTGAGTAGAAATTTATACCACCACACGCTCCACATATGGGCGGTCTATGGGAGGCCGCCGTCAAAAGTTTCAAATTTCATCTCAAACGAATCGCTGGGGCTCAAAAATTCACGATTGAAGAGTTCGATACTATTCTAGCTAGGATTGAAGGCGTCCTTAACTCGCGGCCGATATCTGCAATCTCGGAGGACCCTACCGATTTGACCGCCTTAAGACCAGGCCACTTTCTGAGAGGCGCTCCAATAATGGCCCTCCCAGAACAAAATTGTTAAAACATCAGTTCTCCACACGATGGAAAGAGGATTACCTGAAATCTCTACATAAGCGGTACAAATGGAGGAACTCTACTCCAAATATTCAGGTGGGCGATTTAGTGGTAGTGATAGATGATCTACTGCCGCCTTACGAATGGCGTTTGGGACGAGTAGAGAAAACTTTTCCAGACGCAGATAACAATGTACGTACCGCAGACGTGCGCACAACCACCGGAACAATAACCCGTCCGATAGTTAAATTATGTTACCTTCCGCTCATTTTAAATTCTAAACTAGTTTCCAGTGTATCAAATCTAAGAAAAGTTTTAATTCATATTAGATTACATTTCACCCTACTCATAATACACTCGTTAATAATACATATTCAATTCACTCATAATAGATATCCATTGCAAAGGTCAGCTGAGCTAATTTACTATTTTCTCCCAGCAGGACTAATCGACGACTCGAGAGCACTCGCCCAAAACAAGATAACCATAATAGGATGAAGAAACGGGTATCCACACATGAAAAAGGGGTATACAAATGCGTATTATGCAAACAGTGGCATGGCCTGAGGGTTTGCCCGAAGTTTTTGAAAACTAGTAGAAAAAAGCGAAAAGATAGTGGAGAAGTATCAAGTCTGCCGAAACTGTTTAGCTCAAAGTCACCTTTTGTGGACATGTGCATCGCGACATACTTGTCGAAAATGTGACCGCTACCACCATACGCTGTTGCACAAACTTAATTACGAACGTCGTCCAAAGGAACTCGAAACAAAACATCTACACAACCGTAAACATCAACAGCCAACTAAAAATGATGAGAAACAACAGGGGAAGCTACCAGTCAAGTCGACAGAGCCAGAACCATCTACCGAAACCAACACCAAAGTAATTGTAGAAGCCATTCGGTCGCTGGCCCACCTTTTATGTGCCCAAGAAAGCAAATGAAACTTGCCTGAGGCCAAGGGCGGCGGCATGTCCAAACTCGGTCTGGACATCAAAATTATAAAATCTTTTATTTATAATTACACATTAATCACTTGAATTAATTAATATTGCAAACTTGGCAGCACTTAAAATTTGGAACAAATTCCGAATTCGTTAAGTTTAGCAAACATGAAATACGTAGCTTGAAAATTGAGTATAAAACTTACTTGAATTTTGCCTTTGATATCAATCGTTTGTATTTAAGCCACCAAGCAATCAAAAATTTTCTTGAAAATTTTATATAATTTAATTATTACCAATTACTACCTGAAGTGATAAATATACTTCGTGTCCTGAATTAAACCGAAATTTCTTACCTGGTTCTTATTAAAGTCTAAAGGAAAAGGTGAGCTATTCCTTCTCATTACCAGCGAAATCTAAGGAAACTGATTCTGGTTTATTGTAGCATTGCTGATGTGTTTCCATCAAATGGAAATCAGTTTAACCAGACTGTTAGCAGCGCTGGCATGATGGCGTATGCTCCGGCTGGGCTCGCCGTCTTGGGGTGGTTCTTGTTAACCAATCTGAAATTACTACCAGCTACACATACAAATGTATACATGCCAGCCTTTGACGACATAAAACCATAAACTGTTCGAAAAAGAAAAGGAACCCAAAATCGAGGAGTAGGATAAACAATAGTCTTTTAAATATGTAGCCTAAGTAATAATGAACTACCACATACTTACTTCGTAGTCTTAGGTCACACAACAAAAGGGTTAGCTGATGGTAAGTTAACGTCGGCTGCCCTCCCACTAAAAATCATTTGGATTTTACCATGATGACTTTGAGCCGGAATCTACAGATGTTTGCAAGTCATCCCTAAATTCCTTCACCTTACCTTCTCATCACCTTTCCATAGCTTCGCCAAACGAATCTACTCGCTCATTTTCTTCAATAAAAAGCCCTTCAACATATTCATTTTGAATTCATATACAAAATTTTATTTTTGATTAAAGTTATTGAAACTAATGCTAAACCTGGCTCTAAGCCACATAGGCTAATATTAAAGGAAGATTTAACATTATAGAAATAAACTTATGACAACTTTTATTTGAAATCGAAATTGAGTTTTCAAGTAAGTCTTTCGTTTACTAAATTGTTCTTAAGAGACCAAAGAATTATACACAAAAACGAAAATTTAAGTAACTTATAATTAATTGTTTTTAATAATAATTATACATAAGCGATTTTACCTCCCGGTTTTGTTGAATAATAAGTAATTATAAGCCTGCTCGCGATACAGGATCTTTTTGTAATTATTTGCGATCGTTATTGCAACGTTTGTGAAAAAAAATTCCTTTCTTTTTCTTTCTAATTTCAAGGTAAGCCCCTACTCCAAATTCAGGCAATTAACCCTCAGAACAATTTTAGCGCTACCTAGGTTGAGCTCATCCTACTTAGCGGTCCTTTCGGTAGACCAATCGAAAGGATTTATGAAGACTAACCCGAATAGGTGTTTGCCCTAAATAATAAAAAAGGAAACAATTCACAAGGGCAATTATTTATTCAATCGCGGATATATGTCAACACCTATAATTCAACGGTCAATAAATCTCAAAGAAATATCGAATATGTACAAAAATTAATTTTTCTAATAATCAAGAAATATTAAATATTTACAAAAATATACATATAAATACAAATATAAATCTAAATAAGAGCAAAGAATTTAAATATAATCGAGTCCGTGGTCGTTTGTCAGTTTACATTACTGGTCAACTGGCACGATACTCATTTGGCTATTTGGAAAGTGACAGTTTTCAACTGAAAATCTTGTATAGGGCCGTCTGAGTTAATTTGAAAGAGAATTCTCTAAAATTGCTTATCCTCTGGGTGCACGAGAATTTGACGATACATTTTTGTATATCGCCACTAAATACGAATTGATATTTTTCCAATTAAGTATTGTTGTTATTAAATCATTTTGGAGTGTGGGACCAGTGTAGAGAATATCGTTAAATGAAAACTGGGACTTAGTTTTCCTTGAGGCCTTGAGCACGACTCTCACTTTTGTAGTTTTATGTTCTGGCCGCACAACCGCATGATGTGGTAAATAAAACCAGTTATATTTGCCTTGCGATATAATCTCTTGAGAGGAAGTTGCTTCCATGTGGTCTAACGCCAAGTAATCATCAAGAACTGCCTTGTATTGAGCTTGCAGTTCTGGATCTTTGGCTTGAGTTTTTTTCCATTCTGGAATATTGGGCAAGAGCAACGAATCGAGATGATTCGACGAAGATTTCATTGGGAAACTCTGTTTTAAACGGCAGCCTTACAATGTATCTACCATTCACATGGCGTGTGGTTGTACATTAGACCGAACTTTTTTTGTATGGAAAAATTTTTTTTTTTGCAAAAAAGGTGTACCGCCCCCTCAAATTGTTCCTTTTTACGCCAATAGTGAAATTCCAAAATCTTAGACTGATCGCCCTAGATTAAGGCGTGGCACATGCCCACTAAAGTGGCTAAAACTGGTTTATATGGACTTTTCAAGAGACAAGGCACGAAAATATCAGTAAAATGTTTCATATTTCATATTCACGGGTACCTCCGAAGCTTAGTAGATAGTGTGCTAGACTGTTAAGCAGGAGGTCGCAGGTTCGATTCCTGCCAAGACCCTGGGTGTTTCTGCATAAAAGCCAAAAAGGCTTAAAAAGCAGTATGTGTTCGTTTTTTTATATGTTTGTAATATATTATTTTATTGAAATTAACTTACGTTTAATGATTACTATTCTTGATAAACATTTAAACTTAATCGCAAAGGTCTGATTTATTAATGCTACCGTACTTTTTCCTATAATCAGTTACTGTTTGCAAGATATATTGTTTCTTTTCTTCGCTTTTTGTTAACGCTGCATTATATTCTTCAATAAGTTTTACAAAACGATCTGCAGGATCATTAACAACATGTAAGTTTTGTACAATATTCATTCCCTTTTGAAATTCGGATTCATTGTGCCACTTGGAAGGGTCAAGTTGTAGAAAGTTAGTTTCAATATTAAATCTTTCGAAAAAGCGCAATGTTTTTTTATTAACAAAATCTGAAATATTTTTTTGGTTTAATTCATTCATATTGGTTACCATTCTTTTATTCTTATTATTTTGTTCTTTGAGATTTTCAACCATTTTTCTCTTTTCTCCAACGTCTACAGCATTATCAAAAAATGAAAGGCCTGCTGCTTCTGGTGCCAGGTACCACAAGTGATTCGAAAACTTGCTCGTTACTTCATTGCTTATTATTTCATTCAATTCATTGAATTTAATAATATTTTTAATAAAATTTAAATCATTTAAGGGTGCTTTCGCGGCAATTGGCGCTTCAATCCACGGTCTCAAATAAATTTTCAAAATGAACACTTATATCTTGTATAGCATTTGCCTCATCTGATGACATTGAAAATTGGTGGCGGAAAAGAAAAATCTTAAGCGTATATATCGCTTTAGCCATCCATCGGGCATGATGCATCGCTCCAGGTGATTTAAACCTTACAGGCTCTGTGTTTCGACCAAGAAATATAAGACTCAATTCCAATAACTCCTTGTAGTCTGCCCTGGGATGTTGTATAGTGACATAGTTATGAGCAAATTGAGCTAATTGGTCTTGTTCAGTTTTTTTAAGCGCAAGATTTATTTTTTTATCCACCATTCCACTTGCAAATTTTTGTTGATTGATTTTGGGCCAATTTTTTTTAAAACGCTGGAAAATATCTAATGATGGTCCACTTAATTTTAAATCATATTTCACGAAAGCACTTTTCAGCTAGAGTTCATATATGTGATGACGGCAAGGGAGATATAACAATTCTCTATTGAGGTGTTGTTCTAATAAAATACAAGTACCTTGTAATCTACCTGTATTTGTCGCTGTAGTATCGAAACATAAAGCTTGTACCTTGTTTGGAAAGAATGTTGTTTATATTTACTGTTATAAGAAATTGTTTTTTAAATACCTTTTCTGTTAGATTCCATTCATTTAATAGTTTGAGTATGGCGTCTGTCTGTTCTTTTCCAGTACCAGCTGACAGGGCAGGTACTCCAAGTAGATGTTCAATGCCATTTGTTGTTATCACAACTGGTAATCTGTCCACTTTTGCATTTCCTGTGATCGATGGTAAAATTTTTCCATCCCAATGTACCGTAATTTGATTTATATCTTTGTTTTTAAAATCCATCATCAGATTTGCAGCAGTTTCCGAACGAAATTGTTTACGGCAAAGCCGAATCGATGTCTTACTGATTACTAATGTACTGATATCATGTTTCAATGCTTCAGCCGCAGCTATCAGAATACGTACTGCATCCCTGTCACTTACCTTGGCCTTGTCTAAGGTCGCAACAAGCTTGGAAGTGATAAAATGTTTCATTCCTCGTTTTCTGTTTTTTTGTTGAGAGTTACAGTTAGCAGTTTGATCAGTATTATCATCACTATTGTATTCATCAATTAGTTCTTCTGTATTGTCACTCAAATCGTTCGCTGTCAGGAATAATTGGAATTGTTGTTCGCCCTGCTTTTCTTTTCGCATTACCTCTTTCTCAATACGAATATTTCTTCGCTTTTCTTTTTCAAATAATGAACGATCGCATCCCACCATTGTACCAGGTCTACCTTCTTTACGTTGATTCTTCAAAAACTCTTTATCTTCTTCTATTTTAATTAAATCTAACGCATTTCCGTGCGCAATGTCAAATAAGTTTTCCATATTTTTAATAAACTCATCTTCTCGCCTTTTTTGAAGTGGTGTGCTGCGTTTGCACGTTTTTTTGCAGATTTTTCCATTGGTAATATAAAGCTTCAACTTTTTCCAAAAAATTTCGGCCTCTTTGATAACCAGATATGCACTTGAACGAAGATCCAATTTCACTTTGCGCATGCTATAAAACAAAACTTTCAAAACTTGTCCATTGGAAGGCAGCTTAGATCCAACAATTTGGCTTTCGTCATATCCTAATAAATAAATTTTTTCACTTGCTCTTGTGTCCATTTTATCATCAATATAAATTCTCTTTATAGCAATAATGTTTCTATGATTCAAAGCTCAAAATACCTACACTTCACTTTTTACACACTTTTAATTGACACGTGGTTGACTTTACGCTGTTGTTGCCAAATATTTGTTTACAGAGAAAGTAAGAATGGGGGAACTGTGTTCGATGTACTGAGTTAGACACGCTTTGGTGTTGTCCGTAATCAACGTAAACAACAACAAATCGTGAGCATACAAAAACAAATCGTGAGCATTTGCCGAAGAATAGCAATCATTAAACGTAAGTTAATTTCAATAACATAATATATTACAAACATGTCTGAAACATTTTACTTATATTTTCGTGCCTTGTATCTTGAAAAGTCCATATAAACCAATTTTAGCCACTTTAGTGGGCATGTGCCACGCCTTAGGGCAACCTGGGGCAATCAGTCTAAGATTTTGGAATTTCACTATTGGCGTAAAAAGGAACAATTTGAGGGGGCGGTACACTTTTTTTGCAAAAAAAAAGTTAAGTCCAGTCTATTGTACATGCATAAAATTCCTCACAGAATTCGTCTTCTACTGAGATTGGTTGCGTAGATGGAATTTCTTCCTCCTCCCAGAACTTTCTCAAAATGGCACTGAGATCAGAATCTTCATAGGTGACTACTTCGGTTGTAAAATCCTGAATGGCTTCCGCTTTCATGGGACCGCTAAACCCATCCAAATATAGTATTATGTGCCGAAGTTTTTCCGCAAATGTTTTTCTGGATACCTTCAAGATTAAAAAAATTATCATAATCGTTGCCTAGAATTAGATCTATTTGAGACGATTTGTTGAACGTTGGGTCAGCTAGATCTAATTCTTCTAGTTCTTTTGAACGTGAGACTTCAAAGGAACACGCTGGGAGACGCTTAGTGACCTTTGGCAAGATTATAGCTTTTATAGGGATTCTTGTGTTTGTTCTTTTGGAATACGATACGAGATTACATTCTTTACTGGCCGATTGCTTTTGACCACCTATACCAACGATTTCAAAGTGAGACTTTTTGTATAGGAGCTGAAGACGATTCCTAACTCTTTCAGCTAAAAATGTTCGTTGATAGCCAGGATCAATAAGGCTCTAACAGTAAAATGTTCCCCTCTATATTCAATCTGCATTATCGCAGTGCGTAGGACAATATTTTCGTTGCTGGTGGAGCAGTGGGCTTGAATGCGACTTAATGTGCTAGGTTGGTCATCTGGAGTCTCGATTCTGGCAATACTTGAGGAAGAATTTTGTGAAGTTGTGGTTTTATGTAGGACCTCTTCGTGTTGGGAATTTGTTATGTTAATGGCAGAATTTTGCGTTCTTTTTGTCATTTGCAAGAGAGTATGATGCGACTTTTTACAATACATACAGGTGTTTTTGCTTTTGCAGTTTGACTTAATGTAAGCATGTCCTAAGCAATTATTGCAATATTTGTTTTTCAACATGTAGTCAACTCTTTGTTGAACTGTAAATGCTCTAAACTTCGGACACGTTCTGAGAGTGTGCTCTTGTTGGCATAATTTGCAAGCTGAGGCCAAATTTTCTTGCGTTATGTATGTTTGTATCTTGGGAGTCTTAGTGAGACTAAAGCCATCGTTCGAGTTTCGTATGCTCGTGACCCGTTCCACGGTTTCATACCTGTCTACTAGAAACTGTGACATTTGGGACCACTTGGGAAGCACACGGGGAGATGTGAGCGATTGTTCCCATAGGGCTAATGTTAAATCTGGCAGTTTTGTAGAGATTAAGTGGATGAGAATGGGATCCCAACTTTCCACTTCAATACCAAGGGTTCCCAGGGTGGCTAGAGTCATTGACTGAAGACTTCTAATAGACTCACTGTCGTCATTAGTAGCTGCTGGGATGTCAAATAAAATTTTAATTTGGTTATCAACGAGAACTCGTTTGTTCTCGTAGCGTGTTTTTAAAGCGTTCCATGCTAAGATGAAGTTATATCTCCTGCTTCACCTCTTGTTTTGTTGCGAAGGTGATACAATTTCGTGACTGGGGAGAGTTTCGAGTGATTTATGTACACTGCTGTGAACATATCACGAAACGAAGGCCATTGCTCATAACTGCCTGTGAACACCTCTGTATCACAGGGCGGTAATTTGATGCAGTTGCTTGAACTATCTTCTTCTGTGTTTTGAGGGGAAGCTACATTTGGGACTGAGTAGCGAACTGTTGAATGAAGCCCCGGAACATTTGGCGTTTCTACCCGAGCTGCTTTTAGTAACTCGCGCATCTCTCCATGACATTGGAAGTAGGCGGTTACGTATGCAGCATAATCGGTTTTAGCATTTGACTTGAAGTCAGCGTCAACTGAGCCATCATGACATAGCATGAATTATTGGTAGGAAGCCTCCATCCTCCTATACCTTGACTCTAAGGCCCAAATTTACAGCCATTAGTTAATTATTAGTAAAATAAAATGATAACTATTGTTTAACTAAAACTTCATATTTAGAGTGTATTGTTTAACTAAAATGTTTAACATGGGTAAAGAATGGTAACCCTATCAAATATAAATAAACTAGCAAAAATAAAGAAATAAAAAATATTACACATCTTACGGCGGCAATTTAAAAATGTTTAAGCACACAAAGCTAATGGAGCAAATGTTTTTTGTCGCTCCTAAAAGTATGCTATATGAACGTAATAATTTCCAAAACATGGTGCATTAAGTATGCAGGTTCAATAAATACAACAAAAAAATAAATAATGCTTGTCAAAAAAATACACGTGCTAGACGTTACTTATGTACAAAACTACCAGAACAAAATATAATCAGCTGACGTTATGCTGTCACCTGTATACTTATTGCACCATGTTCCGAAGCATCTAACTAATTGTTAACCAATGGCGTTTGACGGTTTAACTAATGGTAAACAAAGAAGTATGAAGAAAATATCATTGGCTAAACTATTGCCATTAGCTAATTAATGACTGTGAATTTAGGCATAAGTCATTTAACTTGATCTCTAAAACTGATTACGCCTGCTCTTCTCTTCCAGTTTTATTGAAAATATCGCAAAAATGGAGCAAATTTTCACAATCGAAGACGAAAAGATCTTGCAGAGGATATGAGTTCGTCTTATCTGACGAAGATTGGTTCTTCCTATCTGAATAAGATTGGTCTGATTTGCCATCCATGATTGCTGAAGAGTTTAGCACGTTTATTAAGAAAATGTGAGAAGAGAGAGTACCACTAGATATGCTATCTAGTCAGTAACGCAAATATGAGCGGTTTAGAGATATAACACTAGATACCTGTTATCTGGTGTTACTAATAGAATTTGAGCTGTTCGTGTGGCTTATGAACTTTTATACTGGATACCTGTTATCCAGTTTGAGTAGATAACTATCAACTTGGGTATTTCACCCTTTTTCTTTACGTAGGCTTTGGGGGATAAGGGGTTACTGAAGCGCAGCACTAGATACCTGTTATCTAGTCAAATATCGCAAAGCATATACGTGAAAGGAGAGTTTCGTGTTTAAAATTTCTAAGCTATCGCTTTCGATATTATCGTTCGGTTGAGGGGTGATTGATATAGAGCTAGATACCTGTTATCTAGCTTTCAAATGATAATAGGAAAGACGCTATTCAATATTGAATTAGTTTAATGTAAATTAGTGTAGGAAATGAGTTTAAACTATTGTTTATTTTGATATGTTACCATTAATTCAAAGTTTTTTTTATCTGGGATATTAGGTTAAGTTTTTAGTTTAGTTTTGTGTTCTTGAGCTATTAGATTCACAATAAAGCGAAATTTTGATTTTTAAATCTAATTATATAAACACGTTTACCATTGAAATTGATTTCACCAAATGCCTTAACAAAGTTCACCGTTTTTTTACTTTTCTCAATTAATGGCAACCCTCTCGATTTGATAGGTATTTTACATGATGTAAGTATATATGAATAACATGCAGAGTGTTTTCGGAAAGGAAACTACTAATAAATGTTTTATAAGTCTGCGGGATTTTTATTCAACCAAGTTAAAGAGCATAAGAGTCATTATTTGTGAAGCGGACAAGGCAAAACAAATTTTTCGCCGAAATTCTTTGATATTTGGCATACCTATACTTTTAGTAGATATGATTGGATGTGCCAAATATTTTTTTTGTATGATGTATATTTGTCGAGTTATAGGGTGCTAAAGTGTTGCCGTATTACTTTAGTGGCCTTCATATGTATCATTTTATTATTTACCTGTGCGCGCTAAGAATTTTAAATTTCTTAGCGCGTTTGTATTTAAGCCACCAAGCAATCAAAAATTTTCTTTAAAATTTTATATAATTTAATTATTACCAATTACTACCTGAAGTGATAAATATACTTCGTGTCCTGAATTAAACCGAAATTTCTTACCTGGTTCTTATTAAAGTCTAAAGGAAAAGGTGAGCTATTCCTTCTCATTACCAGCGAAATCTAAGGAAACTGATTCTGGTTTATTGTAGCATTGCTGATGTGTTTCCATCAAATGGAAATCAGTTTAACCAGACTGTTAGCAGCGCTGGCATGATGGCGTATGCTCCGGCTGGGCTCGCCGTCTTGGGGTGGTTCTTGTTAACCAATCTGAAATTACTACCAGCTACACATACAAATGTATACATGCCAGCCTTTGACGACATAAAACCATAAACTGTTCTAAAAAGAAAAGGAACCCAAAATCGAGGAGTAGGATAAACAATAGTCTTTTAAATATGTAGCCTAAGTAATAATGAACTACCACATACTTACTTCGTAGTCTTAGGTCACACAACAAAAGGGTTAGCTGATGGTAAGTTAACGTCGGCTGCCCTCCCACTAAAAATCATTTGGATTTTACCATGATGACTTTGAGCCGGAATCTACAGATGTTTGCAAGTCATCCCTAAATTCCTTCACCTTACCTTCTCATCACCTTTCCATAGCTTCGCCAAACGAATCTACTCGCTCATTTTCTTCAATAAAAAGCCCTTCAACATATTCATTTTGAATTCATATACAAAATTTTATTTTTGATTAAAGTTATTGAAACTAATGCTAAACCTGGCTCTAAGCCACATAGGCTAATATTAAAGGAAGATTTAACATTATAGAAATAAACTTATGACAACTTTTATTTGAAATCGAAATTGAGTTTTCAAGTAAGTCTTTCGTTTACTAAATTGTTCTTAAGAGACCAAAGAATTATACACAAAAACGAAAATTTAAGTAACTTATAATTAATTGTTTTTAATAATAATTATACATAAGCGATTTTACCTCCCGGTTTTGTTGAATAATAAGTAATTATAAGCCTGCTCGCGATACAGGATCTTTTTGTAATTATTTGCGATCGTTATTGCAACGTTTGTGAAAAAAAATTCCTTTCTTTTTCTTTCTAATTTCAAGGTAAGCCCCTACTCCAAATTCAGGCAATTAACCCTCAGAACAATTTTAGCGCTACCTAGGTTGAGCTCATCCTACTTAGCGGTCCTTTCGGTAGACCAATCGAAAGGATTTATGAAGACTAACCCGAATAGGTGTTTGCCCTAAATAATAAAAAAGGAAACAATTCACAAGGGCAATTATTTATTCAATCGCGGATATATGTCAACACCTATAATTCAACGGTCAATAAATCTCAAAGAAATATCGAATATGTACAAAAATTAATTTTTCTAATAATCAAGAAATATTAAATATTTACAAAAATATACATATAAATACAAATATAAATCTAAATAAGAGCAAAGAATTTAAATATAATCGAGTCCGTGGTCGTTTGTCAGTTTACATTACTGGTCAACTGGCACGATACTCATTTGGCTATTTGGAAAGTGACAGTTTTCAACTGAAAATCTTGTATAGGGCCGTCTGAGTTAATTTGAAAGAGAATTCTCTAAAATTGCTTATCCTCTGGGTGCACGAGAATTTGACGATACATTTTTTGTATATCGCCACTAAATACGAATTGATATTTTTCCAATTAAATATTGTTGTTATTAAATCATTTTGGAGTGTGGGACCAGTGTAGAGAATATCGTTAAATGAAAACTGGGACTTAGTTTTCCTTGAGGCCTTGAGCACGACTCTCACTTTTGTAGTTTTATGTTCTGGCCGCACAACCGCATGATGTGGTAAATAAAACCAGTTATATTTGCCTTGCGATATAATCTCTTGAGAGGAAGTTGCTTCCATGTGGTCTAACGCCAAGTAATCATCAAGAACTGCCTTGTATTGAGCTTGCAGTTCTGGATCTTTGGCTTGAGTTTTTTTCCATTCTGGAATATTGGGCAAGAGCAACGAATCGAGATGATTCGACGAAGATTTCATTGGGAAACTCTGTTTTAAACGGCAGCCTTACAATGTATCTACCATTCACATGGCGTGTGGTTGTACATTAGACCGAACTTTTTTTGTATGGAAAATTTTTTTTTTTTGCAAAAAAGGTGTACCGCCCCCTCAAATTGTTCCTTTTTACGCCAATAGTGAAATTCCAAAATCTTAGACTGATCGCCCTAGATTAAGGCGTGGCACATGCCCACTAAAGTGGCTAAAACTGGTTTATATGGACTTTTCAAGAGACAAGGCACGAAAATATCAGTAAAATGTTTCATATTTCATATTCACGGGTACCTCCGAAGCTTAGTAGATAGTGTGCTAGACTGTTAAGCAGGAGGTCGCAGGTTCGATTCCTGCCAAGACCCTGGGTGTTTCTGCATAAAAGCCAAAAAGGCTTAAAAAGCAGTATGTGTTCGTTTTTTTATATGTTTGTAATATATTATTTTATTGAAATTAACTTACGTTTAATGATTACTATTCTTGATAAACATTTAAACTTAATCGCAAAGGTCTGATTTATTAATGCTACCGTACTTTTTCCTATAATCAGTTACTGTTTGCAAGATATATTGTTTCTTTTCTTCGCTTTTTGTTAACGCTGCATTATATTCTTCAATAAGTTTTACAAAACGATCTGCAGGATCATTAACAACATGTAAGTTTTGTACAATATTCATTCCCTTTTGAAATTCGGATTCATTGTGCCACTTGGAAGGGTCAAGTTGTAGAAAGTTAGTTTCAATATTAAATCTTTCGAAAAAGCGCAATGTTTTTTTATTAACAAAATCTGAAATATTTTTTTGGTTTAATTCATTCATATTGGTTACCATTCTTTTATTCTTATTATTTTGTTCTTTGAGATTTTCAACCATTTTTCTCTTTTCTCCAACGTCTACAGCATTATCAAAAAATGAAAGGCCTGCTGCTTCTGGTGCCAGGTACCACAAGTGATTCGAAAACTTGCTCGTTACTTCATTGCTTATTATTTCATTCAATTCATTGAATTTAATAATATTTTTAATAAAATTTAAATCATTTAAGGGTGCTTTCGCGGCAATTGGCGCTTCAATCCACGGTCTCAAATAAATTTTCAAAATGAACACTTATATCTTGTATAGCATTTGCCTCATCTGATGACATTGAAAATTGGTGGCGGAAAAGAAAAATCTTAAGCGTATATATCGCTTTAGCCATCCATCGGGCATGATGCATCGCTCCAGGTGATTTAAACCTTACAGGCTCTGTGTTTCGACCAAGAAATATAAGACTCAATTCCAATAACTCCTTGTAGTCTGCCCTGGGATGTTGTATAGTGACATAGTTATGAGCAAATTGAGCTAATTGGTCTTGTTCAGTTTTTTTAAGCGCAAGATTTATTTTTTTATCCACCATTCCACTTGCAAATTTTTGTTGATTGATTTTGGGCCAATTTTTTTTAAAACGCTGGAAAATATCTAATGATGGTCCACTTAATTTTAAATCATATTTCACGAAAGCACTTTTCAGCTAGAGTTCATATATGTGATGACGGCAAGGGAGATATAACAATTCTCTATTGAGGTGTTGTTCTAATAAAATACAAGTACCTTGTAATCTACCTGTATTTGTCGCTGTAGTATCGAAACATAAAGCTTGTACCTTGTTTGGAAAGAATGTTGTTTATATTTACTGTTATAAGAAATTGTTTTTTAAATACCTTTTCTGTTAGATTCCATTCATTTAATAGTTTGAGTATGGCGTCTGTCTGTTCTTTTCCAGTACCAGCTGACAGGGCAGGTACTCCAAGTAGATGTTCAATGCCATTTGTTGTTATCACAACTGGTAATCTGTCCACTTTTGCATTTCCTGTGATCGATGGTAAAATTTTTCCATCCCAATGTACCGTAATTTGATTTATATCTTTGTTTTTAAAATCCATCATCAGATTTGCAGCAGTTTCCGAACGAAATTGTTTACGGCAAAGCCGAATCGATGTCTTACTGATTACTAATGTACTGATATCATGTTTCAATGCTTCAGCCGCAGCTATCAGAATACGTACTGCATCCCTGTCACTTACCTTGGCCTTGTCTAAGGTCGCAACAAGCTTGGAAGTGATAAAATGTTTCATTCCTCGTTTTCTGTTTTTTTGTTGAGAGTTACAGTTAGCAGTTTGATCAGTATTATCATCACTATTGTATTCATCAATTAGTTCTTCTGTATTGTCACTCAAATCGTTCGCTGTCAGGAATAATTGGAATTGTTGTTCGCCCTGCTTTTCTTTTCGCATTACCTCTTTCTCAATACGAATATTTCTTCGCTTTTCTTTTTCAAATAATGAACGATCGCATCCCACCATTGTACCAGGTCTACCTTCTTTACGTTGATTCTTCAAAAACTCTTTATCTTCTTCTATTTTAATTAAATCTAACGCATTTCCGTGCGCAATGTCAAATAAGTTTTCCATATTTTTAATAAACTCATCTTCTCGCCTTTTTTGAAGTGGTGTGCTGCGTTTGCACGTTTTTTGCAGATTTTTCCATTGGTAATATAAAGCTTCAACTTTTTCCAAAAAATTTCGGCCTCTTTGATAACCAGATATGCACTTGAACGAAGATCCAATTTCACTTTGCGCATGCTATAAAACAAAACTTTCAAAACTTGTCCATTGGAAGGCAGCTTAGATCCAACAATTTGGCTTTCGTCATATCCTAATAAATAAATTTTTTCACTTGCTCTTGTGTCCATTTTATCATCAATATAAATTCTCTTTATAGCAATAATGTTTCTATGATTCAAAGCTCAAAATACCTACACTTCACTTTTTACACACTTTTAATTGACACGTGGTTGACTTTACGCTGTTGTTGCCAAATATTTGTTTACAGAGAAAGTAAGAATGGGGGAACTGTGTTCGATGTACTGAGTTAGACACGCTTTGGTGTTGTCCGTAATCAACGTAAACAACAACAAATCGTGAGCATACAAAAACAAATCGTGAGCATTTGCCGAAGAATAGCAATCATTAAACGTAAGTTAATTTCAATAACATAATATATTACAAACATGTCTGAAACATTTTACTTATATTTTCGTGCCTTGTATCTTGAAAAGTCCATATAAACCAATTTTAGCCACTTTAGTGGGCATGTGCCACGCCTTAGGGCAACCTGGGGCAATCAGTCTAAGATTTTGGAATTTCACTATTGGCGTAAAAAGGAACAATTTGAGGGGGCGGTACACTTTTTTTGCAAAAAAAAAGTTAAGTCCAGTCTATTGTACATGCATAAAATTCCTCACAGAATTCGTCTTCTACTGAGATTGGTTGCGTAGATGGAATTTCTTCCTCCTCCCAGAACTTTCTCAAAATGGCACTGAGATCAGAATCTTCATAGGTGACTACTTCGGTTGTAAAATCCTGAATGGCTTCCGCTTTCATGGGACCGCTAAACCCATCCAAATATAGTATTATGTGCCGAAGTTTTTCCGCAAATGTTTTTCTGGATACCTTCAAGATTAAAAAAATTATCATAATCGTTGCCTAGAATTAGATCTATTTGAGACGATTTGTTGAACGTTGGGTCAGCTAGATCTAATTCTTCTAGTTCTTTTGAACGTGAGACTTCAAAGGAACACGCTGGGAGACGCTTAGTGACCTTTGGCAAGATTATAGCTTTTATAGGGATTCTTGTGTTTGTTCTTTTGGAATACGATACGAGATTACATTCTTTACTGGCCGATTGCTTTTGACCACCTATACCAACGATTTCAAAGTGAGACTTTTTGTATAGGAGCTGAAGACGATTCCTAACTCTTTCAGCTAAAAATGTTCGTTGATAGCCAGGATCAATAAGGCTCTAACAGTAAAATGTTCCCCTCTATATTCAATCTGCATTATCGCAGTGCGTAGGACAATATTTTCGTTGCTGGTGGAGCAGTGGGCTTGAATGCGACTTAATGTGCTAGGTTGGTCATCTGGAGTCTCGATTCTGGCAATACTTGAGGAAGAATTTTGTGAAGTTGTGGTTTTATGTAGGACCTCTTCGTGTTGGGAATTTGTTATGTTAATGGCAGAATTTTGCGTTCTTTTTGTCATTTGCAAGAGAGTATGATGCGACTTTTTACAATACATACAGGTGTTTTTGCTTTTGCAGTTTGACTTAATGTAAGCATGTCCTAAGCAATTATTGCAATATTTGTTTTTCAACATGTAGTCAACTCTTTGTTGAACTGTAAATGCTCTAAACTTCGGACACGTTCTGAGAGTGTGCTCTTGTTGGCATAATTTGCAAGCTGAGGCCAAATTTTCTTGCGTTATGTATGTTTGTATCTTGGGAGTCTTAGTGAGACTAAAGCCATCGTTCGAGTTTCGTATGCTCGTGACCCGTTCCACGGTTTCATACCTGTCTACTAGAAACTGTGACATTTGGGACCACTTGGGAAGCACACGGGGAGATGTGAGCGATTGTTCCCATAGGGCTAATGTTAAATCTGGCAGTTTTGTAGAGATTAAGTGGATGAGAATGGGATCCCAACTTTCCACTTCAATACCAAGGGTTCCCAGGGTGGCTAGAGTCATTGACTGAAGACTTCTAATAGACTCACTGTCGTCATTAGTAGCTGCTGGGATGTCAAATAAAATTTTAATTTGGTTATCAACGAGAACTCGTTTGTTCTCGTAGCGTGTTTTTAAAGCGTTCCATGCTAAGATGAAGTTATATCTCCTGCTTCACCTCTTGTTTTGTTGCGAAGGTGATACAATTTCGTGACTGGGGAGAGTTTCGAGTGATTTATGTACACTGCTGTGAACATATCACGAAACGAAGGCCATTGCTCATAACTGCCTGTGAACACCTCTGTATCACAGGGCGGTAATTTGATGCAGTTGCTTGAACTATCTTCTTCTGTGTTTTGAGGGGAAGCTACATTTGGGACTGAGTAGCGAACTGTTGAATGAAGCCCCGGAACATTTGGCGTTTCTACCCGAGCTGCTTTTAGTAACTCGCGCATCTCTCCATGACATTGGAAGTAGGCGGTTACGTATGCAGCATAATCGGTTTTAGCATTTGACTTGAAGTCAGCGTCAACTGAGCCATCATGACATAGCATGAATTATTGGTAGGAAGCCTCCATCCTCCTATACCTTGACTCTAAGGCCCAAATTTACAGCCATTAGTTAATTATTAGTAAAATAAAATGATAACTATTGTTTAACTAAAACTTCATATTTAGAGTGTATTGTTTAACTAAAATGTTTAACATGGGTAAAGAATGGTAACCCTATCAAATATAAATAAACTAGCAAAAATAAAGAAATAAAAAATATTACACATCTTACGGCGGCAATTTAAAAATGTTTAAGCACACAAAGCTAATGGAGCAAATGTTTTTTGTCGCTCCTAAAAGTATGCTATATGAACGTAATAATTTCCAAAACATGGTGCATTAAGTATGCAGGTTCAATAAATACAACAAAAAAATAAATAATGCTTGTCAAAAAAATACACGTGCTAGACGTTACTTATGTACAAAACTACCAGAACAAAATATAATCAGCTGACGTTATGCTGTCACCTGTATACTTATTGCACCATGTTCCGAAGCATCTAACTAATTGTTAACCAATGGCGTTTGACGGTTTAACTAATGGTAAACAAAGAAGTATGAAGAAAATATCATTGGCTAAACTATTGCCATTAGCTAACTAATGACTGTGAATTTAGGCCTAAGTCATTTAACTTGATCTCTAAAACTGATTACGCCTGCTCTTCTCTTCCAGTTTTATTGAAAATATCGCAAAAATGGAGCAAATTTTCACAATCGAATACGAAAAGATCTTGCAGAGGATATGAGTTCGTCTTATCTGACGAAGATTGGTTCTTCCTATCTGAATAAGATTGGTCTGATTTGCCATCCATGATTGCTGAAGAGTTTAGCACGTTTATTAAGAAAATGTGAGAAGAGAGAGTACCACTAGATATGCTATCTAGTCAGTAACGCAAATATGAGCGGTTTAGAGATATAACACTAGATACCTGTTATCTGGTGTTACTAATAGAATTTGAGCTGTTCGTGTGGCTTATGAACTTTTATACTGGATACCTGTTATCCAGTTTGAGTAGATAACTATCAACTTGGGTATTTCACCCTTTTTCTTTACGTAGGCTTTGGGGGATAAGGGGTTACTGAAGCGCAGCACTAGATACCTGTTATCTAGTCAAATATCGCAAAGCATATACGTGAAAGGAGAGTTTCGTGTTTAAAATTTCTAAGCTATCGCTTTCGATATTATCGTTCGGTTGAGGGGTGATTGATATAGAGCTAGATACCTGTTATCTAGCTTTCAAATGATAATAGGAAAGACGCTATTCAATATTGAATTAGTTTAATGTAAATTAGTGTAGGAAATGAGTTTAAACTATTGTTTATTTTGATATGTTACCATTAATTCAAAGTTTTTTTTATCTGGGATATTAGGTTAAGTTTTTAGTTTAGTTTTGTGTTCTTGAGCTATTAGATTCACAATAAAGCGAAATTTTGATTTTTAAATCTAATTATATAAACACGTTTACCATTGAAATTGATTTCACCAAATGCCTTAACAAAGTTCACCGTTTTTTTACTTTTCTCAATTAATGGCAACCCTCTCGATTTGATAGGTATTTTACATGATGTAAGTATATATGAATAACATGCAGAGTGTTTTCGGAAAGGAAACTACTAATAAATGTTTTATAAGTCTGCGGGATTTTTATTCAACCAAGTTAAAGAGCATAAGAGTCATTATTTGTGAAGCGGACAAGGCAAAACAAATTTTTCGCCGAAATTCTTTGATATTTGGCATACCTATACTTTTAGTAGATATGATTGGATGTGCCAAATATATTTTTTGTATGATGTATATTTGTCGAGTTATAGGGTGCTAAAGTGTTGCCGTATTACTTTAGTGGCCTTCATATGTATCATTTTATTATTTACCTGTGCGCGCTAAGAATTTTAAATTTCTTAGCGCGCATTAATCTAGTGCACGTGCGTATTTCATTTTTTATTATCAACCTGTGTAGTGGGAAAGGATTTCAAAAACAGTCATTATTTTTTAAGCAAATAAATTTATTTGTGTATACATATAAGCATACAAAAAATTACATGTGTGATATTTTATTTCATTTAAATTTCATGAAGTTGACAAATAATAGAGAGTTTAAATATCAACAAACTAGCCTACATCATGCTCGGTGCGATATGCATGTAAGGAACTTTGCATAACTCTTAAACTTATTGAGATCCCATTATGAAACTCTTACGGTATAATGAAAACACCCTTAGCTAATTCCGGTTCAAAAAAACAATTGGGGTTAAGTTAGAAAAAAATTTGTTGAAATGGTCGCTTCCGGTTTTGCAGTGCGACAACCATGCACAGTTCTTTTAAACTAATGCATATCCCACTATAAAACGTTAATACTATTATGATTATACCCTAGACTAATTTCGAATTAAAAATAAGTAAAAAATTTGGGGCAAAGTTAGAAAAATTTATATTAAAAATGTTCACTTCCGGTTTTGAAGCGCGTTGTGCATGTAAAGAAAGTTGCTTAGCTTTTAAAGTTATGGAGATCCCCTTATCAAACTTTTACAGTATAATAAGGATACCCTAGGCTAATTCTGTAAAAAATAAAGAAAAAACATGTCAAAGTTTGAAAAATTTTATTTTCAATTGGTCATTTCCGGTTTCGCACATGAAAAAAATTTTTTTTCAAATAAAAATTTTCTTTAAAGATCAGGCGATTTCCTATCAGAATCACTTATCTTATTTTTTTTATTTTTTTCTACTTCGAAACAATAATTAAAAAAATATTTTTTTAGAAACGGCAACATTTTAGCACCCTATAACTCGACAAATATACATCATACAAAAAAAATATTTGACACATCCAATCATATCTACTAAAAGTATAAGTATGCGAAATATCAAAGAATTTCGGCGAAAAAATTTTTTTGCCTTGTCCGCTTCACAAATAATGACGCATATTAAGCATTGGTTTTAATTAAAGGAGTTTTATGTTTTGTATTAAAATTGTATTAGAACTGTGTTCGATGGAGGATTTTACAAACAGTGAGTGTACAATAATTTAATTGTTCTAGTTCTTAAAAATTTTGTGTTTTATTTTGTGCTTTATCAAAGAACTATCAGTTATAAAAAAAGTGTAGAAAATTTGTTTAGTACGAGCTATAAACTAATTAGAATAAAATAGCATTCTGCATAATTTTAATGTTATATGAATTTCAATTTAAGTGTAGCGGATGTATGCTAAAATGGTAACGCTGATCATAATTTTAACATTTGTGCTTCTTCTTTGTTCTTATTTTTGCAGATTTACATATGTATGTAAAATTCTCTTATATATTTGTTCTTTTCACCTTGTTGTTGGTTTCTTCTCTCAATCTTTATTTCTTTATAGCAGATTGATTTCAAATTTCTCTTTTTTATACTTTATTTTAACAGGAGTGCAAGTTATATTTTATTTCAATAGTGTATTTATGTTTCTTTTATTCTCTAGCTTTTGTTTTCCTTTAATTGCAATTTCATTTATGTTAATGGACTGTATTTATTATTGTTTTAATATCACTGCTTTAATTTGTTCAATTAAGATTAACATAAAGTATGTATGTAACGCTGTTAAATCCAACAGGTAAACTAAGAGAAATTGCAGTAAGGTGAATCACATTCACAGAACAGAGAATCTTGAAGTTTTCATACAAAACTCAACTGATGCACTTTATACACTTGAACTTAAAGCTCTTTATTTTATTTTTATTGTACACAAACACTGCTAATTATTTGTTTTGATCAAATTAATTAAAGATTTAAATTTTAATAAAGAGAATGTTATCCCATATGTATACATACCATGGTAGAATAATATACAAGGTAGCCGCATAACTAATACAAATGTACATTTGAGGTCCGAAATGTCAAACATTAATAGAGAGTGTATGTGTGTGTTTGTATAACAGAAGCACCAAACATGCGTGTTGTATTGTGTGTGCAACGTAGTTATTTCACATATACACAACATTTGATAGTTCGTACCACGAAAAAAAATAGTCAGCTGGCGTTCCAGGGCTACCTTGTATATTATTCTACCATGATACATACGTAGCTGAAATATTCACCACCTCAATAATACTCTTTTAATGTAAAGAGAATGTACGTATGTATGTGCATGCGTAACTCTTCTTTTTTATTTAAGGGTGGAATTTTAATATAAATATATGCACATATTTATTAGTGTTAATACTTTTTTTATATACTTCTATTTTAAAGCAATATCGATATGTTTTTTATGAGCACTTTAAAATTGAGAATTTAAATAAATATGTATGTACCTTTTTTCAGCAAAACTTTATTCCTTAAGTACGCGTTTTCCTATTTTTGTTGTTATTTGTTGATTTGCTTATATGCAGAGTTCGGATTTGCGCACTCCTTTTGCTCATTACGCATTGCGCATTTCTTACATGCGTATTAAAAATGCGCACAAGCGCAAGGAGCGGAGCGAAAAAAAGGAGCAATTGGTTAGCGCAGCGCAAGCGCATTCGATTTATTAGCGCCGCTCTTTGCGCAATGCGCATTTATTATTTTTGTCTAGCGCCTTACGCTGCGCATTGCGCATATTGAGCGGTGCATTGCGCTTGCTCTTTTTTATGCCAACAGTGGCTAGTTTGAGTTTATTCAGTGCTGCAAAATTCAGACATCTTTCGTAGTGAGTAATTTTAAGAAATTTGGACTTGTAGCATTATATCGTTCTTCTTTCATTTTTATTCTTGATCCCATACAAATCTGGTGCCCTTAGATGGGCAAACTACCAGACCGGAACCGGAAATATGAACCGCACTACCGACCCAACTACCGGTCCGTCACCAAAACCGGAAGTGCGAACTGCACTACCGACCCAACTTCCGGTCGAGCCCGGAACCGGAAATTTGAACTGCACTACCGACCCAACTTTCGGTATAGTCCCTAAACCGGAAGTGTTAACTGCACTACCGACCCAACTTCCGGCCCAAACCCGAAATATGAACTGCACTACCGACCCAATTCCCGGTCCAGCCCCTAAACCGGAAGTGACATACGGTGATCTAAAAAATGCGATGGTATGTAATAGCATCCATGGAAATGTCTCCCATTGATTTTTAAAAATTTTATACTACTGTAAATGCGCAATGCGCATTTTATGCTCTTTTGCTTCTTTTTACGCATTGCGCAAACAAACAGCGCAAAAAAAGCGCAAAGGAAAATGCTCCTTTTTGCGCTTGCTCCTTTTATGCGCAGCGCGAAAATATTGGCAAGCGCAATAATAAATTGGTTCCGCTCTTTGCGTAAAGCGCTGCGCTGCGTTTTTTCGTCTCTGCTTATATGCACTTTAAAATTGATTACAGGGCTTGAGTAAAACTTTTTAAACATATACATATGCAAGTTTATAAACAAAATGCACTTGTAAATATGTAAATGGATATGTGTATCTATCAATATTTATCCATATATGGCTATTTATTTGACATACATATGGATGCACATTTACTTACACATGTACATATGTATATAACCTTTTATATATGTGATGTATACTAATTATTTTTTTAGCGCCAACGACTATATAACTCTCTTTTTTGTGTGTATACCTATGTATGGCTGTATATACATTATGTATATATATTTTTTGGAATTTTTTTATAGCGGATCTTTCCTAAATAGATTTTTCGCCATATTTTTAACGGATCGCAAATTTCTGTTTTTAGGTTATGTTGAACATTTTTATGCACAAATTTGTGTACACGCACTTTTTGTTTTAGAATATGGTGATTCTTTTTTTGGTTTTTATGTTTTTTATATAGTTTCTTTAAGAATTGTTGTACAATCATTCAAGCTTTTTTTACTGAATTTTTTGTAGGTATACACACTTACGAGTATATTTTATAGGCACATGAAACTTTTGTTTTTACTTGGAAATTCTGCTTTTTTTTTAAATTAAAATTTTCACAATTATGCGAACTTATTTTGCAAAAGTCGGGCTTATGCCGCAAGTTCACCGTGATTTGCTTTCGTTTAAACGGATTGAAATTTTCTGCGTTTGTATGTAATACATGTGGGTTTCGATATATTTAATACTTACATGATCGCTGTTTGTTACTGACTGATGTGTTTGCTGTTTGCTACATAGAATTTACCTCATGTTCCTTAGTGGTGAGTATAGTTTATTCCTTAAGTTTTCGGTGAGACACTTTTACCAACTCGACTAGACCATGAATACTTTAGCTGTTGCAAGTATGTAATTTCTCCCTTTATGTAGATGGCAGAGACGGGATAAGATAAGATGCGAGGGCTAATCTATAAAAGGGGGAATTAATTATATTCGCTCGTCGTTGGGCGATTATAATTTCGGGGGTTTATTTGGAAACAAAACCAGAATTAGTTTCCTTAGATTTCGCTGGTAATGAGAAGGAATAGCTCACCTTTTCCTTTAGACTTTAATAAGAACGAGGTAAGAAATTTCGGTTTAATTCAGGACACGAAGTATATTTATCACTTCAGGTAGTAATGGTAATAATTAAATTATATAAAATTTTAAAGAAAATTTTTGATCGCGCGGTGGCTTAAATACAAATGGTTGATATCAAAGGTAAAATTCAAGTAAGTTTTAAACTCAATTTTCAAGCTACGCATTTCATGTTTTCTAAACTTAACGAATTCGGAATTTGTACCAAATTTTAAGTGCTGCCA
The DNA here is from genome assembly GCA_956483635.1 of Panzeria rudis. Lineage (NCBI taxonomy): Eukaryota > Metazoa > Arthropoda > Insecta > Diptera > Tachinidae > Panzeria > Panzeria rudis. The sequence goes on along the minus strand of OY101448.1, from coordinate 110,103,647 downwards.
AGTTTGCAATATAAACACTTAGAAAAACACATATTAATTAATTCAAGTGATTAAATTGTAATTATAAATGAAACATTTTATAATTTTACTGTCCAAACCGAGTTTGGACAGAAATCAAATAAACAACTTAAAATTTTTGTATAATAAGACACCTACATAGTAAAAATTCATACAAGCTCAAACAATAATAATGAATATTTAAAGTATGAATGAAATAAAAGAGTAACGAAAGTTATTTATTCAGCATTATTAAAAACATTTTTCATATAATAAACTTACACGATGAAATATTTCATGAAATTTTCTTCATTAAACTTTTTTAATTGCGTATTGCAAGTGCGAAAATCAAACAGGACAAAGAAAATTGACAAAATCCTTCAGAAAATTAATTTCCTAGCACTTTTTTATCCCAACTTGTTTCCCTGTATATTCTATTAGCAAATAAAGAACGTTTCAAGCCACAAATTTTTTAATATGAAATAAAAATAATTATTCTTAAAAGAAATGAATTAATGTGTAAAAACAATAATAAAAAAATTTAAATTAAATATCAGAATTAAATAATAAATAACAATTCATTTTTATAAAACGCAAAACGAGAAAACTTTAATTATAATTAAAAAATTAATAAATTATATATAATGGAACACAAATATTTTTTACCATATTCATAGCGTTATTGCTTATTAGTTACGTCACATTAAAATTACTGTAAGACCATTTTTCTATTTTTTTCACAAAAAATATTTAATATGTTTTCAGAAGATATATTGTATTTAATTTAAATTTGAAAACCTTTCTTCGGTCGTAGTGGAACGTAACCATGTTCTGATTCTGCGCATTGGTGAGAAACTTGTTTCACAGCCCGCAAAACTTATAGGAAGGCTGATTCCAACTTGAAAAAGTTTATATATATTTGGATATATGTATATTATAATCAATTTTAGCTCTAAACATTTCTAAATTAATTGATTTTTCCTCAGACATCAACATGTTAAACATATTCTTCATTACAATAGCTTCCGCTTTTAAGGACTCGCAATCTATATTTACAACGTTTTTATAGGTATTTATGAACTCGACAGCTTCTTCTATGCGTAAACGCATAAATGCATTTACAGACATAGCCAGTGGCATACTTTTGAATCTGTATTCGAAATTGGAGGTAACGTTATCAATAACTGGATAATATATGCTTTTTTTCTAGTTTTCAAATATGGGAGTATCATCCGGCAAATCTAGTTAAAGTTACTTAGTAGTTTTTGTCCAACCAATTTTCTTTTTTCTTTTTTAAAGTCGTAATGGTTTCAACGAAATATCATTCTCAGAAGCAACATTTTAAATTTTATCCCAAATGTCCTTAAATTTATCACGACTTTCTTTGAAGGTATTCATTGTGGCCACAAGAGTATCATAAGCTTATCCTAGAGTTGCTATTTTCGTTTGAAAATATTTACTTAAGACATTAACTATTAACCGGTTTAGTAATTAAAGTTAATAGTTTAAGAGCTTCTACTGCATTTTTGTCCTTCGATTGGTTTATTTATTCTTCTAAGGCATTTTTTATTGATATACAATTTTTTATTATTGCTACGCAATTCTCATACTTACAACACCATCTAGTTGTACTAAGACTTTTTACTTCAACATGTTTTATTTGAAGAGTTTGGGTTATTTTGTTTAATTCGCTGTGGTTTCCTGGTTTGGAAAAATGGATGTATAAAGATTCTACAACATTAAAAAAGTGCATATATATATATATATATATATATATATATATATATATATATATATATATATATATATATATATATATATATATATATATATATATATATATATATATATATATATATATATATATATATATATATATATATATATATATATATATATATATATATATATATATATATATATATATATATATATATATATATATATATATATATATATATATATATATAATGGGTGATTTTATAAGAGCTATCGGAAAGTAAAAAAAAAACACATAAAATTCAGAAAAATGCATGAAATATTTATTTGGATCGATAGTTGGGTCGATATAATTTAATGTTTGAAGATTATTTCATGCAAATGTTGGCCGCGGCTGCGCCTCAAATGGTCCATCCGCTTAGTCCAATTTTGGCATACTCTTTTCAACATTTCGGCCGGTATCTCACGAATAATGTTGGCAATGTTGGCTTCCAGTGCGTCAATCGAAGCGGGCTTGTCGCTATAGACATTAGCCTTAACATAGCCCCACAAAAAATAGTCTAGAGGCGTTAAATCGCACGATCTGGGCGGCCAATTGACTGGTCCCAAGCGTGAAATAAACTGTTCACCGAACTCGCCTCTCAATTGGTCCATTGTTTCGCGTGTTGTGTGGCATGTGGCACCGTCTTGTTGAAACCACATGTCATGCAAGTCAAGCTCTTCCATTTTGGGCAGAAAAAAGTTTGTTATCATCGCACGGTAGCGCTCACCATTCACAGTAACGTTGTGATTCGCATCATCTTTGAAGAAATACGGCCCAATGATGCCGCCAGCCCATAATCCGCACCAAACGGTTGTTTTTTGTGGATGCATTGGTAGCTCTTGCAATGCTTCTGGCTGCTCTTCACTCCAAATACGGCAGTTTTGCTTGTTCACGTATCCATTCAACCAGAAATGAGCCTCGTCGCTGAACACAACTCTTCGATAAAAAAGTGGTTCTAAACAGAGCACGCATTTTGGTAATAAAATTCAATAATTTGCAAGCGTTGTTCGTTTGTAAGACGATTCATGATTAAATTATAGACCAAACTGAAGATGTTTGACAGTGACACAAGATACAAAACGTGCGTGAGCTGTCAAAACTAGTGTTGCCAAAAAGATAATAGCAAAAAAATCACTCGTTATATATATATATATATATATATATATATATATATATATATATATATATATATATATATATATATATATATATATATATATATATACAAAAATGCAGTAGAAGCTCTTAAACTATTAACTTTAATTACTAAACCGGTTAATAGTTAATGTCTTAAGTAAATATTTTCAAACGAAAATAGCAACTCTAGGATAAGCTTATGATACTCTTGTGGCCACAATGAATACCTTCAAAGAAAGTCGTGATAAATTTAAGGACATTTGGGATAAAATTTAAAATGTTGCTTCTGAGAATGATATTTCGTTGAAACCATTACGACTTTAAAAAAGAAAATTGGTTGGACAAAAACTACTAAGTAACTTTAACTAGATTTGCCGGATGATACTCCCATATTTGAAAACTAGAAAAAAAGCATATATTATCCAGTTATTGATAACGTTACCTCCAATTTCGAATACAGATTCAAAAGTATGCCACTGGCTATGTCTGTAAATGCATTTATGCGTTTACGCATAGAAGAAGCTGTCGAGTTCATAAATACCTATAAAAACGTTGTAAATATAGATTGTGATTCCTTAAAAGCGGAAGCTATTGTAATGAAGAATATGTTTAACATGTTGATGTCTGAGGAAAAATCAATTAATTTAGAAATGTTTAGAGCTAAAATTGATTATAATATACATATATCCAAATATAAATAAACTTTTTCAAGTTGGAATCAGCCTTCCTATAAGTTTTGCGGGCTGTGAAACAAGTTTCTCACCAATGCGCAGAATCAGAACATGGTTACGTTCCACTACGACCGAAGAAAGGTTTTCAAATTTAAATTAAATACAATATATCTTCTGAAAACATATTAAATATTTTTTGTGAGAAAAATAGAAAAATGGTCTTACAGTAATTTTAATGTGACGTAACTAATAAGCAATAACGCTATGAATATGGTAAAAAATATTTGTGTTCCATTATATATATAATTTATTAATTTTTTAATTATAATTAAAGTTTTCTCGTTTTGCGTTTTATAAAAATGAATTGTTATTTATTATTTAATTCTGATATTTAATTTAAATTTTTTTATTATTGTTTTTACACATTAATTCATTTCTTTTAAGAATAATTATTTTTTATTTCATATTAAAAAATTTGTGGCTTGAAACGTTCTTTATTTGCTAATAGAATATACAGGGAAACAAGTTGGGATAAAAAAGTGCTAGGAAATTAATTTTCTGAAGGATTTTGTCAATTTTCTTTGTCCTGTTTGATTTTTCGCACTTGCAATACGCAATTAAAAAAGTTTAATGAAGAAAATTTCATGAAATATTTCATCGTGTAAGTTTATTATATGAAAAATGTTTTTAATAATGCTGAATAAATAACTTTCGTTACTCTTTTATTTCATTCATACTTTAAATATTCATTATTATTGTTTGAGCTTGTATGAATTTTTACTATGTAGGTGTCTTATTATACAAAAATTTTAAGTTGTTTATTTGATTTCTGTCCAAACTCGGTTTGGACAGTAAAATTATAAAATGTTTCATTTATAATTACAATTTAATCACTTGAATTAATTAATATGTGTTTTTCTAAGTGTTTATATTGCAAACTTGGCAGCACTTAAAATTTGGTACAAATTCCGAATTCGTTAAGTTTAGAAAACATGAAATGCGTAGCTTGAAAATTGAGTTTAAAACTTACTTGAATTTTACCTTTGATATCAACCATTTGTATTTAAGCCACCGCGCGATCAAAAATTTTCTTTAAAATTTTATATAATTTAATTATTACCAATTACTACCTGAAGTGATAAATATACTTCGTGTCCTGAATTAAACCGAAATTTCTTACCTCGTTCTTATTAAAGTCTAAAGGAAAAGGTGAGCTATTCCTTCTCATTACCAGCGAAATCTAAGGAAACTAATTCTGGTTTTGTTTCCAAATAAACCCCCGAAATTATAATCGCCCAACGACGAGCGAATATAATTAATTCCCCCTATTATAGATTAGCCCTCGCATCTTATCTTATCCCGTCTCTGCCATCTACATAAAGGGAGAAATTACATACTTGCAACAGCTAAAGTATTCATGGTCTAGTCGAGTTGGTAAAAGTGTCTCACCGAAAACTTAAGGAATAAACTATACTCACCACTAAGGAACATGAGGTAAATTCTATGTAGCAAACAGCAAACAAATCAGTCAGTAACAAACAGCGATCATGTAAGTATTAAATATATCGAAACCCACATGTATTACATACAAACGCAGAAAATTTCAATCCGTTTAAACGAAAGCAAATCACGGTGAACTTGCGGCATAAGCCCGACTTTTGCAAAATAAGTTCGCATAATTGTGAAAATTTTAATTTAAAAAAAAGCAGAATTTCCAAGTAAAAACAAAAGTTTCATGTGCCTATAAAATATACTCGTAAGTGTGTATACCTACAAAAAATTCAATAAAAAAAGCTTGAATGATTGTACAACAATTCTTAAAGAAACTATATAAAAAACATAAAAACCAAAAAAAGAATCACCATATTCTAAAACAAAAAGTGCGTGTACACAAATTTGTGCATAAAAATGTTCAACATAACCTAAAAACAGAAATTTGCGATCCGTTAAAAATATGGCGAAAAATCTATTTAGGAAAGATCCGCTATAAAAAAATTCCAAAAAATATATATACATAATGTATATACAGCCATACATAGGTATACACACAAAAAAGAGAGTTATATAGTCGTTGGCGCTAAAAAAAATAATTAGTATACATCACATATATAAAAGGTTATATACATATGTACATGTGTAAGTAAATGTGCATCCATATGTATGTCAAATAAATAGCCATATATGGATAAATATTGATAGATACACATATCCATTTACATATTTACAAGTGCATTTTGTTTATAAACTTGCATATGTATATGTTTAAAAAGTTTTACTCAAGCCCTGTAATCAATTTTAAAGTGCATATAAGCAGAGACGAAAAAACGCAGCGCAGCAGCTTTACGCAAAGAGCGGAACCAATTTATTGTTGCGCTTGCCAATATTTTCGCGCTGCGCATAAAAGGAGCAAGCGCAAAAAGAAGCATTTTCCTTTGCGCTTTTTTTGCGCTGCGCTGTTTGTTTGCGCAATGCGTAAAAAGAGCCAAAAGAGCATAAAATGCGCATTGCGCATTTACAGTAGTATAAAATTTTTAAAAAGCAATGGGAGACATTTCCATGGATGCTATTACATACCATCGCATTTTTTAGATCACCGTATGTCACTTCCGGTTTAGGGGCTGGACCGGGAATTGGGTCGGTAGTGCAGTTCATATTTCGGGTTTGGGCCGGAAGTTGGGTCGGTAGTGCAGTTAACACTTCCGGTTTAGGGACTATACCGAAAGTTGGGTCGGTAGTGCAGTTCAAATTTCCGGTTCCGGGCTCGACCGGAAGTTGGGTCGGTAGTGCAGTTCGCACTTCCGGTTTTGGTGACGGACCGGTAGTTGGGTCGGTAGTGCGGTTCATATTTCCGGTTCCGGTCTGGTAGTTTGCCCATCTAAGGGCACCAGATTTGTATGGGATCAAGAATAAAAATGAAAGAAGAACGATATAATGCTACAAGTCCAAATTTCTTAAAATTACTCACTACGAAAGATGTCTGAATTTTGCAGCACTGAATAAACTCAAACTAGCCACTGTTGGCATAAAAAAGAGCAAGCGCAATGCACCGCTCAATATGCGCAATGCGCAGCGTAAGGCGCTAGACAAAAATAATAAATGCGCATTGCGCAAAGAGCGGCGCTAATAAATCGAATGCGCTTGCGCTGCGCTAACCAATTGCTCCTTTTTTTCGCTCCGCTCCTTGCGCTTGTGCGCATTTTTAATACGCATGTAAGAAATGCGCAATGCGTAATGAGCAAAAGGAGTGCGCAAATCCGAACTCTGCATATAAGCAAATCAACAAATAACAACAAAAATAGGAAAACGCGTACTTAAGGAATAAAGTTTTGCTGAAAAAAGGTACATACATATTTATTTAAATTCTCAATTTTAAAGTGCTCATAAAAAACATATCGATATTGCTTTAAAATAGAAGTATATAAAAAAAGTATTAACACTAATAAATATGTGCATATATTTATATTAAAATTCCACCCTTAAATAAAAAAGAAGAGTTACGCATGCACATACATACGTACATTCTCTTTACATTAAAAGAGTATTATTGAGGTGGTGAATATTTCAGCTACGTATGTATCATGGTAGAATAATATACAAGGTAGCCCTGGAACGCCAGCTGACTATTTTTTTTTCGTGGTACGAACTATCAAATGTTGTGTATATGTGAAATAACTACGTTGCACACACAATACAACACGCATGTTTGGTGCTTCTGTTATACAAACACACACATACACTCTCTATTAATGTTTGACATTTCGGACCTCAAATGTACGTTTGTATTAGTTATGCGGCTACCTTGTATATTATTCTACCATGGTATGTATACATATGGGATAACATTCTCTTTATTAAAATTTAAATCTTTAATTAATTTGATCAAAAGAAATAATTAGCAGTGTTTGTGTACAATAAAAATAAAATAAAGAGCTTTAAGTTTAAGTGTATAAAGTGCATCAGTTGAGTTTTGTATGAAAACTTCAAGATTCTCTGTTCTGTGAATGTGATTCACCTTACTGCAATTTCTCTTAGTTTACCTGTTGGATTTAACAGCGTTACATACATACTTTATGTTAATCTTAAATGAACAAATTAAAGCAGTGATATTAAAACAATAATAAATACAGTCCATTAACATAAATGAAATTGCAATTAAAGGAAAACAAAAGCTAGAGAATAAAAGAAACATAAATACACTATTGAAATAAAATATAACTTGCACTCCTGTTAAAATAAAGTATAAAAAAGAGAAATTTGAAATCAATCTGCTATAAAGAAATAAAGATTGAGAGAAGAAACCAACAACAAGGTGAAAAGAACAAATATATAAGAGAATTTTACATACATATGTAAATCTGCAAAAATAAGAACAAAGAAGAAGCACAAATGTTAAAATTATGATCAGCGTTACCATTTTAGCATACATCCGCTACACTTAAATTGAAATTCATATAACATTAAAATTATGCAGAATGCTATTTTATTCTAATTAGTTTATAGCTCGTACTAAACAAATTTTCTACACTTTTTTTATAACTGATAGTTCTTTGATAAAGCACAAAATAAAACACAAAATTTTTAAGAACTAGAACAATTAAATTATTGTACACTCACTGTTTGTAAAATCCTCCATCGAACACAGTTCTAATACAATTTTAATACAAAACATAAAACTCCTTTAATTAAAACCAATGCTTAATATGCGTCATTATTTGTGAAGCGGACAAGGCAAAAAAATTTTTTCGCCGAAATTCTTTGATATTTCGCATACTTATACTTTTAGTAGATATGATTGGATGTGTCAAATATTTTTTTTGTATGATGTATATTTGTCGAGTTATAGGGTGCTAAAATGTTGCCGTTTCTAAAAAAATATTTTTTTAATTATTGTTTCGAAGTAGAAAAAAATAAGATAAGTGATTCTGATAGGAAATCGCCTGATCTTTAAAGAAAATTTTTATTTGAAAAAAATTTTTTTTCATGTGCGAAACCGGAAATGACCAATTGAAAATAAAATTTTTCAAACTTTGACATGTTTTTTCTTTATTTTTTACAGAATTAGCCTAGGGTATCCTTATTATACTGTAAAAGTTTGATAACGGGATCTCCATAACTTTAAAAGTTAAGCAACTTTCTTTACATGCACAACGCGCTTCAAAACCGGAAGTGAACATTTTTAATATAATTTTTCTAACTTTGCCCCAAATTTTTTACTTATTTTTAATTCGAAATTAGTCTAGGGTATAATCATAATAGTATTAACGTTTTATAGTGGGATATGCATTAGTTTAAAAGAACTGTGCATGGTTGTCGCACTGCAAAACCGGAAGTGACCATTTCAACAAATTTTTTTCTAACTTAACCCCAATTGTTTTTTTGAACCGGAATTAGCTAAGGGTGTTTTCATTATACCGTAAGAGTTTCATAATGGGATCTCAATAAGTTTAAGAGTTATGCAAAGTTCCTTACATGCATATCGCACCGAGCATGATGTAGGCTAGTTTGTTGATATTTAAACTCTCTATTATTTGTCAACTTCATGAAATTTAAATGAAATAAAATATCACACATGTAATTTTTTGTATGCTTATATGTATACACAAATAAATTTATTTGCTTAAAAAATAATGACTGTTTTTGAAATCCTTTCCCACTACACAGGTTGATAATAAAAAATGAAATACGCACGTGCACTAGATTAATGCGCGCTAAGAAATTTAAAATTCTTAGCGCGCACAGGTAAATAATAAAATGATACATATGAAGGCCACTAAAGTAATACGGCAACACTTTAGCACCCTATAACTCGACAAATATACATCATACAAAAAAAATATTTGGCACATCCAATCATATCTACTAAAAGTATAGGTATGCCAAATATCAAAGAATTTCGGCGAAAAATTTGTTTTGCCTTGTCCGCTTCACAAATAATGACTCTTATGCTCTTTAACTTGGTTGAATAAAAATCCCGCAGACTTATAAAACATTTATTAGTAGTTTCCTTTCCGAAAACACTCTGCATGTTATTCATATATACTTACATCATGTAAAATACCTATCAAATCGAGAGGGTTGCCATTAATTGAGAAAAGTAAAAAAACGGTGAACTTTGTTAAGGCATTTGGTGAAATCAATTTCAATGGTAAACGTGTTTATATAATTAGATTTAAAAATCAAAATTTCGCTTTATTGTGAATCTAATAGCTCAAGAACACAAAACTAAACTAAAAACTTAACCTAATATCCCAGATAAAAAAAAACTTTGAATTAATGGTAACATATCAAAATAAACAATAGTTTAAACTCATTTCCTACACTAATTTACATTAAACTAATTCAATATTGAATAGCGTCTTTCCTATTATCATTTGAAAGCTAGATAACAGGTATCTAGCTCTATATCAATCACCCCTCAACCGAACGATAATATCGAAAGCGATAGCTTAGAAATTTTAAACACGAAACTCTCCTTTCACGTATATGCTTTGCGATATTTGACTAGATAACAGGTATCTAGTGCTGCGCTTCAGTAACCCCTTATCCCCCAAAGCCTACGTAAAGAAAAAGGGTGAAATACCCAAGTTGATAGTTATCTACTCAAACTGGATAACAGGTATCCAGTATAAAAGTTCATAAGCCACACGAACAGCTCAAATTCTATTAGTAACACCAGATAACAGGTATCTAGTGTTATATCTCTAAACCGCTCATATTTGCGTTACTGACTAGATAGCATATCTAGTGGTACTCTCTCTTCTCACATTTTCTTAATAAACGTGCTAAACTCTTCAGCAATCATGGATGGCAAATCAGACCAATCTTATTCAGATAGGAAGAACCAATCTTCGTCAGATAAGACGAACTCATATCCTCTGCAAGATCTTTTCGTATTCGATTGTGAAAATTTGCTCCATTTTTGCGATATTTTCAATAAAACTGGAAGAGAAGAGCAGGCGTAATCAGTTTTAGAGATCAAGTTAAATGACTTAGGCCTAAATTCACAGTCATTAGTTAGCTAATGGCAAGACATTAACTATTAACTGGTTTAGTAATTAAAGTTAATAGTTTAAGAGCTTCTACTGCATTTTTGTCCTTCGATTGGTTTATTTATTCTTCTAAGGCATTTTTTATTGATATACAATTTTTTATTATTGCTACGCAATTCTCATACTTACAACACCATCTAGTTGTACTAAGACTTTTTACTTCAACATGTTTTATTTGAAGAGTTTGGGTTATTTTGTTTAATTCGCTGTGGTTTCCTGGTTTGGAAAAATGGATGTATAAAGATTCTACAACATTAAAAAAGTGCATATATATATATATATATATATATATATATATATATATATATATATATATATATATATATATATATATATATATATATATATATATATATATATATATATATATATATATATATATATATATATATATATATATATATATATATATATATATATATATATATATATATATATATATATATATATATATATATATATATATATATATATATATATATATATATATATATATATATATATATATATATATATATATATATATATATATATATATATATATATATATATATATATATATATATATATATATATATATATATATATATATATATATATATATATATATATATATATATATATATATATATATATATATATATATATATATATATATATATATATATATATATATATATATATATATATATATATATATATATATATATATATATATATATATATATATATATATATATATATATATATATATATATGTATAAATGTATATATATATATATATATATATATATATATATATATATATATATATATATATATATATATATAATATATATATATATATATATATATATATATATATATATATATATATATATGTATATATATATATATATATATATATATATATATATATATACATATATATATATATATATATATATATATATATATATATATATATATATATATATATATATGTATATATATATATAATATATATATATATATATATATATATATATATATATATATATATATATATATATATATATATATATATATATATTATATATATATATATATATATATATATATATATATATATATATATATATATATATATATATATATATATATATATATATATATATATATATATATATATATATATATATATATATATACAGGGTGTTTTTTTTAGAGGTATAGATTTTCGAATTGAAATAAAACACAAGAAACTCGTTTTAATGTCCATCAATTTGGCTTTATTGGAAGGATAATTTTATGCCATTAATGTTTAAATATGATTTCGGGCATGTGGCCGCCGCGGCTGGCTCGAATAAAGCCAATTCTACAGGTCCAATTTTCAACCACTTTTTCGAGCATATGGGGCCGTATGTTGGCAATAACGCCACGAATGTTGGCTTCCAAGTCCCCTAACGTTTCTGGTTTGTTGGCGTAGACGAGCGAATTCACATATCCCCAAAGAAAATAATCCAATGGTGTCAAATCACACGATCTTGGTGGCCAATTGACAGGTCCATTCCGCGAAATTATGCGCTCATCGAATGTTTCCTTCAATAAATCGATTGTGACGTGCGCTGTGTGGCATGTAGCGCCATCTTGTTGGAACCACAACTCATCCAAGGTCGCAAGCCAAGATCTTTGCGCAAAATCTTCCATAAAGTTGATGGACAAAGCTCCAATTGCTGTGCACGGTGGCGAATCGATTCATTCGGGTCCTCTTCAACACTTTGCTCTACAGCGGCAATTGTTTCTTCGGTGCGCACTGTTCGACGTCTCTGCGGATGCGTATTATCACATAGAGTAAACGTAGTGCGAAAACGATCCATGGTTAACCGAATTAATTGCTCTGATGGACGATTATGTCGACCATAAAATGGACGGAGCTTGCGGTAAACTTCGCGAACTGAACCATTATTTTCGAAATAAATTTGCACGATTTGCAAGCGTTGTTCTTTTGTCAACCTGTTCATGATGAAATGGCAAACCAAACTAAATATTAATCACTTGACAGCTGACAAAATGGCCGCCAGTTAAAAAAGTGATGCCAACTTAAAATTCTATACCTCAATAAAAAACACCCAATATATATATATATATATATATATATATATATATATATATATATATATATATATATATATATATATATATATATATATATATATATATATATATATATATATATATATATATATATATATATATATATATATATATATATATATATATATT